>JARHVA010005226.1:820000-962500 GCA_037957365.1 Torreya grandis | reverse complement strand
ACTATGTTAAATCTTATACTATAATATCAAAAACTAATATTTTCATGATTGGATATGATATACCTCAAATATACAAGAGTTTTATCCATAATTTTTAGGTATCATGTATCACTAATAATCAACTAATCATTATCACTGTACTGGTTCTTTTAATTATAAGCAAACACTTGTATATGATGTTAGTCACTATGTTTTATTTCTTTATGTCAAATAATACATAAAATAAACATTGTCCAATATTAAACCGGTCATAACATCTATAGTATATGATTACTAAATTCAGTATACTCTTAATAGGCATGCATCCCATCTATTAATTTATAAGAGTAAGTCATAACATTATTCAACTCAAAATTTATAAATCCATAACCAATTATTTGTCAAGACTCAACTAGAGTAAATTGACTACAATCCAATATTTAAACATGATAATTCATACTTATATCACATGGTTCAATTTACATATAATAATTTTTATACACAACTTTATGTATTAAATATATATAATAATATAGTTAAGTTTTCTATATAAAAACTGACTAGTTACTATATTCAATTTACTAAAACAATCTCTAATCAACTTATAGTATACATTTATAGTTTAGACTTCATACTAATATAGATTTATAAGTTTATACATGTGTAAAATAACATGTACTATATCTATATATTTATACATTGATATGTGTGTGTGTGTGTGTGTTCAAGTCAATAAAGTCTTGATGGATATACATATATACTCTCTCTCTCTCTCTCTCTCTCTCTCTCTCTCTCTCTCTCTCTCTCTCTCTCTCTCTCTCTCTCTCTCTCTCTCTCTCTCTCTCTCTCTCTCTCTCTCTCTCTCTCTCTCATATAAGTCTATAAATTAAACAAAGACATAACCAAATATATTTGCTCAGAAAAGGTTTTTCCATAAAAGCTTCAATTCCAAAAACTAGGTTTATAAGCATATAGTCGTAGCCTATACTAGCTTATAAAACTTTGACCTTATCTAATTTCAACCTAGATGAAATTTGTGTATATGAAGAATTGTTTAAAACCAATTATCTAAAATTGAGTTCAAAATTTCTAGTTTCCCATCAATAATATTTCAACCTAGTATGAATATGTTGATGAACTAAAAGGTTCAATGTATTAAATAGTATGCTAAGAGATAAACACAATGGAGTCTAAATTTTAAACTCTATTGATTAAATTTTATACTCTTTTTATTTTACCTATGGTTTTTTCCAAACCAAAATTACATAGAGTCCTTTAATATAATTTCACTAAGTTTAAAATTTGCATGGAACACAGAATGCTTTCATCCCATACAAGGTTTACTCTACTTAATATTTATCATTGAAACTAGAGTTTATTTTTTTTAAGCCAAAACCCTAGGGTTAAAATCCATGATAATAAAATACATAGAGTCTTCCTTTAATAAAGCTTAGTATTTTATATAAACATAGTAGATAGTTTTTATACCATGGTTGTTCAAACTAGGGTTTATTTAGTCATAAGCCTAGTTCTATGGATGGCCGAGCCATCCATAGTATTAGGATTATAACTTGGTTTTTACACATCCTAAAAAATAATAAAACAATACCCTTAATCATAAAAATCACCATGGATTTAACTATCATAACTAGTATAAATTTAATTAGAAAACCAACCTAGTGAAGAATTTTGTAGTATGATGAATGGAAATATTTTCTCCAAATTCCCTCAAAATTTTAATTTTTTTCCTTCTATCATCATGTGTCATCCTCCCCTAGGTATTCCTTCTTTCCATTTTAATCTCATGTATGTTACCATAACTCCCCCAATCTCTCTTTCCAAGGTAATGACTCAATTGTTCCATGATAAAACCACTAACAAAACTAGCAGTCACAACATAATTCCTCATGCAAAAATACCTAAAACTCATTGATTATTTATATAATTATTTTTTAACTCAAGTTAATGACTATTTTAAAAATTAATAACTTGAACTTTCCATTTATTAAAAATAATGATAATCCACTCCACTTTATGCATTTTTAATAATAACTTCACAAATCAATTAATCATTATATTATTGCTAAAGCAATTGACTTTCACTAAAGTCCTTATGCATGATAATAATGAATTCATTGAATCCTCAAAATATTATAATTATTAACAATGAGATAGACCTTTTTAACATCAACTTAATAAAATTCATCCAACTATCATAATTCCAAAGACAATGTCAATTTAGCATAAGGCTATTAATAATACCAGCCAAGAATTCCATTAACTAACACAATGACTTCACCATTAGTCATTTTATTTAACAATGAAATTGATTTCCATAATAATAATAATAATAATAATAATAATAATAATAACCTTTTAAGCATGATAATCACCTTAACGCACAAATCAAGCAAAGTAATATAATCCCATCTACTACTATAACAATGTATACCAAACAAAACACTATCATAATATACTAAATTAAATCCAAAAATAATAAAAAGTAATTCTAAATAAATAAATGGATCCCTAATAACATGATATATCAACATCATAACTAAGATAGACTAAGTAGATATCATAATATAACCCACAATCAGATCAATATAAGCATCAAAAAATAATCAAGATCATAGTAGGAAACATATTAACAGTCATTCAAATGTAGGTATCACATTATCAAATTAAAGACATACTCAAAATCTATCTAATCAAAACTGATTAAATCATTTTAAACTATTTCTGGTGTGTGTGTGGGTTTTTAGTCTCCAATCTATCATCCCTCAACGCCTCCATATACGTCACCCTTTCTGATGAATCCCTCCCTTTGTCACATTTTGAGGTATGGATTTATCATGCATCCACCTCAAAAAAATGAAGGTAGTTATCCTGAAACAATATATAATCCATAATATATTATTGTAATAAACTAACAAACTTAATAATCATGTACATAATATGTAAGTAAAACTAACCCTATAGTTAATAATCATGTAAATTAAACAACATATAACTATCCATAATTTAGCATATGAAATCTAGATTAAATAATATAAAAATTAATAAAAAATAACCATAAAATCCACTAATCATATAGGTTATTAGTTCTATAGAGAAATCAAGATGTGACATGCTTTCCACCTAAAGCTGGTAATCATCCTGATGACACTTATTCAAATAGAAGTTCTGAATTTAAATATTATTTAGTAAAAAATAAAATAATATCTAGCATCATATCAAGTAAACAAATATATAAATAGCCTACAAAACTCATCATAACCTTCCCAAGTCGCACTATCTTCATATTATCGGTCCAACTAGACCTTACACTATGACACTTCTCTATTACACAAATTGATTTTGTGAGTGTCAATTTTTTTGATTAGTTCCATCATGACCATATCAAGATCCATAAACTATATATAATTTAAATTCAACACATGTGAAGGATTAGAAACATACTTTTTAAGATAGGACACATGGAAAAAATTATGTAAAAGAGATAGATATGGTGTCAATACAAGCATGTACGCTACTAGATTGATCACTTCCAGAACCTTGAAGGATCCTACATATCACAATGAAGTTTCAATAAATTACCAAAATCAATTTTTTATTAGGGTTAACCCATAGAAATACTTTATCACCTACAAAAAATCTCCTTGTTGTTCTTTTTAGATTAGCATAACTTGTATGTCTATGAATAGCCTTAGCCAACCTCTAATTGATTTCTTAACTTGGTCTTCCATTTCCACAAGCATCTCAGGTCTAAAGACTAACCTATCATCTAACCTATCCTAGTTGATTGGTTTTCTACACCTCCTTCCATATAATGCTTCAAATAGACCCATCTTCAATGTTGATTGTTATGAGTTGTTGTAAGCAAACTCAACCAATAGAAGGTACTCCTCTCACTTGTATCGTTGATCCATGAAACACATCTAAAGGAGATATTCTAAAACTTATTTAACTCTCTCTAACTATCCATATTTTTTTTATGATGAGTGGAGACACCTAAAACTAGCCACAATTGGCTTCCTAACTAGACTTCAAATTAATTCCTACCAAAAATTATAAATTAGGCCTAAGAATCATTGAATATCCCAAATTTACTTTTGCATCATTCATCAAAGTTTATAATCATGTTGATACATCCCTAATTGGTTTATCCTACCATATTCCATAATAACCTCTCATGAATTCATCCCTAATCACCTTACGGCATCATAACTATCAATTTGGCTTATGGACCTATTAAGTGGAATACTTGAATAAATATTAAATCTTGAAAGAGCTAAAAGGATAATAAGAATCAATTAATAAACTAAACAATATTAAATGCTTATTTGAATTATTCATTTGAAATTAATGAATATCTGAAAAACTAAAAAAATAAATTCAAAAATTTAAAATGTCCTAGCCTTTCATCATTGCCTTTATGATTTGTCAAGCTCTTTCAAAATATCTTAAAATATCTAATTTGAGAGTCATGTCTAGCAATTACAAATCATAATTAATTGATAGATATTAACTCTATTGGAGTTAGTTTTAACTCACCCACATTTATTTTTATCCCATTCCAATCCTAAACTCAACCTTGACTCACCTTGGGTGAGAGTTAATTCCTAAGGCTATAAATATAAGGCCATGCCTTTTCATTTATAAGATTTGATATTGTAGAGTTATTATGCAGGATTTTCTCCATATAACTATTGAAAGTAGCATTACCATGCCAAAATATTAATCCAAGCAACATCAATTCCAATGTGCCAAGGAGAGAAAGAGCCAAGCAACCTCCATTGATGAATAATTCTTGATGAACAAGCTAAGCAAGCCATTCAACAAAGCCATTTGGAGCTCCCAAGGAAGGTAAAAAGTTGTGCCTTTTATTTATTTTTTTTGCTTTCATTTAGTTTTTATTACTTAATCTCTCCCTATTGTTTAGGATAGAGGTTTTAGGAACTTTGTGTCTTCATTTCATTTGTTTTATGAGACTAACACAAGAGTATCATCCACTCTATGTCAAATTCCTAGTTCACATGATGGCACATCCAATGGGACCTAAGCATTTTTATAAGCAAGGAGATTAATATGTAACTTTTAGTTCTTCTAATGGATGCTTAAAGATATTAAAAATTCAAGTTTTTAGTTTGTTTCATGCGTATTTCTATTTTTAGTAACACACATGTTGTAGGTAATAAACACCAATTTATTTCAAATTTTGATAGAGACCAATGTCGATTCTCCCAGACTGATGTCAATTCTCCAAGACTAATTTTGATTCATTAAATTGACCATGGTCCTTGTGTAAAAATTAGAGCACAACAGAGACTTTGCTAACAGTGGGTTTTCTTGTTTTATCTTGCTATCATTTTGTGTTTGAGGATTTGAATATTTATTTGCCTAACCCTTTTATTTCAAGATCTAGTGAGAACTTTTGGTTTTAATCTCATTCTACTAACAATATTTTTATGAAATCCACATTTGTGTTTTTTGTGTTTTACAAGAAATTGATGTCGATCTTTATCGATCGATGCTAATCTCTATGGATTGATGTCAATCCCTACATAGATCAACATCAACCTTTGTGTGAGACAAAAAAAAATAGGAAACCTGAGAGTTAAATCCTAAATATTATTTTCTCACTCACTTTTGGGCTTTTAAGTAGGCAAACCCTATAAAAAAATTTCAAGTCCTAAGATGGAAAAAGCAAAGTTTTAACATGGTTAAATCTTACACACTTTGTTTTTGGTGCTTAAAATGAACTTAGTTCATTTCATGCCTTAGTAATTTTTGAATTTTATTGAAAATTTTTCAAACAACTAATGCCAAAGGGATCAAATTTCATAACACGTTTTCTTTTTTTGTAATAAAATAAACTTTCACACTTGGTTACATACTCCTAAGAGTTGTTGGTTTTATGCTTGTTTGTTGGAAGTTAGTTTTTAAATAAAATGAGTGACACATGTATGTTCTCGCCCCTCCCCTTTAAGGAACTCAAGTAACCAAAAATGATCATTATTTTCCTTTGTCAATTTATTCTTAAGATTTAAAATAATGTTGCTAAGGCCCTCCCTAAATCCATATGTTTTGGGTGACCTAAAAATGACCATAAAGTCTTTTCACTTGTCTTTATTTTTCATGCATTTTGGCTTATGAGTGGGAGTTCATTACCTCCTCATGGGTTATTTATAGAAATTTTTACCTTTTAATTCACCTCTCAACATCATTTCAACCCAAATCCATGGTGGGGTATATAATTTGAGCTAATGAATCAATGGGATAGTAGTTCGATTGGTTAAACTACCTTTGTTAGTGACTACTACCCTCAAAATATATGATTAAATTAGACACCACACTACACTAAGCAAGCAATAGATGTAGTGGTTGTTAAGAGGATAATACCTTTTAATAAATTTTTTTTTGACATGGATATAATTGATGTGAGCATCTCTTGTTTTATCCACACTTGAGACCATCTAAAAATGTATAAAAATTGATAGTTTAGAACAACCCCACTTACCACAGACATATTGTTGATGTAGGGTTAGTAGCCCAAACTTCCATGTCCTTTTACCTTTTAGATTAATAATTAAAATCCTCTCAAGAGTGATTATATTGATGGAATTCAATAGTACTATGAAACCTTGTCATTTTTAAGATTTAAGATGTTACACTTAGGTATTTGTGTCATTTTATCCTTTCTTACATGGCCTTGAGTCAAATTATCTATTTTAGTCTATATTACCACATAAAAATGAGTCTTTTTATAAATCACTCCTTTATTTTAGGAGGTGTTATGCTACCCATTTGACATCATGCATGTGCCTTGAACTTTTGGTCAAACCTTTGTGTGTCATTTGATTGAAAAGGGTGTCATTACATTACTCAATTCATTTCAAATCTTATGCCTTTAAATCTTGAAACAAACCATTGATCATATATTTAGAGCATGCTAACGTCATTACACTACTTTATTCATTTCAAAAACTTGTTTGTCTTGTGTCTAAGTTCATATTTTTAAAACCAAAATTATGTTTCCCTTTTGAGATCTTTACCTAGTATCGTTATACTATCTATTTTTATCTAGCTTATTTTAATTTAAAGAAGCCTAATTTTCTACTTTAAGTTCAAAATTGACCTTGATAAGTTCAAATCCAAACATTGATTGATTTATTCATATGCCTTGTGTAATGTTTTCCTAGATATTTATCTTTCTCTTTTGGGTTGTGTAACTTATGTTCATTATTTATTCAATTTGAAAACTATTATTTACGCTTAGATTTGGGATAAATAGCGTATCTTCCATATGCCTTTTATTCCATGCCTTATACCAATAGACCAAGTTCATTTTTAAATATAAATGCCTACTTTAAGCCAAAGTATTTCAAATTTGTTAGATCAAATCTCATTCTTTGTTTTATTTAAAGTCTAGCTTTTATGCCTTTTTTAAAAGACCTAGCACATGATTTTTTTGAGCCTATATTTTATGCCTTCTCCAAACACTTATAAACTTTTTTTTTTCTTTAGATTATACTTGTTTTAAATAATTTGTACCTATATTTTGGCATTCTAGTTTTTATTTCATTTGCTTGACCTTTCTATGTAGGACATTTGAAGTTAGATTATTTTGTACCAAGTTTTAGCATAGACCATTTGGAGATACATCTACACTTTTAAACCAAGTTAGACCAATTTCAAACCATTTGTCCTTTAAACATTATTTTTAATATTTTATATAGCTCTAATCCTTTGGTGTGAAACATTCATCATTGATTTGAATATGTCTCACTATACTCGTAGCAGATCCATGTATAATCTAGGATATGATAATGTGGTCATACAATAAGACTTTGTTTAAGACCCCTATGGTGATGATTAAGTTTGTGAGATGAATCCCTATCCTCCTTAAAACACTCAATCTAGGTCACATATCCAAGATCCTTTAGCTCACTATTAGGTCAACATGCCTCTATATTTAGAGTAAGACCAAGAATAAATAGTGTTGTATCTTGATAATATGTCATCGATTGTAGACCAAGTTTAACAAAAACTGTACTACATTAAAGTTACATCAACATACGATCCTTATTTTTTTAATCATCACTTACTTTCAAATAAGGATGAAGATTTAATCAAAGCCATAGAGGTAGGGGCCAAGTTTCCAATTTAATTCCCCCATGAAAACTTTCCTGATCTAGTTAGAGTGCCTTACAACATGCCTTATAGCTAAACTATTGAATAGGCTTCTACTAGAAATCCTCAAGTGATCATGTTGATGACATACCAAGACCCATGTATGATTATCATAAGAAATTTCCTCATAAAGGATCACTTTATATATATGCAAACATCATACCAAACCTATTTTAAATCAGCATATAACTTTAATAACATGACCATGTCAAATAATCCACTTATTCAACTATCTCCTTCAATAGGAGTTTTAATCAAATTTATAGAGAAATAAAATTTAGGTATAGACCCATTCACATAAATCACTTAATTTGGATACATTTTTAATGCCCAATCTATTTAATAACTGCATATTGCTTCTATGTAGACAAATGTCCCAAACACAATAGATAACATGTAAGTGTCATCCAATACAAGACAAAATGGTTTTAATGCACAAACACCTAGTCCATAACAATTGAATTTAGTAAACAACACATGTGGTTCACAATAACAGGGGAAAAATATCTTATTCCCCAACAAGATACCTCTAATCCTCAATAGTTATTTGATCAACTATGTAACCACAAAGATAAATTAGTCAAATGCCAACTAGTGCATTGGCTCAATAAAACGTGATGAATGTTAGTCCACCATAACAGGTGATGACTAACATTCTATAATAATAGGCATAGTCTAGTATACCAATTCAATAGAGACCAAACATTCTACCACCTTAATAGGGGGAAATAAATATACCACCTTGTTAGGTAGTGACAAGTATACATCTTTAATCGTAGACTAACATGCCTTCATAAATGTTATCTAATAAACAACATATGTCTATTGGTCATCAAAAAATGTTTAATTCTCAAAAAAAATCTATTTCACAATAATTATTCATGTAACCATGAGGTACTATTGTCCATCAAGTACTAATTAGGTAGTAATTGCCTTTTATTCTAGATGTACCATAAATTTAATAACAGGGCCTTATTTTACAACACATTCTCTTTATTCAACTAGGTTTGAATAGTTGGCAAAAATTACTTAATAAACCTCTATAAGCATAGTACTTTACCCAAATCCATATCCTTCCATCTCAACCACAATTCCCTCAAAACTAGGCTATACTGAAACCAAACCAAAAAATCACACCACAATACGTGCAATTTCAAAAATTGCATCCTAATTGATAGATGTATATTTTTAGTGAGTTTCCCAACCAAACCAACATTCCATGGTCAACCATGCCTCCTTTATATCTCAATTAAGGTAATCTTCTTTTTACCACCCATCCTAAGGCCAATGTTTTATCTAGTTTTTTGGCACAAGAATGCAACAAATAAAGGATGCAATTTCCACCATCCAAGATAGGAAATAGACCAAGAATTTTAAGTTGGATTATGTGTGTTCCTACTCATTCAACATGGATTATCTATATATACCATTTCATCCATCATATGAGCCACCAAAACTTGACAAATATAAGGGTAAAGGAGACCCTAAAGCCCATTTAATAGGATTATTTGTTGCTTGTCAACCAATAGCTTATAGTGGCATATACATCCTACTTTTTTTTTCAATATATTCTATTAAGATAGGCTTTAAAATGGTTATTAAAATTTCCAAAGAACTTAGTATCTAATTTTGATGACCTTTCAGACAAGTTTATGTAGCATTTCTCATAAATCTTGAACATGATATTTTGTTAGTAGATTTGACTCAATAAAAATAGAAGGTCAATGAAAGTTTAAAAATCTATCTACAGTGATGGATATCACTTTATAGCTACTTCACCCATAGCTTACCAGATAAATAATTAGTCATTGTGTTTACCAAAAAATTACATAGTGAGATATCTTACCATATAAAGCTACAATGTGCATACATTTTTAAAGAAATCATTAACAAAGGTTTGTTAATCAAAAAGGCCCTTATTAACAAAGGGATTATACACCAAAACCAAGGAAATGACCAAATTTAGAACCAAAACCAAGTCCAAGTGAAAGCATCAATACCAACCCAAGCTAGTAATTATGAAAAATCTAAATAGTTTAACCAAAACAAGAATGTTATTATAAATAGAGTAACTAATTCACAACATTTCTAAATGATGAAAACGCTATCTACTCAGTCAATGTAGTAAATGTAAATTACTCCTCACCAACAACCTATTTAGTAAGTACAGCCTTCATAGTAGCCTAGACCAGCTCAATAAGCACAATAACCTTTGTCTTTGTAAAACCCTCCTCTAAGGAGAAATTTACCTACTCATCACATCTTTAGTGACCTTGGAGATCCCATGAAACCATATTTCACAAGTTATCCATTATTAATCTGATTAGTTGGCCAATTAAAAATCACTATCCTGAGGGCATTCCTTATCTATATTGGTATAGACAAAATGAGTTATGTGAATACCATTGGGTTAATGTGCATAATTTATGCCATTATGTGTAGATCAAGTACCTAATTAAAAACATGTTATAAAATGGGGAGATAATATTAGATAATAGAGCTTCTACATCCAATCAAAACTTGGGTATTTATCTAAACCCTTTACCACAACTTAATAACAACCAATAATAACAACAACCAAGGATAGAATCTAAGCAGTAGAAATAATATCAACAACCAAGACAACAACAATAATACTAGTAACAATAATAACAACATCCACTAAATGGATAGAACCAAGGCCAAAATGATGCCAATACTTAGTAAACTTACCACGTAGTTACACATGACTATAACAAATTTGTAGGTCATATTATGAGAGGTTACATTTCTATGATTACCATCAATCTAAGACTAAATACTAATAGAATGGGACTGTTACTAACCAAGGCCAACTGACAAATGTATGTCAATGATCCTTCCTTGACCTAGAACCACATACAAGCATATCATCAAGTAGGGATTACTACTTTTGGACCTTATATCAATAACTCACCATTATCCCATGACCACATATAAGTGCACTAGCAACAAAGACTTATCCTATCTGGTCCTCCTCCACCATCATTTTCTATAAATAATGGTCTTGTATCTAATCCCAATTATGCAATCATAACTCAATGATCAAATATTACTATTTTATGCCCATAACCATCTACCACTACATCCATCCAACCCATTATTTTGGCAATAGGCCATATAGCACTATAAAATAAAAGATGATTGATATTGTAGAACAACTTCAAAAAATTCCCACATAATTTTCCATTTTAGACTTATTGCACATGTCTAACATCCACAAAAATATCTTGATAGAGTTCCTTGGCCAATCCTAAGTTTCAAATGACGTAAGTGTAGATAAATTCCAAGCTTTGGTTGGACATCTAGCCCTAAGCTAATAGTTAACCTTTGACCAAGGTGATATGTCATCCCTCAGCACTCTCTATAATAATCCATTGTACATTAAAGTTGTTATAACACATCACAAAGTGAAGCATGTTCTCATAGACAATGGATTAGGCTTGAATATTATGTCTCTAAATCTCATCAAGCATATTGGATACATAATAGTTGATCTCCAGCTAAAAATATCATAATCAATGCCTACAATAATGAATAATGAGAATCACAAAGCACCATCAACTTGTCATTTATTATTATGCCTTTGACTCATGATATATTAAGCCATGTGTTAGACCTAGATTTGTCATATAATTTTCTCTTGGGTAGACCTTGAATACATGAAATCCATGAAATCCCTTCAAAATTTCACCAGTGTCTCAAGTTCTCATGTTTAGATATGGAGGTCACCATTCATGGAGATTTATAACCTTACAAACATTTTAAACATTTATAGGATGAGTATGAAAGCTATAACTACCATTTTTTATTTTATCCAATTCCCAAAAGGGACAAGGGGAATGAAATTATTATTGGTTTTTAGAGGCCAATTGCATTGACCCAGATAACCTTGATTCATCTTCCCACATGTCACCTCCTAAAATGTCCAATCACTTTTATCATCATAGAAAATGGCCTAGGATAATATTTGACCCATAATACATTCCAAATTACCAAGCTTCCATAGAACCCCAAGTCCTATGGAAGACACAAAACCAAGCCACCTTGCATGGAATATAAATGAAAAGGGAAATGTAAACTACATAGTCCATCTCCTATCATTTTCACACTAGCCACTATCCAAGAACAAGACCCACTTGAGAATGATGAAACTTGGTTATACAATGACAAACTGGTTGATTGATATAAAAATGCCAAATACCCCATTTCTAATAGGATCATGGAGAATCATGCCTATGAGGAAGGAGGAATCAAACCAAATCAACAAGGAACACTTGAGCCAAATTTTATCACTTGGTATAAAAGAACTCATGGTCTTGCATTTAAACCACCTGAGGGTGACCCCACATATCTTATTCATGTTATAATGCCTACAACTAGTGGTAATGATGCTTATAATGAAGTGAAGTCTGATCATAACCCTTATGAATACCTGGACAATACTAATTTATTTGACACTCATGCCATTTATACCCTTAGACCAATTATTCACCACAATCCACTTCCTTTATATCACCCTCAACTTATAGCTTGGGACCAACAAGAATCCATAGTGTCTGTAGATGAGTTTGAGAATGATGAGTCCTTTTGAAATTTTCTAGGACTAAGAGATAATGTTCTATTGGGAGACCACAAATAAGGGTTCTCTATCAAACTAGTTATTATAACCTATTATGTAAAATGAGTAAACACCCTTCACCATAAATTATTGAATAAAACATTAAGGTCTCAAAGTGAAAACCTATTTGAGGTGATTTTGGACCAGGGTAAAAGTAAAGAGAAAGGCTAGTCCTCTAGTGAAAATCTATTTCAAGTGCCATTAGATGGGGGTGTTCAACCTTATTTAAACATATCTCAATAAACTACCAATGATGAACTTGCCTATGGGTTTGAGTTTAGTTCTTAAGAACAACATGCCTTTGACTAGATCATTCAATAGTTTCTAACAGTGTTTGTCACATGGCCATACTTACTATTGGGAGATTCTAAATCATCTTACCTGGGGGAACTTGAAAAGTCAGTCCAAATAAAGGACTTTTCCATTATAGGCCAATTATATTCATTTCCAACCATTTTAGAAGATGGGACAAAACTACTTATAGAAGATACTACAAAATTCAACATCAGGACTCCAAATGACCCAAAATGGATCAAATTAGGTTCATCCCTCATTGAGGAGGTACTTAAAATCTTTACAAACATTTTGATGTAATTTATTTATATATTTGCTTGGGCCTTCTTAGACATGCCAAGTTTGGACCCCACCTTAGTTCTACACCACCTTGTTATAGATCATGATGCCAAACCTATGAAATAAATATTACATAAGATCCATCCTCGCATTGCTATATTATTAAATAAAGAGTTGTAAAATCTCTTATAAGAAATATTTATTCGACCAATTGACTATTCAGAGTAGATATCAAATGTTGTGCTAGTCATTAAGAAGCTAAAGGGAATCATAATTTGTATTGATTTTAAAGATATAAACAAGGCCTACCCTAAATATGTCTTTCCTCTTCCAAATATTGACATGATATTTGACTCCACATATGGGTATGAAATGCTTTCACTGATGGATGAATTCTCAAGATACAACCAAATTTAGATTGCACTATAAGATAACATAAAATAACATTCACCACTCCATGGGGAATGTTTTATTGTCAGGTGATGACATTTGGTCTCAAGAATGTTGGGGCCACATACCAAAGATCCATGGCTATCATATTTCATGATATGATGCATGACATTATTGAAGACTATATCGATGACATACTAGGTAAATAAAATACCAAGTATGGTCATCTAACAACACTACAAAAAATATTTGAGAGGCCACATGAATATAAAGTTAGATTCAATCCTAAGAAGTTTGTTTTTTGTGTTACTTTAAGCAAATTTCTATGCTTCATTATGTCTTGTAAAGGCATTAAAGTTGATCCATCCAAAGCACAAGATGTTATAGAGATGCCACCACCTTCCAATTTGAAGTAGCTTCACAATTTGCAAAGAAACATTTAGTATATTAGATGCTTCATTTCTTAGTTAGCTAACAAATGCCATCCATTTACACACTTATTGAATAAAGGTGCCATGTTTTATTGGGATGAAGAATGCTAAAAATCCTTCCATTACCTCAAATACTATCTTAAAAATCTACCTATTTTGTTAATTCATATTCTATAAAAGATATTTTTACTATAACTACATACCACAAACAAAGCCCTAGGGGCACTTTTAGTTCAACATGATGATAATGGAAAATAACATGTCATGTACTATATAAGTCATACACTGGTCATATATGAACATAATTATATGCCCATCAAAAAATCTTGTTCAACTATAGTCTTTACAACTCAAAAACTAAGACATTACATGTTAAAAAACAAGACCATAATTATTTCCAAAGTAGATCCACTCAAGTATCTATCATCCAAAAAAATATTTACAAGGCCATATGGCTAAATCGATCATGCTTCTCAGTGATTTTGAGATAGAGTACGTCAATAAAAAATACATCAAGGGAAAGGTACTTACAAATCATCTTCTTAAATCTCTCCTTGTAGATATTAAACCTATAACATTCTGATTCCCAGATTAGTCCATCATGACCATCATTGAAACACCTCTTGAGGAGCAATACTAGAAGTTGTATTTTGATGAATCATTCACAACACATGGATTGGGGGAAGGCCTATTATTTATTACACCAAAGGGGAATGTTATCCCTAAATAATTTCATATCAACTTTCCTTATACTAACAACATTATTTAATATGAATCACTCATTATAGGTCTTTATCAAGCATTACAATGGAATATTTAACATATCAAGTTTTATGGCGATTCTCAATTAATCATCAATTAGGTTATAGACCACTTTCAGACCAAAGATGACAAGATAATGCCATATAAGACCATGGTCAACAATAGATTGTTGATGTGTAATTTAAATACATTCTAAGGGATAATAATAGAATAGTATATGTCATGGACACTAATGGCTCTTTGATCCTTCATCCAAATAAGGTAAAATAATATCAATTCTTCATTGAAAATATTCTATCACCAGCTCATGAACCATCAAATTTCATAAAGATCTATCATATTATTGGTCCCAAATATATATGGTATTCATACCTTTATACCTACCTCTATAACCACATTATTCCATCAGAACTATCCCATAAAAAAATTAAGGTCTTTACCCACCAAGTTGTATGATATACCTTACTTAGACCAACCTTATACCATAACAGCTTTGATGGAACTCTACTTTTTTATTTAAATTTGATAGAATCAACATTATAATTATGGTAAGTTCATAAAGGAGTATGTGGATCCTATAAAATT
This sequence comes from Torreya grandis, assembly GCA_037957365.1. Classification (NCBI taxonomy): domain Eukaryota; kingdom Viridiplantae; phylum Streptophyta; class Pinopsida; order Cupressales; family Taxaceae; genus Torreya; species Torreya grandis. The sequence continues at coordinate 946,945 of JARHVA010005226.1, read as the reverse complement.
GGGATTGTCCTAGCCAAAAATCCCTATGTACTAGGTATTATTGGCCAAATATGGATGCATATGCATCTACTTATGTCAAAAGGTGTGATAAATGTCAAAGGCATGCCAATTTGATTCATGTCCTAGCCAAAACACTCAAACTAATGCTTACACCATGGTCATTTGTAACATGGGCCCTCAATCTCATTGTAATGATAAACCCAACCTCATCTAATAGCCATAAACACATCCTTACTGCTAATGAATATTTCACTAAGTGGGTTGAAGTTATACCCCTCACTTACATGACTAGAAAACAAATTTCTAAGTTCATCTTTAACCATCTCATATACTGCTATGGTATCCCATACAAAATTATATATGATAATTTTAAATCATTTAAAATCAAAGATGTCAAATTTCCATGTGTTAAGTATCACATTACTCAACATTTTTATACCACCTATTACCTATAAAGTAACAGCCAAGCAAAAACATCCAATAAAACCATTATCAACATCCTTAAAAATATTATCAATGGTGTTGGTCATGATTGGCACCTCCAAATATTTTTCACCCTCTAAGCATACCGTACCAATTACTGTACCCTGATAGGATCTACTCATATTCCCTATTTTATGACACTTAGAACATTATTCCCATTGAGGTTAAGTTACCTTCTTTGTGCATCTCTTTGAAACATGTTATAGATGATGAATCTTAACAAGTATCCCTCATACAAGATCTATATTTACTTGGTTAAAAATGCATGGCCATATTTAATAGACTTCAAGCATTCCAGAACTGACTTCATGTCCACTATAATTGGTTATTCAAATGTAGAGAGTTCAATCTTGGTGATCTTGTTCTCAAATAAAACCAAAATAATACCATGACCAAAAAGAAGCAAAAGGGTAGGTTCAAACCTAATTGGATAGGCCCATACATCATTGTTACAAATTATGGCTCTGGAGCATACATGCTCACTATACTAGAAAGGGGTGAAATTGATGAGTTGATAATCATTATATACCTCAAGTGTTACTTCACTTAATAGATGTAAAGTATTACCTTTGAGGCCCATCTCATTTATACCATAATATCAACATTTTTCTTTGTACCATACCTTATACCATTTTACCATACCTTTCTATTACTCAGTGTTGTTTCTACCCTCCCTACTTAACCCATTCGACCTTGGTTCTATTCCATTGGTTCTTTAGGTACTTTCAGCAACCAAATTGAGATTGAGTTTTTTTAGTTGATTCAACATTCTAGATAGTGACCATTTTTGGAGTAGTATGACAATGGTTTGTTAGTTTTATCCTTTATTCCTTGTTTCATTCCATTTTTTACTACTAATTATAACCATCTTTGGGAAAATAAAAGTACCATCATCATGTTACTAATTATAACTACCTATGAAAAAATTAGTATCATTGACCTATGTTATTTTTTCCTAATTATAAAAACCTATGGGAAAATTAGTAACAACACCTTTATCATGCCTTGAATTACCACATTTGCATTTTTATTTCATACTATGCCATTTTCCTAAGTTTCTTAATCTTTAAAAAAAAATTTCTACCTATTTAGATTCATCTATTATAAGGTGTAACTACAATGACTTGAGGTCCCATCTTAGGACTATGTAGGTAGTGTTTGATTCCTATTAAGGTTAGCTCAGTCACACTTTACCACATTCTTTCTATTTTCTAAGAACTTTTAAGTTTGAATGCTCTCTTCATTTTGTGAGAACTTTTAATTTTCATTGATCTTTCCATTTTGTGAGCTAGACCGTTTCATATCTCATCATTCTTTATCGAGTTGAGATACTTCAAAATTTCCAAAGACATTTTAAAATTATCTAAAAAATCCTAACATCAACCACTTATTTTCCTTAAGGATTCTAGGATCCATATATATTTCACAAGAAACCACTTTTCATTTAGTTTCCCCATCCTTGCTGGCCTAATGTCCCATGCCCTAGCCATTTTTTGATACAATTCCCATATTCCTCTATAACACAATCATGTTTTTCTCAATCATCATTTTTCTTCTATCATGTATCCTAGGAGAAGTATATTTGGCCTGAAGTGTTTATTGGATATTGTATCCATAGAACTATGTAGGCAATGTCCAATTTTTTAGTGCATCTGGAGTCAGCTCAACCACCCCCTTCCTTTTCTTATATTCCCCCATTTTGTTTGTTTGTTTTGTTGTCTCATATGGTCTAGGGGAAATGTTCATCATCTTTTTTATCCTTTGTTTGTGCTAATCATGTACTTAACCATTATTTATATTTATTTCATTTTTTTTCATTGTTTTATTTTATTCTTTCTTTTCCATTTCATGGTGTGTTATATTTCTCTTTTTTGTTTGTTTTTTTTCTTTTTTTTTTTATTTTTGTTGTGCCTTGATTTTGTGTAGGTGTGTTGATTGGGTGATTCCTTGCACATTATTCTTAAATCCATCAATATTCATATGCCAACATTATCATCATGGTCTTTATCATGGGTCCTTATTTTTAATTGTTTATTGGACAGTGTGTTAGTCCATCAGCATATTTTGACCAAGTTATCATGGTTTTCTATATCATGATACCTATAGTCACGTGTTATAGCATAAACTAGCTTAAGAATTCTTACAATAAATATATCCATGAAATATCTATTTAGCACCTAAAAATTCCTAATCTACGTAAATCATGTCCCACATTAGATTAAACAAGTTAGTCAAGCACATGATTTAATGAAACATGCATAAATAATGAAACATGCATAAATAACTAACCAAGCCTAACTATTCCTATGGGAATTATAAAAGGACAAAAAGAAAAAAATGAAAGAAAAAAACACCATATTACCTTCCCAAATGGATTCAACATACCCATGTGGCTCAAAAACATGTTCTCTCTTGATCAAGAATCCTTGTCTTTGTCAAAAATAGTGGTAAGCTCCTCCAATGCCTCAAGAACACTCCATAAATCCTAGGCTCTTGATTTTAAATCACTAAACTAGCCTATAAATGAAACTTTGTGGAAACAATTTATGATTATAACTTTGCAATATTCAATCCATGAAGATATTTGGGCATAATAACCTTGCACCAAAAAATAGCTTTGAAATGATGTTCATGGCCTCCCTATTTATATATTTTTGAGATTGGTCAATGTCAACCATGACCATCCATCTCAAGATTGAGATGTGTGGCCATGGATAATCCTAATATTTGGAATTAAATCTATAAATATCCTCAAGATTAAAAATCATTAAAGAGGCATGGGAGTCATTGAAGAGGCATGGGTGACCCATAATCCTGATATTTTATGCACTTATAGATTGATGGATGCCACCCCATGGATGATGTCACTAGGTAATGTAGATAATAAGAATCAATTTTCAAAAATAAATATTCAACAACTCTCATGGAAAATACACTTAAGCTCTTGATTTGGATTAATTAGCCTTAAACAAGGTTAATCAACATTTGTGCAATTATTTGAAAATTGGCCCTTAATTAATCAAAATGGTCATAAAGTCATATTACTAGGTCATAATTTTACTAGAGAGGAATTAGAGGGTGATGTTAGATGTTTTGGAACCATATTCCCATTTAGGATGTTGTCAACACCAAATAACAAAGGTACGTGATGTGTACCAATGAATTAGAAGAAAAAAGTGATCCAAAGCACTAAATGATAAAATTATCATTTTGACTTGAAATGTTCTAATCCAAGTTAGCTGGCCCATAAATTGCACTATCCCATTTAGGGATACCCTAGCCAAAATTTCACTTAAATATGTTAGTTTCACATCATTTAATGTGTTTTATGGATTTTGACCTAAAATGTGCATTTGAGTGCAATTCAAGTAAGATTGACAATTTCAACACAAATGGTGTTAGGAATTGGATGTCTACAAGAACATGCATCTCTGTATTAGAAGGTTACCCATATTCCTTTTTCTCCTTTGTCCCACTTATACTTAGAGTGATTAAACTTAAAATGGGTTAAGTAGAGTGATTAGACTTAATATGGGTTCTGTCTATATTTTATTTTCTAAGAATTAGCTTTGAACTACAAATGGAACTAATCTACATAATTATAGTAATAAATCTTAGAACTCAAACAATCAAAATAGTATATCTCTACTTATATAGGGTATCTAATTAAAATCATTCTTAACATCAAAAATATGTCTAAGTATTACTGTGCAATAAAAACCTATGAGAATTGGTACCAAGCTATGCACTTCGAGTGAGCATGCAAGACTTAAATCTTGCATGAAAGGGATAACACATTAGATCATTAGGCTAGACTTTAGTGCCAGAGTTGTATTTACCAAATAAAACCCAATAGGCATAAGTAGGATTAAAAAAAGGTAATGATTTTCTTAAAGGTGATTATAATCATTGAAAAGAGGACTAGGGTAATAAGAGTGATTTTCCCAAAGGTGTTTATAATCATTAAAAATGAAAACAATGATTTATCCATAGGTAATTATAATCATTGGTAGGATAAAAACATGCCCTAATTGGGTAGATAGAGATAATGGTTTGCCCAAAGGTAGTTATAAGCATTATCACCATGAAAACATGCCCCAATTGGGAAGAAGAAAGATAATGATTTTCCCATAGGTGGTTATAATCATTAAATTTTAGATAGATCAAAACATAATGATTTGCCCATAGGTGGTTAGAATCATTGGAAACAAAAGTGGGATGAGATGTAATGATTTGCCTATAGATGGTTATAATCATTGACCACATAATGGGAATATGATGGCAAAGTGGGATCGAACCAACTACTTCAATCTGGTTTTAGAGTGAAGTAGCTAATCATTTTTCTCTTTTGTTTCATTTAAGTGTAATATATGAAGAATTTTGATAAAACTAGCTACTTCATATATTCTTCATAATATATGAAGTAGCTAGTTTTATCAAAATTCTTCATATATTACACTTAAATGAAACAAAAGAGAAAAATGATTAGCTACTTCACTCTAAAACCAGATTGAAGTAGTTGGTTCGATCCCACTTTGCCATCATATTCCCATTATGTGGTCAATGATTATAACCATCTATAGGCAAATCATTACATCTCATCCCACTTTTTTTTCCAATGATTCTAACCACCTATGGGCAAATCATTATGTTTTGATCTATCTAAAATTTAATGATTATAACCACCTATGGGAAAATCATTATCTTTCTTCTTCCCAATTGGGGCATGTTTTCATGGTGATAATGCTTATAACTACCTTTGGGCAAACCATTATCTCTATCTACCCAATTAGGGCATGTTTTTATCCTACTAATGATTATAATTGCCTATGGGTAAATCATTGTTTTCCTTTTGAATGATTATAAACACCTTTGGGAAAATCACTCTTATTACCCTAGTCCTCTTTTCAATGATTATAATCACCTTTAAGAAAATCATTACCTTTTTTTTATCCTACTTATGCCTATTGGGTTTTCTTTGGTAAATACAACTCTGGCACTAAAGTGTAATATATTATGCTCTCAATAGACTTACAGTCATGGTGATCAATAACTAGTTCTTCCTAAATACATGGGCCTCTACACCCCCTATATCCTTACTTTATGCTATATCTTTGCTACCATGTGTTCTTTTACTTGCAAGCTGGTGCAAAAATTCCTATTAATATAGTCAGGGTAACCCATTGATCCAAGAGGATCTAAGCATGTTCATTTTATGAAGAAATATTTATTAAGTATTTTATTAGGAGTAACCCCTACTCTTTTAGGCATAACTTTCTCATACGGTATCAGATTTTATAACCATCTAAACTGGTGGAAAATAAATTTAGAATGAATTTTGAAATCCAACCAATTTTTCATAGGATGGTTGATTACCATTTTCATGATTTGGAGCCATTTTGACCCTGAAAACATGAAAACAAAATTCACTTATTATTTTTTCGTTTTCATGATTCGGAGCCATTTTGACATTGAAAACATGAAAACAAAATGCACTTACTATTTTTATAATAATAAAATTCTAATAACTTACAAACCATAAGGAAATTTGAGGGACTCCAAGAGGGACTTAGGATGAATTTTATATTCTAAATATAATCAGCCCCTTTTAGACATCACTTACTATTTTTAGTAAGTAGGGGTTTTTGGTTACCCTAACCCTAATTAGGGTAGGGAAAACATATATATTGTATTATATATGTATGTACACCTTTGTATTCAAATATAAGTGAAACATAGAAGCACATAGATGTAATTTTATCCATCTCTCTATATTTACATTATTTGTATGTATGTACATGTTTTAGATTTATGCATTAATTCAAGAATCTAATTATAGAATAGTTAGAAGGAAGTGTTTTCTTCTCTCTACTATTATATCACCCATATGAATCATTAATTTAACTATTCCCACTTCCCACACACTCCCTTAGTCTTCTAATTTTGTTCTGAGTCATATGTCCTTGAGTTCCTCATGACTCATTCTCCTTTGATTAGGTCCTCTCATACTAGTCCTTCCACACCATTGTCCTCTTATGCCCTACAAGTTCCATGCCATGGTGTTTTTGTACCTACACATCTGATGGTATTTTTGTATTATGTCAACCTTATGCTAAAAATGGACAAGACTTAGCCAAAATTTGGGGAAAACATCACCCCACACTATGCTCTTATTTCATCTCAGACTAAGTCATGCTAGCATCCTCTATCAAAAATTTGGGTCCTATCTACTTGATCTCCTTCTTCACATTATCCGAATGTGACAATGCCTCGAGAACCTTATCAGTTACTTCCTCTATGGCCCCCTTCAATTTTTTCATTTCCTCAAGTTGGATGGAGGTCTCATTAGCTTCTTGATTAGTTCATCTAGGGATATGGTAGCATCCTTCTAGATGTCTTCAAGTATGGAGACCTCTTTTTCAACCTCTCTTTGGAGGGAAGAAAAACTTGCAATTAACTATTGGTGATGTGTGTTTATTGTATCTTCCATCATTTCCTCATCCTTGAATTCTTTGGTGCACTATGAATGGTCCCTTATCAATAGTGTAACATCAACCAACTACTACCTCTGAGCTTATTCAACTTGGAGCTGAGCCTTCAAGAATTCTTTTGGGCATGCTAGCCTTACAAAATACCATCCATAATGGGGATAACCTCCCCAACCCTCTATAAGGTATGCATGTAGACCTCAATTATTATTTTGAAATACTCTACTAACTCCAATCCCTCATCTTTTAGTGTGGGTTTATCCTTGCAATGTTTGAGCAGAAGGTTCACCAAGGTCTCTAACTTTCCTATGGTGTCCCCATCAAAAGATGTGTCATCTACTAGTGTTGGTTCTTCTTTAAAAATTGTTTTGCATAGGTTCAAGGCCCTTAGTTTTACCTTTGTCACCTATTAAATCTACTAATTTAAAGTGGCCACTTATTCAATAAGCACTTATTTTTGTACAACCTCTTTTTTATGCATTCCCAATAATTTTGGCATGTTTACTCTCAGCAATCCACGCATCATAATATACTAAAATATTCTAGAATGTGACCTACATGGCCAAATTTAAAAAATATACACTTGATAGAAGAGGGGATATCTTTTTAGGATCCACTCATAGTGGTTTTGGTAGTGCTTGAGCATCTGACCCTAAGGTAAATCTATCTTGGGGGAGTTTAAACTCATGCTCCTCATTATACATATCTAGTAGGAAGGAAACATATTTCCTTATTTCCAAGGTTGAATCATTGGAAAAAAAAAGTGTAGCTAAATATATATCATCCTATCAAGGACACCAAATTTATATCATGCATTACTAATTTCATCATCATCTAGCTCTTTCATGGTCCTAGCTAGTCCCTTCCCTTTACTAGGGTTACATTTTATTTCAGCCTCCTTATGGCTACAAGTGGTCATCTCACTCATTATTTCTTCCTCACCATCCTCCTATTCACTATATAATGGTTCATCATCAAGTATCAATTCATCAAAGGTGACTTTTTCCTCATGTAATGGATAGGGGGTCTTATTAAAACTAGATTTTGATGCTTCTAACTACATAATAAGAACTTTTTGAATAGGTGTTCACCTTAGGGATCCTTGATATATAGTCCTTGGAGTAGAATGTCTTAGGGGGGATGGTGGTGGAGTTACTATTTTCACTTGGATTCACCCTATGAGAAGATATTTTCTAGGCCTTTAATCCAAGTGTAAAAATGGGGACATCTCACTCGTTGTGGGTAAGCAAACTTGTGATATGAACCTTTAGATTAGGGAATGTTTTTACTACTATCAACTTGGGTGGTTTAAAAGGGTTTATAATAACATAAATCAAACCTAAAATATGAAGGTGATACACCAAATCAATTTTATTACTTCCAACTTCTTACATTCCATACTTGAGACCAAAGAACCAACTAAAACATACTCTTTCCCAAATCTATTCCTTCTTGCATCAATATTACATTGTGGGGTCCTAAATGATATACAAGGTTAGGAGGAATAGAAATAAGGTCTTTAATGACTCTAATTAAAATAATACTCACTTTAACCATGAATATCTCTTGAAACACTTCACATGCCCTACAAGAAGAGTCTATAAATAGGTGAAAGAATGAAGTATAATGCTAAAGAATCCATAGTCTTCACTAAGTAAATTCATAATTAAAATAGATCAAACTATGAATAGTAATTAGATAGGTAAAAAATTATTCATTTTATTAATCATAATTTTTATAATTGATTAGGGCTTCACCATAATCAGGTGGTGCATCTATACAATGCCAAAATGGCCAACTCTTATAGAGTTTGAGAGAAGGAGAGAGAGAAAGAAGTCCAAGGGTACCTTAGACATGTTTTAAGATAATAAATGAAGTTAAAATTACATTTTTAAGATAGGTGATTTGATATAATCCAATTTATATTGCATACTTATCCAAAACAAGTCATAATTATAGTGAAAAGTGGCACAAAACTACTATCTTGACATAAGAAACTACCCACCTGAGTTGCCTTCCAAAACTATCTCTATCACTAAAAATGGTCAGGTATTATGATTTATATAAGAAATAGGGGTTATAAAAAATCCACCACATTCATTGGATTGATTCCTGACCATCCCTATTCTTGTGGACATGCAAAATCATCACTAGTAGTTTACAAAAGGCTCTTTTTTATGCACCTTCTCCACTTGTCATTAAAAACTCATAAATCCTCATAACTGATCAAATATGTAATGACACTTTCCAAGATCTCCCATACCACAAATTATAATAAAAATATTATAAAATTTCCCCCTAATTGTGTTTCATCACTTTCCCAAGTGTTCACTATTCTGGCTCACTAGACTGGCTGAAAGTGAGAGTCTATTTGGGACACTTGGGATTTGTTTCATGAATTTATATTAATTTTTTTAGTTATTTAAAGTGTATATCTTCCCTCCAAAACTTTTTTCATCTTCTAACTCCATCTATAGCTCTCTCACTACTCAAAATGGCTAAAATAAGCATGGTTTTCCCCTGTTCCATACAATCAAAGCACATGTGTAGAATTATATGAGAGTCCTGTACAACATATATGTGGTTTCATCTCCTTGCATTTGGATTCTCAAACTTCTCTATCTTTCTAATCAGGTCCTTGTGAGGGTTTTATAAGGGTTATGAGTGACTTGGGATCTTAACCTTCATTCATAGCCATTTCACATTGGGACTCCTTAAAAATTCAAATAAAGGATCTCAATGACCCTCTATAACTCTCCTAAATGAATCAAGGTCCCATGCATTAGTTCATGAATGTTTTGAGTAATTAAAGTTGACCTTCAAGCTCTATTTCTTGCATTATGTGAGGGGTTTGATCCATTCCCAGCCAAAATGGCTTATTGATGAGTTCCTTTTCCAAATAATATGTTTATCACTTATACATATGCTCCAATAACATGATAAAACTGATAGGATAGATCATTTAGAGCTAGAAACATGAATGGCTCCTCCTTAGGATTAGGCCTAAACCTTATGCAAGGAGTCTATCTATAACCTTGTGTTTAAAAATAACTCTTTCTTGATGATTTATTGCCTCTAAAAACTTATACACCTCAAATATTAGTTTACACACATTTAAAAATACATTATAGGGCTTTAAAAAATCTATAATTAATAATGACCCTTTATTTGGTATTAGACCCATTGCTTGCACAACTAGCTACACCTATAAACCTAGTAGCTCCAAGAATTTTGTATTATTTAAAACCCTATAATAAATTTTAACTAATGTTATTATATTTTATTTAACTCACCAAACCTTCTTGGAAACCTTCCTTCACTTTTGGTATGTGGTTTTGACCATTTTTCCCAATTTTACAAGCTCTATGTAAGGGAAAAGTGACCCCTATCTAAGAAAAAATAGGGGGCACTTACCTTGTTTATTTAAAAATAAAAATTATGATATATAATATCCTATGTCATAAGTATGACCTCCACAAATTTTGGGATTTTTAATCCAATGGATGACCCTCCACTGATCTAAAACTCAAGACTGAGTTTCTTGAGAAAATGCCTTCAAAGTTAGAAGGGAAAAGACTATGTTTTTATGAGTTTAGGGTCTATAGGTCATAACCTGAACTTATTTTTATTTTCATGGTATTTATATCCATATTTATTAGTATATAAACCATCTTCATGACTTCCCTTACTTTCTTTGAAGGTCAAAACCCATACTTTGCTTAAGTTTGGAAGGTGACCCTGCCTGACTGAGGTAGCAAACAAGGGTACTATTGGTGAATATCTTCTTGTGTGGGAATATTATAAGGTGTTAATATATATCTCTATGATCTTTAAAATAATTCAAAATCAAAACAATCTCCTTCATTTATCCATAGTGATTCTAGCATCTACAACACCAACCCTGCTCACTCCTGGCTCATTCCTAGCCTAACCTAGCTAAAGTTGTATTCCTTGCCCTACATGGAGGTTCTCAAGGGACATTTGGGTTATGGTGTTGAAGGTAAAAATGGTTGTATCATGGTATTTAATAATAAATATTTCTTTCCTAAACTCCCATTCTTTTTACACATTCTTAAACAAAGACTGTGATCATATTCCCTACAGGACTAAGACATAAACCTACAAGCCTGTAGGTTTCTAAGGTATGTATTTGAGCTTAAAATGTATGACATTTATTTTTTTTTCCTCTTATCACTCTTATATTATCATCTCATCTTCTTACATACTCTATTTTAACCTTAAAATTCTCCCTTTCCCCTGACTGATATCAAACTCAAGGTTTTGATTGTAGATGCCTATTTTTAAGCATGTAGGTGTAATGAGTTTGATTTAGATCATGTTGACCTCATCTAGGGGATTATTGAGATTTTGTCTAGTATTTTAACATTAATATTCACCTTATTCCTCATTAGGAACCCTCAACACCATGTTTGTGCTAAATCACTGAGACATTGTCTTCTCTACCCTATATGTGGCTGTCACAGTCCTATGTACAAACAAGGAGCATTCATTTGTGTTTCAAGAAATTATATTTGACTTTTCTCATACTATCTTACCATTAAAGTATCATTTGAATCACTTACCATCATTAAATTTTATATCATAACCTAGGACACCAAAATGAGATGTAAATTAATATTTTGGTCACTATCTTGTAGACATCACTACCCTATTTTAGTGGTTTTTTTCCATCTTTATGATTTGAAACATCCAATATCCACTCATATTTGGTTACTCAAAATTATAATAGATATTTTAGGTGCATAGGGATACAAAAATATCCAATTTTAAAACTTGGATCATTTAGAAAGTGACCTTTTTATGTCCTCAAAAACCCTTAAGGCCTCTGTTTGACATTTTTAGGGCAAAAGGGCCTGAGCAGAGTCCAAGGTTCCAATTGATGTTTTGACATTTCCCTTTCCAAATTGAGATTATCAATAGGCCTTATTATATAAAATACTCCAAACTGGATTTACCACTTTCTTATTATACCTCCAAAAGGTTTGCCTATGTCCTCAGTTGTAGATGGCCATCTCTTATATGCAAGCAGGACTAAGAACACTCTCTAAACATGTAAGTTTCAAGTGATTACATGCCTTCATCCAAAATTACAATGCTCATTAGTGATCTAAAGAGGATAATAACCATCTAAAATCTTCAAAATCACACTTGTGATGTTATCATGCTCCTGTAGGTGGAGTTTTGATTATTGCACACAGGGAAGAAGATGAAGAAGCAAGATTTTGCAAGGGTAAGACTCCTAAAACAATACAAAATTTCTTGGTATCCCTTCCATATAAATTAAAATTTAGGATCATCATCTAAAAAACATGAAATCACTTTTCTCAATGTGGAGAGTTATATTCAAAGTAACTGAGATGATTGTTGGTGTAAATTATTAACATTTTGCATGCATGAACAAGCCTCAAAGGGCTTTTCTTAGACACTTAAACTCTCCAAAGCTAAAATGACCATGATAATGTATTTTAAATTATGTTTAAACTCTTGAAATAACCAAATACATAAATATAAATCAAGATAAATTAAAATAGATTCAAAAGAGACCCCTTTTTCAATGTAAATTCTTAAAAAGTTACCCGAGGTGTTGATTATTGTTCATAGATGAGGATGAACCAAATTTAAATTTTTTTTTATGTATGTGGAGTATAATAAAATCCATATCCATCCCCAAAACCATTTCCTCCAACTTCATTTGTACAACTTATGGTGAGCACTTGAAATTGAGCCTTCTTTATATGCCAAGAGGAGAAAATGAGAAATGAGTTGTAGAAGAGATTTTTGCATTATCCTTGAAGTCTAAATATGGAAATGAGTGTGGGAAGGTGAATAGTTTCTCTTCTCATGTTTTTGACTGATGATGGACTTGTGAAGTATGTACAAGTGCCCAAAAGCTCTTAATTTTTAGTGAAAAATTGCTCATTGATTGGCCAGCCGAATTTTAGTTAGGGACAGATACTACAGACTCCTTAGGACACATGGCATGTTATATGAATTTTTTACGCTTGCACACTTCCCAAAAAATATGTACAAAGCATTAAATGTAGTTAAAATGACCTTTAAAAGACCTAAAAACACCTAGGGGACTAATAACCAAGGGTAGTATAGCATAAAATGACATTAATTGACATTTAAAACACTTTATAACATCCATTTATACCCCCTATTAACACTAAAACTTAATTTTTTGCCTATAGGTGCCTTAGTTTGACTAAAAATTCAAACTTGGTTAACAATTTGGTGACTCATGGGGGTAGTATGCCTATTATACTAACTAGACCAGTAGCCTTATCAGTCCATTAGGTTTAGGAGTAATCTAAGGACTAAAACAAACAATATATTTGAACATTGACCAAGATAACTAGTGACTACCTCAACACATGAAGGAAAAGGACACACACAACAAAGAATACAAACACACACAAGACACACATGTGCTCAAGGCACTTAGGAGAGACAAAAGATAACTACTATATATAACTAAATATAAACATACCTCCCCCTAAATTAAAATGGAAGATTGAGATTATTCTTACCTCATGGCATACAAGATTAGATGATTCAACCAGCCTTTTATCTCTTATCATTGCTACCTCCATGCTTCTCACAAAGTTTGCCAACTTCATTAGCATGATGTTCATTAGGAACCAAGAATTTTTAAATCTGACCAAGGAAATGAACTATTCTTATACATTATCATTTGTTTCATATTTCTTCCTCTTCACTTTCTCATGATCAACTCCCATTCTTTTCATAGACATGATTTCAAAAGGATTGATTTTGTGTTCACTAGAAACTTTAGGCTAATATGATCCTTCTCCATCTTTCAAGATCTGGTGATCTCCTTGTAGAGGATGATATCCCCTATTGATGACTTCAAAAATATCATTCCTAGATTCACAAACCCCTTTAAATAATAAACATGAAGTCTTTTTTCTCCTTTTCATGCTTACTTGAGTCCCCATGCCACCTTCTTCATGCTTGATTAGCTCATAGTCTCCTTGAAGAGGAGTAGAGCATGCTTCAATGACTTCAAAAAAGTCATCCAAAGACTGATTATGGACTTGTTCATATTCATCTATGGTGTTTTTCAAGGTGAGAAAGGAACTAATGATCATTTATCCTTCTTTATAAAAAAGAAAAAATCCTTCTTCAAAAGCTTGTGAATTATCTTTTTGTTCACCAAGAGGGGTACCTATGGTGATTTCCTCCTCTTCCACACTCATGAATTCTCTTTGATCAGTCATGAATTTAGCACATTCCTCTTCACTTACCTTTCTCAATATAGGCTCCTTAACATAAGGAAAACATTCTTCATCACCCAAGCCAACAGGTTCAACACAAGGACTCTCAAAATTAGATTGGGAATGACACATGAGAGGTTCTTTTGATAGATCATGAGAAAGAGGAGGCAAACCTTGGGACAAAATCACTTGATTATCTTCCATCCACTTGGAAAACACTTCATAAACATCAAAATTAGCTTGAATAATCTCTTGATGAAAGTTAGATGGGATGTGTTTAGGCATAGGATCTTCTTTTAGTTCTAAACCTTCCATCTCCTATTCACTAAGCAACTTCATATTTGCCTCTAATTCCTCAATTTGTTTAGCTAGATTCTCTTGGAAGAGTCTTTATTTAAGCTCATGTGAATCATCATGTATATGGGGAGTACATGAGGGATGCCATTATGTACAAGAAGCTTCTTGAGGAAGGGTAGGAGGGATTTGAGAAGGAATAGCTTCATTTTCCACTTCACACTTTTGAGAAATATTCTTCTCTTCTTTCTTACACCATGCTTCCACTATTTCACTCCAACTCATGACCTTAGGATTGGAACTCTCTTCTTGAGGATAGGTATAAATTTAATATTTCTCAATTTATTGAGTTGGTTCATGATAGACATTTTCCCAACTTAGAATCTTGACATTAGATTGAGGGACTTAAGGAGGTTGAGGGAGATTAGGAAGAGTTTGTTTATGCATAGGAGGAGTTACTTGAGGATGATTATGTTGGTTTTCAAAGTAAATAGGATGAGTTTCTTCAAAGGTGGGCTCACAATCCAAGGAATTGAAATAGTTAGTCTCTATAGAATGTTGTTCTAATATCCTTTGGTGTTGGATTGCTCAGTGCAAAGGATTAACAACAAGAGTAGTTATTTTTGGTATAGGTGAAGATGCATTAGATGGGCTAGGAGGTTGGCTCACTTTATTTTGGTAAGTGATATTTGGTAAAAATTATTTGGTTTATAAGAGGTAGGTTTTTTTTGTATGGGAGAAGGCTTATTTGGGATGGAAAAAGGCATATAAGGTTGATTGCCTTGAGTGGATTGACTCCTCCATCTTACTAGTTTCTCCTTCATGGATTTCATGGTTTGAGCTTGCCTAAACAAAAAATCTTACTTGTACATTAGTTTTTGATGATATATATTTTTCTCATTCAACCTATCTACCTCTAATATTTTCATCTCAAACTCCAACATTATCTCCCTAGCACTCTTGGATTGACTAGGAGAAGGACAATTAGGAGAGTTGCTTGAGGTGATTCCATGAACAACATGAGTTTGATCAAAGCCATATGAAGGAACATAAGGTCCATAATGCTCAAAAATGGGATTGTACATTCCAAATGTGATTTTTTGATGCACTAGGGCTGCTTGACCAGTTGATTCAACTTGGAGTCACCATTGGTGTTGATTGCAATGCCTCCAAAGGCTGATTGTTTGAAGAACACATCAAGAATTATTCAACTCCTTAGAAAAATAGTCCCACTAGGCATCCAAAAAAATATTGTCACTTGGATGCACCCTATAAAAAGAGGTTTTATATGCCTCTAATACAAGTGGAAAAATGGGGACATCTCACTTGTTTTGGGTGAGCAAACTTGTGAGATGAACCTCTAGATTAGGGGCTAGCTCCCCATGATACACCATTTAAGCTCATGATTCCACTACTATCAGCTTGGGGGGTTAAAAAGGGTTGAGAATAACATAAATCAAACCTAAAATATGAATTTTATACACCAAATCAATTTGATGACTTCCAATGACTTTAATTCTACACTTGAGACCAAAGAACCAACTAAAACATAGTCTTTCCCAAAGCTATACCTTCTTGCATCAATATTACATTGTGGGGTCCTAGCTGATATATAAGGTTAGGAGGAATATCAAAAAGGTCTTTAATGAATCTAATGAAAATACTAATTACTTTAACCATGAACATATCTTGAAACACTTCACATGCCTTGTAAGAAGAGTCTACAAATAGGTGAAAGAATGAAATACAATGCTAAGGAATCCATAGTCTTCACTAAGTAAATTCAACATTCAAATAGATCACACTATGAATAGTCATGAGAGAGGTAAACACTTAGTAATTTTATTGATCATAAGTTTTATAATTGAGTAGGGCTTCACCATACTTAGGTGGATCATCCATACAATTCCAAAATGGCCAACTCTTATAGAGTTTGAGAGGAGAGAGAAAGAAGTCCAAGGGTCTCTTAGACATGTGTCAAGCTGATAAATTTAGTTAAAATTTCATATTAAATATATGTGGGTTGATCTATTCCAATTCATACTATATACTTGTCTAAAACAAGTCATAAAGATAGTGAAAAGTGGCACAAAATGCCATATTGACATAAGAAACTGCCCACCTGAGTTGCCTTTTAAAACTATCTCTATCATTGAAAATTGTTAGGTCTGATGATTGGTATAATAAATATAGGTTATAAAAAATCCCCCAAATTCATTTTATTTATTCCTAACCATCCCTATTCTTTTGGACATGCAAAATCATCATTGGCAGTTTTCAAAAGGCTCTTTTCTATGTACCTTCCCCACTTTTCATTAAAAAATCCTCAATCCTCATAAATAATCCATTAAAAATATGTCATGACACTTTTAAAGATCTCACATACCACCAATTATAATAAATATCCTTTAAAAGGTCCCCCCAATTGCTTTTCATCACTTTCCCAAGTGTTCACTATTCTAGGTCACTGGATTAGCTGAAAGTGAGAGTCTAGTTGGGACACTTAGGATTTGTTTAATGATTGAGATTAATTTTTAGATTTATTTAAATTGTATAAATTCCCTCCAAGACTTTTTTCATCTCCTAACTCCTATAGGTCTATCACTACTCAAAAAGGCCAAAATAAGCCTGGTTTTCCCCTATTCTATATAATCTCATACAATCAAATAAAATGTGTGTAATTATATGATATTAATCTAAAACATAAATTTGGTTTCATTTATATACCCTTTCATTTTTATTCTCAAAAAAATCTATCTTTCTAATCAAGTCCTTGTGTATCTTATTTACTTTAACTCTAACTCATAACAAGGGTTTTGAGTGACTTGGGATCTTAATCTTAGTTCATAGCCATTTCATGTTGGGCCTCACTAAAAATTAAAGTAAATTCTCCTCAAGGACCCTCTATAACTCTCCTAAATGTCTCAAGGTTCCATGCATTAGTTCATGAAATTTGTGAGTATTGAAAGTTGACCTTCAAGCTCCATTTTTTTAATTCTATGAGGGGTTTGATCCATTCCCAACCAAAATGTCTTTTTGATGAGTTCCTTTTCCAAATAATAGTTGAAAAACCTATATATATTATCTAAAAACATGCTAAAACTGATAGGATATCTCATTGAGAGCTATAAACATGAATGGCTCCTCCTTAGGATTAGGCCTAAACCTTATGTAAAGAGTCTACCTATAACCTTATGTTAAAAAATAACTATTTATTGATGATATATTGCCTTTTAAAACTAAAAAACCTCAAATATTCTTTGACACACATGTAAAAATACATTATAGTACTTTACAAAAGCTATAATTAAGAATGACCCTCTATTTGGTATTAGACCCATTACTTGCACAACTGGCTACACCTGCAAACCTAGTAGCTCCAAAAAAATTGTATGATTTATAACCCTAAAATAAAGTTTCAATGATGGAATTATATGTTATTTAACTCACAAAACCTTCTTGGAAACCTTCCTTCACTTTTGGTATGTGGTTTTGACCATTTTTCCCAATTTTACAAGCTCTATGTAAGGGAAAAGTGACCCCTATCTGAGACAAAATAGGGGGAAATTCCCTTATTGAAATAAAATAACCAATTATGATAGATGATATCCTAGGTCATATGGATGACCTCCACAAATTTTGGGCTTATTAATCCAATGGATGACCCTCTAATTAATCTAAAACTCAAGACTGAGTTTCTTGAGAAAATGCCTACAAAGTTAGAAGGGAAAGGACTGTGTTTTTATGAATTTAGGGTCTATAAGTCATAACATAAAATTAGTTTGAATTTCATGGTAATTATATCCATATTTATTATGATATAAACCATCTTCATGACTTCCCTTACTTTCCTTAAAATTCAAAACCCATACTTTGATTAAGCTTGGGAGGTGACCCTACCTGACTGAGGTAGCAAATAAGGGTACTGTTGGTGAATATCTTATTGTGTGGAAATATTATAAGGTGTTAAGATATATTTTTATCATCTTGAAAATAATTCAAAATCAAAACAATCTCCTTCCTTTATCCATAGTGATTATAGCATCTATAACACCAATCATGCTTACTCCTGGCTCATTCCTAGCCTAGCCTGGTTATAGTTATATTCCTTACCCTACCTGTAGGATTCCAAGGTCCATTTGGGTCATGGTGTTGAAGGTAAAATTTTTTTGATCATGGTAGTTAATTATAATTCTTTCTTTCCTAAACTCCCATGCTTTTTACACATTCTTGAACAAAGACTGTGATCACATTCCCTACAGGATTGAGACATAAACCTGCAGGCCTGTAGGTTTCTAAGGTATGTTTTCGACCTTAAAATGTATTCCATTTATTTTTTTGTCCTCTTATCACTCTTATATTATCATCTCATCTACTTACATTCTCTATTTCTACCTTAAAAATCTCCCTTTCCCCTAACTGAGATCAAACTCATGGTTTTGACTATAGATGCCTATTTCTAAGCCTATAGGTGTAATGAGATTGATTTGGATCATGTTGACCTAATATAGGGGCTTATTGATTTTTTGTATAGTAATTTAACATTCATATTCACCTTATTTCTCATTATTAACCCTCAATTCCATGATTGTGCTAAATCATTGAGACACTATATTCTCTACCCTATATGTGACTATTACAGTCCTATGTATAGACAAGGAACATTCATTGGTGTTTCAAGACATTATATTTTCCTTTTCTCATACTCTCTTACCATGAAAGAATCATTTGAATCACTTAGCATTATTAAATTTTATAACATATCCTATTACACCAAAATGAGATGTAAATTAACATTTTGGTCACTATCTTGTAGACATCACTACCCTATTTTAGTAGTTTTTTGCCATCTTTATGCTTTACAACATCCAATCTCCACTCAAATTTGGCTTCTCAAAATTGGCATAACTATTTTAACTGGATATTATTACCCAATTGTCTAATTTTAAAACTTGTATCATCTAGTAAGTGATTTTTTTGATGTCCTCAAAAACCTTTAAGGCCTCTATTTGACATTTTTAGGGCAAAAGGGCCTGAGCAGAGTCCAAGGTTCCAATTGATGCTTTGACACTTCCATTGAAAAAATAAGATGATAAATAGGCCTATATAGGCCTTCTTATATCAAATATTCCCAAATTATATTGACCACTTTCTTGAAACACCTCCAAAAGGTTTGCCTATGTCCTCAGCTGTAGATGGTCATCTCTTCTATGCAAGTAGGATTGAGAACACTCTCTAAACATGCAAGAAGTGATTTTATGCCTTCATCCAACATTTCAATGCTCATTAGTGATCTCAAGAGGATAAGAACCATCTAAAATATTAAAAATCACACTTGTGATGTTAGCATGCTCTTGTAGATGGAGTTTTGACTATTGCACACAAGCAAGAAGATGAAGAAGGAATATTTTACAAGGGTAAGACTCCCTAAACACTAAAAAAGCACTTTTTATCCCTTAAATATAACTTAAAATTTATGATCATCATCTAAACAACATCAAAGCACTTTTATCAATGTGGAGAGTTATTTGCAAAGTAATTGAGATGACTGTTGGTGCAAACTATTAACATTTTGCATGCATGAAAAAGCCTCAAAGGACTTTTCTTAGACACTTGAATTATCCAAATATAAAATTACTAGAGAAATGTCTTGTAATGCATGTGGAAACTCTTTCAACAACTAAATACATCAATCTAAATTAAGAGAAATTGAAACATATTCAAAAGAGACCCCTTCTTCAATGTAAATTCTTAAAAAGTTACCTGAGGTGTTGATGATTGTTCATAAAGGAGGATGAACCAAATTGAAACTTATTATTATGGATGTGGAGTAGACTTAGATCCCTATCCACCCCAAATAACATTTCCTCCAACTTCAATTGTACGGCTTATGATGAGCACTTGAAGTTGAGCCTTCTTTGTATGCCAAGAGGAGAAAATGAAAAATGAGTTTTAGAAGAGATTTTTTGCATTTTCCTTGAATTATAAACGTTAAAATGAGTGTGGGAAGGTGAATAGTTTCTCTTCTCACGTTTTTGGATGATGATGGACTTGGGAAGTCTGGACAAGTGCCCAAAAGCTCCTAATTTTTAGGGAAAATTGCTCCTTCTTGATCAACCTACCAAATTTAAATTATGGATAGATACTATAGACTCCTTAGGACACATGGCACGTTATATGACTTTTTTTCACTTGTACACTTCCCAAAAAATTCCATACAAAGCATTAAATACACTTAAAATGATCTCTAAATGAACCAAAAATGATAAATAGACCTAAGGGACTAATAACCAAGGGTAATATAGCATAAAATGACATTAATTGATATTTGAAACACTTTATAATATCCATTTATACCCCCTATATACACTAAAACTCAATTTTTTGCCTATACGTGCCCTAGTTTGACTAAAAAGTCAAACTTGGTCAATAGTTACTTTAAGGGGAGAGGTCAAAGGTGGAAGAGAAGGTGGAGGTATAGGTGGAGAAGGTAGAGGTGAAAGTAGTGGAGAATGTTGGGGAGAAGAAGGGTATGGTGAAATACATGGTGGTGATGGATAGGTTCAAGGAAGAGATGGAGAAGGGAAATGTGGAGATGGGCATGGAGGAGATGGATGTGGTGGAGGGGCCTAGGCCATCTTTTACTTCTTTTATGGTACCTATTTTCCACTTATACTAGAACCAAGATCCAATCATTTCTTCTTCAAGGGTGGCATTGATGGAATATTTTCCTTAGGGTCTCCACCCTTTAGATCCCTTCAAGGGCACAACATGTAGATCAAGTTATGATTTTTTTCTCCCACCATGGTTTTCTTGACCTTGATGTTACTCAAGTATATCTCCCTCCTTTCCATATAGGCCCTCTTTCTTGGATAGACAAATAATTTATGAAGAGTGTGAATCTCCAAGTCTATTCTCTTAACCTCTAGGATAATGAGATGTGCATCATAAATCTGGTTCACATAGTTTATGAAGTACCACATTGAGAAGGCATATGATAATTGAGCCATGTAGAGAGATCTTTGAAAGGGTTCATTTTGATGCATTCTAAGGAAAAGTTATACTTCATGCAAAACTACACTTTCTCAATAGCTAAAGAGGGAAATTCCTTCAATATGCACCACTCATTCTCGAACATCACCTTCATCTTGTTTAACTAATACCTCATATTGATCTTATATGAGGGGTTGTTGTGATGGGTGCATGTAAATGCCTTGTAGCATTCAAAAAGGGACTTGTGTGTGGGACCCAAGCTACAGTTTGGCACACTAATCTCATCAAAAACCATTAATAGGAGGAATAACCCCCATGAGAACCTATAGTTAGGCATCTAATGGGTCTTCTTTACATCTTCAATAATCTTTTAAGTAAATTACATGGCCTAGTTATACTTTAGCCCCTATGTGGCATGGTGGGTAATATGGAGGTGCACCATACAACCTATTTCCATTGATCAATCCCACCAATCTTGGTCATAATGATCCCCATTGATACTCGTAGGGTAGGATCATGTAGGTTCTTGATATGCATGGTCTAGCCCTACTTCTAGTACATGAGTGCCATGGTAGTCTTTTGGACCTCCTTAGTGTCTACCAATTCATCAATCATGCTTAATCCTAAGCATTACAGTCTCATGACCTTATTGATCCTATTGGGCATGATATTCATGTTGTACCTATCAAATTATATGTAGGCATCATGGGTATGCAAGATAAAGAACTAGACTACCTCCATGGATTTATAAAAGTATGGTAAATTAAAGAGTTGGAACAACCCTATAGAGTCTAGCTAGTTGAAGATCATAAGATCAAACACCACTTGGTTCTTGGTGATTTTGGTCTCAACCCAATAGTCATTTTGAAGCTCAACCTCATTCCCAAGTTGATGATGGTTGTAGTCAAAAATGGTTCAAGTGGAAACCTTAGAGGTCTAGTTTTTTATGAGCAACACTAATTCTAAATATTGCATTTTTTCAATCAATAGAGATGGGGTTGGGGTATTTGAGATTTTTTCATTGAATATGATTGATCCTTTTCTTTTTTCACCATACTTTCCTCTTCTTCTTCCATGCACAAAACTTGTTCTTCTAGTTTTTCTTCCCTAATAGGAACCTAGTCTCCTCTGCTCACCTCCTCTTCCTTTGGTATTATTGGCAAAGGTTCAATACTTTTATCCTTTTTCTTAGTCTGCATCATCCTTCAAATATCCCAAAGTTTGATGTGTGTCTATCCAATGTTTTCAAAATAATACATGGTTACAGATGAATACTTCAATTTTTTGATCTTGAGCACCCTCTAATAGTGAAACTATAACCTGAAACTTTTGGTACTACCTTGTGTTTATCTCATGAAACTAGACTTGTAATACCTATACTTAAATTTATAATGCCTTATGTAGGTTGATACGGAAATCAATTTTCTTTGCTTATCTCTAAATTTGCTTAACTTATCTTTTGTAGTTGTTTTTCCTTCAGCCCTATTGATCTCAAATTAATCACAAAGGTAAAGTGTAAAAGAGTTTAACTTTCCTATTTATAATCTCAAGGGGGTTTATCCATCATTTAACACTTTCATATCACCTATCACTTCATGTGATTAATGTAGATCCTTAATGGTCACCATGCTTGGATCCTCACTTTTATCAATTAATGCATTTGACTATATTTGTCACATCACATCACTGGCCTATTTCTTATCATAACTATTCTTTCTAAATTATTGACACATCCCATCTCGCACATTTCTTTGAAGTAGATGATATCTATCTCCCATTCTTGAATATGCACTGGTAGATCTTATTCTTCCAAATTGAATGTGGATCATTGATCTAATTCTACATGCTTTGAACACATATCATTGGTTTATCAGATATCTCTTGTAGTCATGACACTTGGCATCCTCTCACTTATTTTTAGGATTTAGTAACCTTTTGGCCTTGAGCTCACCATTTGATCTATTTTATACAAGTGAACACAAGCCATAGAGCTACCTGGACCCATTGAAATAAGCTCATCCACATGCCATTATATCTAAATTCTATTTTTTGAGATCATGCCACTTGTCACTGATGCATTCAATTTTAGGATCCTTTAAATTTTGAATTTATGCTCACCATTGATCTTGAATACATAATTAAACATGTTCTATTAGATCTTTAGGACCCATTGATATTATCCTCACCTGCTCGCCATGGGATATTCATGGTATGATTGAATTCCAACCATTGAGCTTGGAGAATTTAAATTCAAATGGCTGTTTTATGAGGCTTAAACTTGATGTTTGCTTACCCTAAAAACCTTACACACCCATTTACCTTATATTCCTATATAACCCTATGCACCTAGGTAACTTGCATGCTTTACTTACTAAACATGAATTTTTACCCCACATTAAAATAAGTAATGGTCCTCCATGAAAAGATAACAAAAATTTTGAAAGTAAATTACATAAAGAGAAGTTACACACAATAAAGGTAGTTCTTTTATTGAAAATAAGAAATCCTAAACTAATGGAACAACCTTATTAATCACAATATTTGATCTATTCAAAAGTGAAATATGGTTGGAATCAACTTCCATTATAGTGCCTAGGAAGGAACTAGCCATCCATCCTTTATAACCAACATGCTCTAATAAGTCAAATGCTATTAATTAAAAAAGGACCATCCTAGTATATTAAAATCTTTTTAGGGTGGCATGCTAACTTGGAATCATATAACAAGACCTTCATTCCTAGATAAAATGTTTTGTTCTTTATATGGTGATCATGTCATGCCTTTTACTTACGCTTTTCCACATTTTGGCTCTAATGAGCAAGAAAATAAGATTAATACAACTATAGCAAAGTTTTTAGGCATGATTTCAAGGATTAATCTTCATCTAATTATCCTACTCATGTTATATGTAGAGATGGTACCAAAAAATCCATTGGTAGGACTACCTCTTTTCCATACACCAAGTTGAATGGCATGCTTTTGTTTAGGTGTTTGTAGGTTATATGGTAATCCTATAGTATTTTTGACACTCTATCATCCTAATTAGTTAGGCCATCATTATAGATATTTATCAGTGTGGTACTGAGGATCTTGTTGAAAGCCTTAATAATTCCATTGGTTTATTGATGATATGGTGTTGTTTTATGGTGCACAATCATGAACTCAGCCAACAAGATACAAAAAATTTCATTCAAAAAGTGGGTTATAAAATCACTAGTAAAACTCAAGGGACATCTAAACAAAGTTATGATATTCTCCCAAATGAAGCATGTAGTAGTAGTAACAATATAATCCTTTGTCATCATAGTTTCATCCTAACACGTACGGTAGTTAGTTGCTACAATGACGTACCAAAAACTTGTTCATCATATTGATGGAGTGAAAGGGCCAATAAAATCAATAGCCTACTTATCAAATGGTTCTTGAGAAGGAATGGGTCATAGATCCATGGCATCCCTTTGGTAAGGTTTTCCTATGCAATGACATATGTCACATTGTCTAACATATGATCTAGCATCTTGGAAAAGAGTTCACCACCATAATATATCTAGTAGAACCTTTTGCATAGTGTCCTATTGCAATACCCTCATGAGCTTCATGAAGTACATATGGTCACTCATGTTCATTACATAACATTTAAGAAATTTATCATGACTCATTTTGTAAAGATCACCTCTTATAAGCTAAAAGGGTGCAATGTAAATCATGAGTTACTTTTTTCCTATGAGGTAAGATAGTTAGGCATGGAGCCAGTGGTCAAGAATGCTTCAATGTATTCCAAATATTTAAGTACCCATGTAACATGGAAGAGTTTTATATCAGGTATATCATCTTCTATGGCATGTAGTGGTTGTCCATTTTTAATTTGGGATAGGTGGTTAGGTCCATAATTGGCTTTCCCTTGTTTCACCATTACAAAAAATTGGAACTCTTGGAATAACATAATCCAATAATAGATCCATCCATGTATTATGGGTTTATTAACAAGGTACTTCAAAGCCTCATAATCTATATAGAAAATAAAAGGAGTGGCTAATAGGTATTGTCTAAAATTTTTAAAGTGTAGACCATAGTGGTATAGTTTCTTTCAGTTGGTGTGAGCTTCCTGCTAGCAAATTAGATTGGATGATCCAAGTAACCTTCACCTACTTGTTTAAGGATTTTATGAATATCCATGTCACACACATCAACATGGACATAGAATGGTTTTATCTAATTGGGGAAATGGAGGATAGGAGTAGTGACCATATTTTCCTTTAGTGTTTCAAAAGCCTCTTATTAAAATCAAGTCCAAATGAAATGTTCATTATGATTTAGAAGTTCCTCTAGGGGCACGAAAATATTTGAATATCCATGGATGAACTTTATATAGTAAACTGTATGGCCCAAAAAGGCATAGAGCTCACATTTATTTTTGGGTGTTGGGAAGTGAAGAATAGCATATACCTTCGCTAGGTCTACCAAAAGTCCTTATTTACAAATAATATGTCCTAAGAGCACACCAAAAGGTGTAGAAAATATGCACTTCTTTAAGTTTAATGAGATTTATAAGACCTGACATCGCTCAAGCATAAGCCTCAGGTTAGAAAAATGGTCCTTGACCAAACTATAAAATGTCCAATAATCCAAATATACTTGAAGGAATTTGTGGATGAATTCCTTAAAAGCTTCAAATTCTATTCATGAAAACACTACTAGGGCATTTTTCAACCTAAAGGTCATGATGGTATATATAAAGGATCCCCATTAGATGGTGAATGTTGTCTTGGGTTGGTCTTCTTTAGCTATTTAGACCTAATGGTACTCTGAGAAGCCATCTATGAAGATATATACCTCACATGTAGAAACACCCTCAAGGATGTCCTTTGTAAATGGAATTAGGAAGGGATTAGTTACATAGGATGCATTAAGCACTCGGTAGTCTATGAAAATATGGATACACCCATCCTTCTTGATAATAATCACCATGGGACTGACCCATTTGGATTCATCTATGGGGATGATTAATTTGGCATGCATCATGTTGTTAATTTCCTCTTTGATGTACACTCATAGATTAGGATTCATTCTATATGATCATTTTCTAACTAGTCGAGTGCCATTAATCAGCTTGATATGTATCTTCCCCAAAGATGGGTGGACTCCCTTCATTTCACTATATATTCTTAGGAAGACATCTTGATACTATTTTAGTAATTTAAATATTTTTAAATATATTTTTTACTCCAATAGTTTCCTACTATCACTATCTTTGGTTCTTGTTCTATGTCGATGTTCTGTTGAATAGTCTGAATAGGTGCATTATAGGGGTTATCCATATCAGTAGCTATGTCTTAAAAAATTCTTGTGCTAACATCCATAGGAACATCTAAATGGTTAGACAATGGGTCAAGGGGAGTGGATCATTCACCTTCTTCCACTTGTAACATGATATTTTATTTCCCCAAATGAATTTATTCATGTTGGTCCTACTCAAGAACTAGTCCAAGCATAGGAACCAGGGATGTCAATGGTTCATTTAATAGGTGTAGGAGTTATTCAAGGTCCTAATGGATACTCCTTATGCATTTTTCTATGGGACTTGGGTCACCTACAATTGTTTCATGCATTTCTTGGAGAGTAAGGTGTAAATCCATCCTTGGTGAAGAATAAGATAGTGTCAAGTTCATTTTCTCCTTTAGTAAAAGCCAAGACCTTGTACCCATGTGTCACTCTTCATGAATGTACCATGATCATTCCAAAGTATGTAAAGTTTCATAGAATGTATGCACCTATAAATATTCTAGTAAGTATGATCCCTCATTTCTCCACATTATCTCATAAGCTTCTATATGGGGTTCAAGTGCTTTTACTCTACTATGATTGAATGTTCCCTTTACTGTGTTATCATGATGAAACTGATGGTGTAAGGTTGATCATACATGATCCCACTATAGGATTCATTCATAATGGGTTTTCCACCATCATGTAGATATGCCATCAAATATATGGACCAAATATCATATACAATCTACATTAGTGTTGCAAAACTCTTCAAGGCATTGAATGAAGTCTTAAACTTCCATCTACTTGTGGAACCTTGGATCCTCATTGTCTTTAAAGTAGTGTCTCTATGATAGGTCCCATCATGACTTGGCCAGTGATACGGAAAATGAACTTGGGTTGTTTATTTAACTAGCATGACACATTTTCTTGGTTGTTGATGGTACTACATACTCTACCATTGTGGTTGTAATCACCATGATCCCAATAATTACAAGTATTAGTTATAGTGTTAGAAATGGAATGAGTATCCAACCATTGAATAATGTTATTTTTAGTGGGATATCTTTATTTATAATTCCTTGAAGTTACATTATATATTGTTTATATCTTCATCAACATTGATAGGCTCTATGGAAGGAGGTCCTTGTGCTTGATCTAGTGGTATCACAATGCATTGATCAATGTTATAAAAACTAATGTAGCATTTCTTAAATCTTAATTTTGCATTATTCTCATAGCACCAAGGTCATCCAAATATATCTAGGTAATCATTAACTTTAACTAGTTCTAGAACCTCAAAATCTTTCTTAAAAGACATGCCAAGTATATCAACTATTACATTCTTTAGGACCTTGATAGGTAACATGAAAGTCTTATTTTTTATAGACAAGACATGTGGTAAAGGTTGTAATGTTGGAATGGCCATATTTCACCATGCATCCTCGGTGAGGATATTTACATCTATGCCAATGTCTACTAGTATGTCCTGGATTACCCATCCATCGATGGAAACATTAACCAATATTTTTTGATCTTCTAGAGGAGTAGAGGAACTAGGAGTGTCCTATCATCAAGCATGATTTAGGTGATAATCCTCACTCTACCTAGTGACTTGATGGTGAGCCTCATTTGGTACTCAGGCTTGATTCTTAAGCCAAATACTTATTTTTGGGATAATATCCTCATTTAGCATGTGCTTACACAATTCTTGAAAGTCATCATGTGCCACATTTTGAGGCTCTACTTTCCTTTGCATAGTAGTACACTGTGTTAATTCTTTGTCTATTAGGAATTGAATATCTCCCTAAATTTCTCATACTAATTCCATCATATCTTGGAGGACATAATTTTTTTATTGGGCATCAATATACTTTCTTGCTCATGTTTATTCATGTTATAATTTTTTGATGGGATTAGAGGTAGACTAAGTTTTTCCACCACTGTGAGTGGTAATGTTTACCTATTAAACTATAAGCATGCTTGAGTTGGAACACCAATGTTGTTTATCAATTTGAATCATACCAACACCCTTTTCATTCCTCTCCTTGGTGATATCCATGTATAAGTCAGGGCACTCTTCTAGTTAATGGTCTTTTTTACAGACATCACATGTAGGGTATTCTGGATAATCACATTGGTAGTGGTCCAAAGATCCACATTTGTAACATGTCCTATGTGGTAAATTACCACCTCCTTTCCTTTCCTCTTCCTCATCCATGGTATCCGCTATTGTCTTGATTATTGGCTATAGAGGTTTGGCACATGCCACACACTCATGCTTTATGGATGTCACTAATCAAATGGTAGTCATTAGTGTCATGAGTATAGGCATCATAGATCTTGAAATAGTTAGACACATTAGTTTACATATCTCACTATTGAAGAGGACAAGAGCATACACCATGTTCTTCATTATATATTTCACATTTTTATTTAAATACCACAAGGATGTTCTTACATAGGTAATTGCTCTATATATGCCCTTCAAATTTATAGTTTGTGTAACAAACACCACTATGTGTATCATGTGAATTATTAGATTTAAACTTATCCAAATGTGATTCCATTGAATCTATCTAGGATTCCATGAAAGGACTGATCCTAGTATCAATGTTTCCAACCACTTCAGCATGGAGAGTAGCTTTTAAAGCCTCACGTGGGCTAGTAAAAGTCCATTGAGACAATGTTCATCAGAAGGGTAGTAACAATCCTCCCACAAACCATTGTGCATACTAAGCATCATTAATCTGAAATTATAGTTTAGACAATAAAGTCTTAAACTGTGCATCATACTCTCTCACATTTTTAGTAAGTGCTTGCTTTATGTCCTTTAGTTCATATATGTTGTGTTGCTCAAATTTAGGAATGTCAAACTCTTGAAGGAAGGATATTTTAAGTTGATCATAATCAACCACTATTTGTAGAGGGTGAAGCTTTTGATACCATTTTTTTATGAATTCCAAAAGCATCATTACAAATTGGGTGGCCTTAATCTCAAAAGAAGTCATGCCTCATGCCCTCCAAACTAGTTCACATTTATAGGCATGCTCAATTGAATTATCCATGCCCCTATATTATATAAATTGAAGTGTCATTTCATAGTATACTATATTCAACTAAGGTGATTAAATGAGTGTTTATTGGTAACTTTCAACCCTAGTCCCTTGAGGATAAATTCTACTACCTCCTCTGTCACCACCTAATCTTCCTCTAGTAGTAGTGCTCATGATATGGGTCATGGTAGCCAATTCATCAGTCAAATTAGGTCCTATACTCTATCCTTGTAGTCCTAGTCCACCATGCATTCAAAATTATTCCATATGATTCCCTTAAAGAGGGAAAAAAAGCATTAAATCTAAATGAATGTTATAAGGCTCAGTTACAGTATCTCGTATTGGTTCAATCTCTGATTCTAAACTATTTGTATCCTAGTTGTGTATGTATACTTCATCTAACTCAAGATCATGATCATGTACTATGGTTGGGGATCCAATTTGGTTGAGATGTGGTTCTTTACTTATCATCATCCAGCTAGTTTATCCCTCATATGATAGTAATAGTACAAGACATGGCTCAAAATTAATGGGGTCCTCATGCATTTCCATTTCCTTATGGCTCCTAATAGTACTCCTTAAGTTCTCCTATTCTATTCCCATGATATTAACTCCTATAATCCTCTATCAAGATCCATCATACTTCTATTTTCATAATTCACACTAATTGGATACAATTTTGAACCCATAATCTTCTACCAACTCCTCTTCTCCCATTCCAAATGTGTAGCTCATGCATAGGAGGATTTATCTCTTCACTGGTATAGTCTCAAGTTTAAGATCAAAAAATATCTTCTTGATTTATAAAGAAAAAATCCTAATATAATGGCCACATGCTCTTGAAGGGACTATAATTTGGCTTCTTCAAAACATGAATATGTAGTTATAAAATACTCTAGAATGTAGTTGTTCATAACTCCTCTGCACCAAATGTTAACAACTCTCATCCATGGAGTTCTAAGTTATGCTAAAGCTCTTTTCCACTATAGTTTTCAACTTTCATCTTTGATCATATGTTGATATCCAAGTGTATAAATGAACTAGGATCTCAAGAAAGAAGGTTTCATATAATGCACTATAGAGGTTTTTCTCTACCCACTATTATGTAGATATTCCTAGTTCAAGGTAGGGAACTATAAAGTTATCTTCAACATTGGTAATCCATTCTTATATATTATTAAGATTAATAAACTTAAAAAATTTCCATAGTTGAATAGCAAGTATTATGGGTCCCAACAACAGAACCAAAATTTTGGGTTTTCTTTGGTAAATACAGCTCTAACACTAAATTCTATCCTAATGAGCTAGTGTGATGGCCATTTCACACAAGATTTAAGTCTTTCATGCTCACTCAAAGCACACACCTTGGTACTATTTCCCATAGGTTTTTGTTTCATATCAATACTTAGCCATATTCTTGATGTTAAACATGCTTTTAATTAGATACCCTATATAAGTAGAGATAGACTATTTCAATCCTTTGAGTTCTAAGATTGATTACTATAATTATGTAGATTAGTTCCAATTATAGCTCAATATTATTCTTAGAAAATAAAATATAGATAGAACCCATATTAAGTCTAATTACTCTACTTAACTCACATGACACCATCATTATGAATACAAGAAGTTTGATAAAACCAGCTACTTCATATATTATTCTTAAGCATCAAAGAGGTAAAAAAAATATATCATCATAATACTTTAAAATAAGGGTATTTATAATTATTTTTCCTTGACCAAGTATTTACAAACATTAATGGAAATAATAATTCATCAACAAACTCTCAAAATGTTAATATTTGTGGTGATCAATAACTAGTTCTTCCTAAAGACATAGGCCTTTGCACCCCTTATATCCTCACTCTATGTTATATCTTTGTTATCATATGTTATTCTAATTGTGGGATAGTACAAAACTTCCTATTAATAAGGTCAATGTGATACATATGAATCATTATTTTAACTTCTCCCACTTCCCTCATGCTCCTCTAGTCTTTTATGTTCTAAGTCCTATTTCCTTGGGTTCTTTGTGACTCATTCTCCTTTGACTGGGTCCTCTTATGCTAGTCATTTTATACCATTATACTATTATGTCAGGTATGTTTCATTCCATGATTCTTTTGTGCCTATATATCTACATGCTATGGTCCTTTCATGTTGTGTTGGTCCTGTGCCAAAAATGGACAACACATAGACAACAATGTCAATGATTATAACTTCCTATAGACAAATCATCTTATTTTTTGCTCAACTGAGGTAACTCCATATGCCACTAATTATAAATACATATGGGTAAATTAATCTTTACCACCACATTTTATCTTTTTGGTCCCATCATTTCCTCATTTCAATGGACTGATTGTTGACCTTTTTATCGATCGCTCCCCTAAGGGAGCATCCAAATCTCATCCATTGATATTATATTAGTAGGTAGGTAATACATTTTCATTCTTTGAGAAGATGTTACTATGCCTATATCTTGAAACATCTTCCCAAATAGGGGCAAATTGTAGACACCTAAAACTAGGCACAATTGGCTTCTTAACTAGACTTCAGATTGATTCCTACCAACCATTACAAATTAAGCCTAAAAATAATTAAACACCCCAAATTTACTTATGTGTCATTCATCAAAGCTTATAATCATGTTGAGACATCCCTAATTGGGTTATCCTACCGTATTCAATAATAACCTCTTACAAATTCATTCTTAATCACCTTAAAACATCACAACTATCAATTTGGCATATGGACCTATTAAGTGGGGCACTTGAACAAATATTAAATCTTAAAATACCTAAAAGGCTAATCAAAATCAATTAACAAGATAAACAAGATTAAATTCCTAGTTGAATTATCCATTTGAAATTAATGAATATCTAAAAAAAAAATTAAAAAATTCAAAATATCCTAGCCTTTTATCATTACCTTTATGAGTTGTCAAGCTCTTTGAAAATATCCTAAAATATCTAATTTGAGAGACATGCCTAGTAATTATAAACCATAATTACTTGATAACTATTAACTCTACTAGAATTATTTTTAACTCACCTAGGTTTAGTTTGAACAAATTCCAAGCTCAAACTCAACATTAACTCACCTTGGGTGAGAGTTAATTCCTAAGGCTATAAATACAAGGCCATGTCTCTTCATTTATAAGCTTTGATATTGTAGAGTTATTATGCAAGATTTGCTTCATAAAACTCATGCAAGTAGTGTTACCATGCCCAAATCTTAATCTAAGAAACATCAAAGCCAAGGTGCCAAGGATAAAAGGATGAAAGAAACCTCCATTGGTGAAGACTTCTTGATGCACAAGACAAGCAAGCCATTCAACAAATCCATTTGAATCTCCTAAATAAGGTAAAATGATTATGTCTTTTATGTTTTTATTGTGCTTTCATTTAGTTTTGTGTACATAATCTCTTATTAGTGTCTAGGCTAGAGGTGTTAGGAACTTAGTGTGTTAATTTCATTGGTTTTATGAGACTAACACAAGACTATCATCCTTTTTATGTAAAATTCTTATTTTACAATAAACATTGCTGAAATTTAATTGCATACCTGGAGCTGAATTTAAAGTCAACTAAAATCTACAATTCATTCTTGATATCAATCTAAAATAATCTTTTCTAGAGATCCATGTAATTAGTACACTTCTTTCATGAATCTCTTCATAAGTATAGGTACATCATATGTCAAGTTTTCTGGTATGAAGTAAGATACCTTTATTAGTTTATCAGCTACAACCAAAATCATATCATGAAGTTTCCATGATAATGAAAACCTTTGGACAAAGTCCATGATAATCACCTACCACTTCCATTCCAGTATATCATGTGGATATAAAAATCCTATCAAATTCACATGTTTAGATTTCACAAGCTAACACTCCAAACAATGAGACAAAAATCTATTGCATCTTTCTTGATTCCTTTCTAGAAATAGAGAGGTCTTAGCTCAACCATGAGCTTGGTTATACAAGGATGTCCTAAATATGGGGCATTCTATAATTTTTTAGCATTATTCTCTTTAGATTCTCTCTATCAATCACATGCATCTAACCATTTTACCTCAAAACACCATCGCTCTCTAACTTGAATCTTTTATACTTAGAATTATGTGCATCCTCTGACAATGCTTCCTTGACTTAATAATAGAATTCATCACTTGGCAAGAATTTGATTACCTGATTATGAAAATTACTCAAAATAGTAGCCAAGGTTGTTATGTACCTTCTATGTCTTAGGGTATCAACAACTCTATTGTTTTTGCCCTTGATATAGTTAATATCAAAATCTTAATCATATTAGAATTCTAACGAATGTATTTGATGTGTATTTAGGTTTTGTTAGGTGAAAATGTACTTGAGTCCCAAGTTGTCAGTCTTGAGCTCAAATGGTTTCCCCAATAGGTAATGCCTCCAAAATTTCAAGGCATGCATTATTATAAGAAGTTCTAGAGCATGAGGAGCATAATTCATCTTATAAAGCTTTAGTTTTTTGGACTTGTATGCTACAATTAAACCATACTACTTAATAACTTCTCCAATTCCATCCCCATATGCATCCATGATCACTGAGAATTTACCATTGGTATTAGGAACTCTTAGCATAGGTGTTGAAGTGAGCCTCTTTTTTAACTCCTGAAAGGTTTTCTCACACTTGTTTGACTAGATAAAACTCTGATTCTTTCATTAAAAAAATGTAATTTGACTAGTTATCTTTAAGAAATTTGGAAAAAAAATCCTATAATATCCTAATAATCTCATGAAAATCCATACCCCATGCACATCCTTAGGTGTTAGCCATTCCATTATGACTCTTATTTTCACTAGATCCACTAAAATTCCATCTATAGAGATAATATGTGAGGCAATAAATAATAAATAATAGATATGCGTTAGATATGCATATATCTATTATTTATTATCACCTTGTTTAACATTGTGTAATCAATACATAGGTGAAGATTACTATCCTTCTTCTTGATGAACACTATTGGTGTACCCCATGATGACACACTTGGTTGAATCAACCCTTTTGATAACAAATCTTGAATTTGAGCCTTCAACTCAACTAATTCAGTAGTTGTCATCATGTATAGTTTTTGAGATTATGATTTTTATCCAAGTATGATGTCAATCAAGAAATCAAACTCATAATTAGGTGGTAATCTAGGTAATTCCTTTATAAACATGTAAAATTTATTTAGAAAAGGATAATCCTCAATGGACAGTTCCTTAGATTCCTCTATCTCATTTATTTTAATAATAAATGCTTGGCATCCCTTCCTCTAAGCCTTCTTGAGTTAAATCATATAAATTTGCCTAAGCTCCAATTTCTCACCCTGAAGTTGTGTTTGATATTCAAAATCATCCTGACAATCAACCTTATTCAAATAGAAATCAACCTTAGATTTGTGTTCCACAAGCTAATTAAATCCTAGGATCACATAATATGACCCTAACAATGTAACATATAAATCCACTACTGTAGTGAATTTAGGCAACCTAATCGTAGCTTCTATTAGATACTTGTCAACCTTGACCTTTGACTCATTCTCATACTATATTGACCATGCATTTTCCATAACTCTAGTTTTTATAGATAATTTATTAGGCATTATAAGAACAATAAAAAATTCTATATCCCTAGTTTCAATCAAAATATAAATTGGATAATCAAACAAAATACTTGACAATTCAATGGGTGAAGCTTGGAACTCAGCCTGATAATTGTCAATAGCTACATGAATCCATTACTAAAAAGTTGCCTATTGAGAATAAGAACCCTTATTCTTTCCACTTAACTACCCTAAGTACACTCTTGAGCATAATGGTAACCTCCACAAATGAAACAACATCTAGGTGGCCTTTTCCCATCAAAGTATTGGTTTGCCTTAAAACTCCCTTAAAACCATTTCCATGTTTTATGTTCCCTGAGCTACTATTGAACTTAGAAGTTTGACTCTTTAACTATCCCTTGGAATCTCCACTCCTCTACTTCCAATTATTTTTATTGAAATTTAGTTTAAAACTTCCAAACTTTTTCTTGAACTTATCTCTAACTTCGGTAAGAGATTTCAGCTTCTGTTCCTACTTGACTACCTTCTCAAAGACCTAATTTATGATATATGGCCAATGCACAACCACATCACAACCAATTTGGGATTTTAATCCCATAATGATTTTTTTAATTCTAAACCTCTCATCTACCTAATAATGAGATACATACTTTATGGACTTGGTGAATTTCTCCCAATATTTGTTCACATAAAGGTCTCCTTGCTTAAATTTCTAAAAAACCATCAGCTTTTGATCAAAATATAGTCGTGAAAACTATCATGACCTAAAACATGTCAAAAACTATTCCCAATTGGTGTTTGTAAAGTTGAGGTTCATCTCAAACTTATTTTTTGCCCACCAAGTTGTTAATTCACCAGCAAGCTGATAAGCTCCCCAAACTTCTTTGTTGACTTTATATTAATTTTAGATCTCTAAATATTTTTCCATCTCTATTATCCATGCTTCATCTCCATCTCCCAAAATGGTTCCATCAAACTTGTGTGGATTCACTTTTTCATATCTCATACAAATTCTATAGTTACTCGAGCTCTTTCATCTTGTGGCACTTCTTCATGCCTCTAATCTTCAATATTATCCTACTCAGTAGGATGCTCTTCAGGTTCTTCCTAAATAATCTCCTCAACATGCCCATGAAATTTATGCTCTAGGTTCCTAATTCAGTCCCTAGTATCATGCATGACTATGAGGATTCAATCCAACTTTACATCTTGCTTAGTGGTGAATTGATTTGGATCCACTAGAGGATTTGGGTTTGAGATACCCTCACCTATAGGTCTAGCACTCACCATTTTTATTCTTATTTAATAAGAGAATGCATTTGTGTTAGAAAACACATTAATTCCTAGAGTTTGATCCTTAGCTTTGATACGACAATGTGAAAACCCCACTAGGTTTTATTAGAATAGGGTAAAAAAATTAAAAATTAATTACACAAAGTCAGCTTAACATATTTCATGACAATGAAACCTTCATAGTGTGATCTTTAACTAAATACATTATTTTCAACATGCTAATAAAAAGGCCTATAGCTAATATATTTAGTTAATGATCACAATACTAATAATATATATCAATAATAGGTACAACGTTGATTACATAAATTAATGTTGCATTTAATTCATAAAAGTATTGTTACAAATTTGGCCATGGTTGATAAAATATTACATGTAACTATTATATGATACATACAAATAAAAACTATAGGTTCAAAAATATAAATGAATTAATAATATTATATAATGATACAAAGTTCCATGAAGCTTGAGAGTCTCAATGAACTTGTATTATTCAAAAGTAATCTCAAGTGTAGTATTGTTGTAGGGAGGAAGAACATCATCCGAGTTCTTTTTTACACTAATCACAGACCATCAATCTCCTGCATTATATCCCAACTATGGAATGGCCCTCCCTTCAAAGATGGTAAGATAATGATGGTGTAGGAATATAGAGTGAAAAACTAGAACCCATATGTTGTAAGATAACTATTACATGATGTATAACATAAATAATTCCATTCTAACATGATATCATACAAACATGTAAACTAAATCAAACATATTAAATGAAAATTTTTAACTATAAACATTACTTTGGCCAAATTTTTCATATAATTATTGATCATGAGGATTAGTCAATTCCATACACACTACTCAATCATATTACACCTTATCTATGCATTAATGACACTAATTAAGTGAGTGCAATTTGTCACACTACTTATTTAGGGTCATTAATGCGAGACTTGGTCTATATATAATATAAAAACCAATAGATTTAAATAGAATATTCCCTATTGGCATATATGAAATATGTTAAACATAAAAATATCAAATACATACATTTTGTCTATAAAATGTACTGCATTAAATCTTAAATAATATAATTTATTACTACAATAATAAACATATTAACGCATACATTTCAAAATCAATCCTCAATAAAAGCATACATTTGATTAAGAAGTTTATCTAGACTTAAAGTTATAAAATATTAACATGTAACTACAAATGTTATTTCATCAATCTAAATAACATTAATTTATGGCTTATTTACTTTATATCCAATAACAAAAGTACATTAATAAGCTATCTCAACTACTAATAACATTATATAGTTTGTATTCCATTATAGTACCATATAATATACATGTTCCTTCCAATTATTCATACATATATATCAATTTAGCTCAGATAACAAAAGCACCCATATTACTTTGTTATATCATGTAATGTTTTCAATCATTATCCCATGTATGTAAATCTATACAGGGTATACTTGATTTATCTTTGAATTCATCAACAAATCATTAGTATTATGTGTATTTATTTACACATTCCATACTCTGTTAAATATTATACATATAATATCAAAAACTAATATTTTAATGATTGGGTACAATAAACCTCAAATAGATAAGAGTTATGTCCATAATTTGCAGCTATCACATATCACTAATAATCAACTCATCATTATCACTATACTAGTTCATTCAAATTATAATAAAACACTTGTTTATGATGTTATTCACTATGTTTTATATCATTATGTCAAATAATCCATAAAATAAACACAATCTATTATTCAACTAGTCATAACATCTATGGTATATGATTACTAAATTTGATATTCTAGATATGCATCCCATTTATTAATTTTTAAGAGTAAGTCATAACATTATTCAACTTGGAATTTTATAAATCCATAACCAATTATATGTTAAGACTCAACTAGAGTAATTTGATTGCAATCCAATATTTAAACATGACAGTCCATACTTATATCACATGGTTCTCAATTTACATATAGTTATTTTTATAGACAACTCTGTATATTAAATATATATAATAATATAGTTAATTTTGCTATATAAAAATTGATTGGTTACTACATTCAATGTACTACAACAATCCCCAATCAACCTATAGTCTACATTTATAGTTCAAACTTCATACTAATACCAATTTATAAGCTATATAGGTGTAATATAACCTATACTATATATATACCCATGTATATATATACTCTTTTATATAAGTCTATAAATGAAACAAAGCCATAACCAATTATATTTTCTCAAATATGGTTTTTCCATAAAATATTCAATTTTAAAAAATAGGTTTATAAACATAGAGTCGTAGCCTATACTAGCTTATAAAACTCTGACCTTATTTAATTTCAACCCAACCAAAATATGTGTATATGAAGATTGTTTTATAACCAGTTATCAAAAACTAATTTTAAAACTTTTAGTTTCCCATCGATAATATTTTGACCCAGTATGAATATATTGATGAATCAAAAGGTTTAATTTCTTAAATAGTATGCTAAGAGATAAACACAACAAAGTCTAAATTTTATACTCTATTAATTAAAGTGTTTAACCTTTTTTTTACATAGGGTTTCTTTCAAACCAAAATTACACAAAATCCTATAATATAATTTCACTAAGTTTAAAATTTGCATGAAACACAAAATGCTTTTGTTTGGTATAGGGTTTACTCAATATTTATTATGGGAACTAGATTTTAGTTTTTTTAAGCCAAAACCCTAGGTTTAAAATCCTCGATAATAAAATACACAAATTTTTTCTTTAATGGAGCTTAGTATTTTATATAAACATAGCATAGATTTTTTATATAATGGCCATTCAAACTAGGGTTTGTTTAGTCATAAGCCTATTTCTATGGATGGCCAAGCCATCCACATTACTAGGATTATAACCTAGTTTTTCCACATCCTCTAAAATAATAAAACAATACCCTTAATCATAAAAAACTCCATGGATTTAACTATCACAACTAATATATATTTAATTACAAAACTAACCTGGTGATGAAGTTCATTATATGACAAATGGCAAGTTTTTCTCCAAATTCCCTCAAACTTTTCCTCTTTTTCCTTCTACCATCATGTGCCATCCTCCCCTAGGTATTCCTTATTTCTATTTTAATCTCATGTATGTAAGTATAACTCCCTCATTTTTTTTGGCCAAGGTAATGACTCAATTGTTGCATGATAAAACCATTAACAGAACTAGTAGTCACAACATAATTCCTCATGCAAAAATACCTAAAACTTAGTGATTGTTTACATAATTAGTTGTTAACTCAAGTTAATTATTGTTTTAAAACCCTAATATCTCAAAATTTCCATTAATTAAAAATAATGATAATCCACTCCACTTTATGCATATTGAATATTAACTTTGAAATCTATTAATCATTGTATTATTACTAAAGCAAACAACTTTCACTAAAGTCCTTATTCATGATAAAAATCATTTCACTAAATCCTAAAATCATTATAATTATTAATAATGAGATATACCTTTTTAACACCAAATTAAAAAGTGCAGGAAGAACTAAAGTAACCAAGATCAAAACAAGATTGGGTAGGATGACTAAAAATAGGCTTTGGTCTAGATAGGAATGGAATGGCATTACTAAGGATAATTATGGATGGGAAGAGGGTTAGACCTAAGTGATGGGGTGAATGGATAGGATGATGACAATGGAAAATGGATATGTAATAATGGTAATGGCATGGTACATGTTTTTGGCCTGGGTGTGGTAAATGGAAAATAAAATTCATCCAACTATTATAATTCCAAAGACAATGTCAATTTAGCATAAGACTATTAATACGACCAACCAAGAATACCATTGACTAACGCAATGACTTCACCATTAGTCATTTTATTTAACAATGAAATTGATTTCCATGTAAATCATTCTTACATTATTTATTATTGATAATAATAACCTTTTAATCATGATAATCATCTTAACATAAAAATCAAGACAAGTAATAGAATCTCATCTACTACTATAGCAATGTATACCAAAAAAAACACTATCATACTATACTCAATTCAATCCAAAGATAGCATTAAGTAATGATAAAAATATAAACAAATCCCTAATCACATGATATAGCAACATCATAACTAAGATAGACTAAGTATGATAGCATAATGTAACCCATAATTAGATGAATATAAGCATCAAATAATAATCAAGATCATAGAAGGAAACATATTAGTAGTCATTCAAATACAAATAACACATTATAAAATCAAAGACATACTCATAAGATATCTAATCAAAACTGATCAAATCATTTTAAACTATTTGTAGTGTGTGTGTGGATTTATAGTCTCCAATTTGTCATCCCCCACCACCTCTATCTACACCACCCTCTCTGATGATGCCCTTCCTTTGTCACACTCTGAGGGGTGGATCTAACCTACATCCACCTCATAATAATGAAGGTAGTTGTCTTGAAATAATAAATAATCTGTAATATGCTACTATAATAAACTAACAAACATAATTATCATGTACACAATATGCAAGTACATCTAACCCCATAGTTAACAATCATGTAAATTAAGCAACATATAAGTGTCCATAATTTAGCATATGAAATCCATATTAACTAATACATAAATTAATCAAATAATAACCATAAAATCCAATAATCAAATAGGTTATTAGGTCTAGATAGAAATCAAGATGGGACACCCAAAACAGCTTACAATTTGGTTTAAGCTTTTAATTAAAATTTTAATTCACTATACTCACTAAAGCCTATGGTTGGGGTTAACATATCAATTTTTTTTTTAATATGAAAATATATTTTTAAGCATAAATTTCAATATGAAAACTCTTCTGAAAATACATGTAAATATAATTATATATACTAATAGACACACACACACACACACACACACACACACAGAGAGAGAGAGAGAGATAAATGTGAATATATTTATATTTAATTTTTTGTATATTATTTTATCTCCATTTCCCTTTGTTTTACCTAGGTCATACCAAAAATAACTGAATAAGAGCCAATCTATATACCAGTTATAATATTCAATAATTTCAACATAACCTATAGTTATGTAATTTTATTAGCTTGGTCTCCTATTTATGAAAAATTGAATGCAAACAAGTATATAAATACCTATACATGAGTACCAATATAAATAAAATATGTTTTTAGACTTATACTCATGGAAAGGAAATTATAACTTGAATACAGGTCCTAAAATGTACCCATATTTTTAAGTTTCATTTTACATATTTCATGAGAACCCATTAATAAGTATAAAAAGGGGTAAAAGGTAATTACACCTAAACCCTTACTAAAATTTATAGGATTTTTACAACTTCATAATGTATTCCCAAATCCTTATTCAATAAAACTAAACACACAAAGTTCATCTAATAAAACCCTCAAAAGTAATCAAACAACTCTAATCAAGGTATAGACCAATAGGATTTACATTTTAATGAAATAAAAAGAGTTTTATCACTTTTATATATCTAGGGATTGAGTAAAATCCCATCCCTAGGTCTATAACCATGATACACTCTAATTTACAAAAATAAATCTACCCATATATGCAATCAACCATAGCAAGTGATATACCAACCATTTATGTACTTTTTATCATGTTAATAAAATATTGTAACTAAAACCCTATGTATTTTATGTACATAAATCAAAATGTTACATGCCTAGTTAATAATGCTTAATGTTTGATTACAGAATGGGTAGCTTCTCTTTCTCCTTTCCAAGATCTTATTTTTCTCTTATGTCATTGACCGTGCCCCATATTCCTTTCCCATTATCTTCTTCATTAATTTTCCACAAACCATGCACATCTTACAAGACTAAGTTTCTCCCCAATATTTCTTTTGATATCTCCATCATGTAACTCATGTTCATAAATGCACCATCACACTACCTTTGTTAAA
Source organism: Torreya grandis (assembly GCA_037957365.1). Classification (NCBI taxonomy): domain Eukaryota; kingdom Viridiplantae; phylum Streptophyta; class Pinopsida; order Cupressales; family Taxaceae; genus Torreya; species Torreya grandis. Next base: position 904,252 of record JARHVA010005226.1, on the reverse strand, counting down.
CTCATAGTTCCATATACACATCCAAGTATGTTGGCTTAATAGTTCACCATAATTTACTTGTAAAGTTAAAACATCCACAATCATATAAAAAATAAATAAAAAACCCCAATCCCATTCTCATTTACTTTTGACATTTAAAAATAGAACATTATAATGAAGGTGTCATGAAACATTAAAACAAAACCTAAATTTTAATATATTTACCTAAGTATGCAATAAAATCTCATAATGTATAAATATTTTAAGTGGCACTAAAATCAACTTAATTTCAGGGGGTATTTTACCTCTATTATAAACCTTCATTCATTATTTCCAACATGGACAATTTGATAATCAAAATAAGATGGTCAAGCAATTAAATATGATAATTGTAATTCAACTTCTAATAATTAGAACACAGTCAAGATTTTAAAATCATATTCGAGTGAGATCAGTCAAGTAATATTAACACAATCAATGAATTTCCTATCTTAATTCATGAAAGCATAATCTAACTAGCTAATCAAAATGGGTAAGTAATTCAATTAGATTAATACACACAATCCTACCATATATAATGCATTAGAAATCAACACATCACAATAGATGTTTAGAATTCATATGAAATTCATGTATTGTAAATAAATCAAATAAAATAAGACTTAGTTATTACATAAACAACTTATTCAATCATTATTGATTTTCATTCAAATATATAAGAGTGGTGTGTACACAGGTTCTATGATCTCTCTCTACCCCCATCATTGATATTTACATTTTCCTCTCTAATGATACCCTCCCTCTAAACTGCCTATGAGGATATAATAGTCCTATAACCACCTCATAAAAAAAAATTGTATTTAGTCATATAGGCACCACCATTTTGGCCACAACCATGTTCCAAATGGACTTCATATTAATTTTTAACAAATAGTGTAAATTAAGCCTAAGAATCATTGAATGTTCCAATTTCATCTGTATATCGAATGTTAGTACCTAGAATCATGTTGAGGCATCCATATTTGGGGTATTATCATGTACACAATAGTAACCTCTCATATTTTCATCTCTAGTGAAATTATGACCTATAAAATTGATAGATTGGCCTTTGGACACATTAAGCAGGGCACTTAAACAATTCCTAAAATGCAAAAATGCTAAGTAGAATGAATTAACTAAGTAAATAAAATTAAATGCTTAAATGAAATTTTCATGTGCAATTAATGAATATTAGTTTTGTAAAAAATAAATTATAATAAAATTAAGGTCATGATGATGTCATCATCCTCAAAGTTAAGGAATTAAAAATATATCCATTAAAGCCTTAATTCAAAAATGAAGAGCCATGCTTAATAATTGGGAACTCTATCCAAAATATTAATTATTTTTAACCTCATTAACTTAACCAATGTTAAACTAAACTTAATCATGGTTAAATATAACCTAACTACACTTGGGTCAGGGTTAGTTTGAAAGGCTATAAATACAAGGCCTCACACATTCTTAAACAAGATTTTATATTTATTGTTATTATGCAGGAATTGCTTCAAGGAAGATTTATTATGTTATGTTATAATGAAAAATTTTGGATAGATTTCTTCATCTTACAAATCCAAATCTAATAAAAACATTGCTAAAGTGACAAGGAGAAATGATGCAAGCAGCACCATTGTCAAAAACTCTTTGAGCACACATGGAGCACATTCTTTCAAGGCCAACATGAAACTCTTAGTCACAAGGAAGCTAAAGAATACTTATTTTATCTTCTATTATATATTACTTGAATTATTCTCACTCTCTTTAAGAGGCTAGTCTTGAGGTGTTAGATTTATTTATGTATTTTTATTGAGGTTTATCATACTAACTCTTCTCTTAGATTCCTATCTCACATAATAGCATGCTCGATGGAATGACACACCCCAAATGCATAATAAGAGAACCTTTAGACCTATTTATAACCAAAAATCACTCATTTTAGACCTTAATTTATTTATTTTTATCATACATTTCCATGTTTGGATTTTGACTACGTAACTAAAAATTCATTCCTATGAAACTACAAATTCAGCAAGGAAAACTATTAAATCATCAAGAAAAAACATTAAATAATTTTAGAAAATCATGAAATCACCTCTATTTGAACTCATCTCTTCAAAACTATGAATTTAGTAGAGGATTTTGTGAAATCATCAAGGCAAACTATGAATTCATCCTACAAGAAACACTAATTTTTCTCTATATTTGGTTAATTGTGAAATTGTTTAAAAGTTGTGAAATCATATTTTTGACTTGTGAAATCATTATTTACAGTAGTGAAAACATGATTTTGAGTAGAGAAATCATGTTTTTAAGTTACAAAATTATCATCTTAGGTTACAAAATTGTCATCTCAGGTTACAAAATCGTTAGTAAATAATGAGATCATAGCTCTCTATTTTTTGTGTTTTCTACAAGTTTTCCCATAGTTGTGAAATCAGTGAGTTGGATTGTGAAATCATTGAGATGAGTTGCAAAATTATTCTAAAACTAAAAAATCACTCTTTTTAAGTTTTTATTCTATTTTCTTTTATGTGTTCTTATATGCCTAAACAATTTCATAATTCACAGTCATTGTGAAACTATAAAATCATTATAGAGAGTTAAATTTGTGTCTTATTGAGATAATTTATAGGATTTGACCTTGGCTTAAGCACAAATAAATCCACTAACATTGTTTGTAGAGAATTTATCCAAGAAAAGGGAAGATTGAGTGTTTTTAATAATTTTTTTTAATTTTTCAAATTTAAAATTCACAACAAAGGTTAAAATTCATCCACATTTGGTTTAGGTTCTTAAAAATCACTTTTCAATTTGTATTTTAGCATTTCTAAGCTTTTATAAGTGCAAAAAATGCCAAGGGGCCAAAATTTCAAATACATTTAAATTTGGTTCTATTAAAAATAACCTAAATTTTAGTTAGATCTCTTAACGGATTTTTCAATTCTTGTTTGTTCTTTACTTAGTTTTAAAATTGCATAGTTTAAATTATTTATTTTTGGAAAACAAAAAGTATAGCATGTGTGCTCTCCCCCATCCCCTTTAGGGAAATAAAGTGACCAAAAACACTTGTTTTATTTCTTTGTTTGTTATATATTTTCAAAAATAATGTCATGTATGCTCTCCCCAAGATCCAAGTGACTTGGTTGACTCAAAAATGACCTCTAATGTTTTTCCATTTTATTTTATTTATTTTCTTGTATTTGGATTTTAGGTGGGAGTTCATCGCTTACTCACAAGTTTTTTAGGTATGAATTAATCTAGGATTTCATCTCCCAACATCATACCAAACCCAATCCATTATGGGATATATAATTCATGGCATGTGATAATAGGATTATCAAGGGGTTGAGTGGCTAGACTCTCTGATCCTAACTAAAACCCAGGTCATGTTTTGATAAACATCAGACTCTATTAAGCAGTACATGGCTGGAGTCATGATACAAAGGAATATACCCTTACATATTAATTTATTAGGTATGTACCTAATTGATGTGATTGTTCCCTTATGTTAGCCACACTTGGGACCATCTAGTACATTTCAAATCTTACATATTTTTAATCAACCCCACTTGGCATAGAATTTATTTCTAAATGTCAAGTGCTCATCACTCTAAGTTCATGCCACATACCAATGCTTGATAGACAAAGGGGGCATAAAAACTCTACCTAAACTTGTTCTTTAATTTTTGGACTAACACTTAATTCTTCACAAGCATTGATATATCAATGGAAATTTTGGTATAATCTACACACACCCATATCAATTTTAGGGTTAGGATGAACCATTTATGCTATTTCTATTTTCTTTGATTTGCATGTGTGTTTTGAGACTAAATTTATTTGTTTGTCAAAATTATAAATGAGTCATAACCATCACATGTTTTCATCATAATTTAGCCTAATAGATGTTATACTACCCATTTTGTGTCACACTTTTTGCCTTAGAGTTTTTATCTCAAAATTATTTGTATGTCACTTGTTTAAATGGGGTGTCGTTACATTTCCCATTTCATCCCAAAAATTTTCCTTCAATTTTTAAATCCAAAAACATTATAATATCATTTTATTAAATTAACATTGTTACATTGCTCATGTTATTCCAAAAGTGTTGCCTTATTTCAAACCAAGTTCAAAATCACATGTACCTTTGGTCTAAAATAGTGTCATTATGTTGTCCATTTGGGTCTAATATTTATCCATTTGAAAAATCTAAGTATTTTTTAAAAAGTTCAAAATTTATTTTATGAAGGTCATATTCAAAATTGTTTGGTATACACATAGGTATTTCTTAGTTTTGGCTCGAGTGTTTACCTCTTAGCTTTGGATTGTGTAACTTCGCTTGATTCCTTACTTGATTTAAAGACCCTTTACCTAGATATAATAAGTGCCTTATTTCCATGTGCCTCAAGTCAATTTGTTTCCTTAAACTAAAGTCAAAACTCATTTTTTAAGTATAACTCTAAGCATTGTTAGTTTATATTTGAGCCTTGCTTATAACCTGGGCCTGAATGCTTTACTCGTCACTCTTTTTTTTATTACTTAATATCAAATTTTCCAATTAGTTTTAGGCATATGCCTAGGTATATGCTTTATACCAAGGTCAAGTTTGTTTTAAAAATCCATGTGCCAAGATTGAGTCAAGTGTTTTGAAATATTTACCTTAGAGTTAGATTAATTACATTTTTTTACCTCAACCTAGTTTATTTTTCAAAGTCTAAGTTTGTGCCTTTTGAACAAAGACCTAGCACTTTTTATATTAGACCTAGATTAGATTTTTAAAAAAAACTTTCCCAAGACTAGGATTCAATTTTCCCTTTTATTTGACCATTTTTTGTGCATACCTTAGAGTATTTAATATATTTAAGACAAATTTTCATTGATAGTTTTCAAGAAAAGATCCATTATGTGCCAATTTTAAACCATTTGTAGCAATAGATTGAGTTTTTCCATCTAGAACAAGTTTCAAGATGTTTTTAAGCATCAACCAACATTTTAGACCACATTTTAAGTTTTTTTTGAGATCTATACCTTTTATTCATGAGACGTTAATCATGGGTTTAGATATGCCTTGTTACACATGTAGTGGGACTATGTACAATCCAAATTATGAAATCCTAATCATGAATGATCCCTTTATTCAAGAACTATATGGGGATGACATAATTTGTGAGATTGATCCATATCCATCTTAAACTACTCAATATGTGGAATAAGTCCAAGATCTATTAGTGCAATAACTAGTTAGTACACCTCTTTATCTAGGGCAGGAATAAGAATAAACAACTCAATACCTTGATAATGTGCAATATATTATTGAACAAGTATAACATTAGCCTTACTAAATTACCATTCCAATAAGTTATGACCCATACTTGTTCAATTATCACTTGATTAAAATCAAGGATTAGGTTTTGATTAGGGTTGTATATGTAGGGGATAATTTTTTTAAAGACTTTCCCCATGAAAATATACCTAGTCTAGTTAAAGTACCTAGTCTAGTTAAAGTGCCTCGTAATGTACCTCATAATAGACCCATTTAACATGCCTCTTATAGATACCAAGATATGAATGTGATTGAAAATGTAAAAGGCCCCATAGAATACTACTTCATTCAAATGTATAAATCATATCATGCTTCTCTTAATCTAGGATGGAATTTAAAAACTATGGCCATATCAAATACCTTGATTATAAAGCTCACTCCCTTGGTAAGAGTGCCCATTGATTCATTTGTTCATACTAATATGAGCATGGACCCATTTTACTAGAGTAATTTTTTAGGTGACATGTTTAATTTCCCATTCATCAAGGAAGTGATTATGGCTTATACTCAAGACCATGTGCCAAATTTAGTGGATAACATACATGTGCATCCTAATACAAACTAAGATGAGTTAAATACACCATAAAATAATTTACAATAAAAAGTGCCTCTTGCCAATACTATGAGTGGTTCTCAATAACAAGGGGAAGGAATTCCTAGTTCCCAATCATAGCAAGTTACTCCCACTCCTCAACTAGCTACTTATTCAAGCACATAATAGTAGGGGATAAGTAACCAAATACTACCCCATGTTTTACCCAACAAGTGGTGTATGTTACCCCACATCAACAGGTGATGGTTAATATTTTTTATCCATAAACACAGACCAATTTACCACCTCAATAAATTTTTAACACTATGCCACCTCAATAGATGGCAATTTTTGTTCCACCATAATAGACACATACTAATATACCTTAATAATTGCAAACATTATTTATCAACAATGCATTCCTATTGGTTAATGACAAATGCCAAATACCCAACAAGTGCCTAGTTCACAATAAGTGTTTATTCAATAAATAGGTGACAACATCCATCAAGTAACTATTAGGCAATAATTACCTTTTACCTAACATGTTCCACATAATTAAAGACAAGGCTTTAGTCAACAACAAGCATTATTTATATCACTAGGTTTGACTATTTGATAGCAAGTTCCTACTCAAACTCAGTAGGCACAATACCTTCCATAAGGCCACATACTTCCATCACATTTTCAATTCCTTCTAAATCAAAGCCATATTTTAAATCCAAACTAGAATATTTGCCAATAATTCATGTAATATTAGTTGTCTAATCCCAATGCATGATGTATATTATTGATTAATTGGTCTTCCAAACTAACATTCCACAATACTCCATTCCCCTACTATACCTTGATCAAGGTAATCCACCTCTAATCATCCAAACATAACCACAACCAACTATGCCATCAAGTTTCTTAGCTTAAGAATTGCAACAAATGAAGGATGCAATTATAATCATTTAGATGGGAAAACAGACTAAGAAGTTCAAATTAGATGACATGTGTTCATATATATTTTACATGGAATATATCCAAATACCATTTCATTTGGGTTATGATCCACTAAAATTTGAAAAATACAAGGGTAAAGGAGACCCTAGGGAGAATCTAAGAGATTTTTTTGTCACTTGCCATCTAGTGACTTACAGTGACATCTATCTACTTATTCTTTTTCCTTAAAGACTAGCTAAACAAGCTTTGGAGTGGCTTCTTAAGTTGCCAAATAACCTATTATCTAACTTTGATGATATTTTAGATAATTTGTATAAAATTTCTCCTAAAATATCAAGAATGAGATTTTGGTAGTTTATTTGAGTCAAGCCAAGCAAAAATTTGGTGAGAGATATGTGAGTTACTTACAGTGATAGAGGGCACTTACTAATCACTTTACCCATAATCTACCAAACAAATGATCAATAATTATGTTTACCAAAACTTTACACAGTTAAATATCTTATCACTTGGAGCTTCAATGTGATCACACATTCAAGGAGATCATTAAAAAAGGTATACAAATTAAAAAATCTATCATCAATAAAGGAATTATTAAGTTATCTTCTTCACACCAAAACCAAAGCCAAAACCAAAATTCAGGCCCAATTTAGACCCTTGGCCTAGTCTAAATGCAAGAATTTACACCCACTCAAGATTATAATTATGAAAAACCTAAGCCATACAACTACAACAAGAATGTTTTTGGTAATGGATTCATGGATTCACACCATATTCAAATGGTGTAAAAACTATCTGCTCAGCCTCTCCCACAAATGTAGCTTACTCCATAAATGTAGCTTATCCAATAATAATAATCTATGCCTCAACCTAGGCCAACTCCTTAAATGTTATAGCCACCACCTTTGCAAACCCCTCCTCCAAGAAGAAGACCTACTGCTAGAGTCTTCAATGGGTGAGCTTATTGAAGCAGTGTTTCACAAATTATCCATGACTAATATGATTAGTTGGCCGATTCCAAAACACTTTCCTAAAAGAGTACCTTATCTAGATTGGTATAAAGAGCATGATTCTTATAACTACCATTATTTTCATGGACATTGTATACATAGTTGTGTGTATCTAAAGCACCTTATTGAAAATATGTTGGAACATGACAAGATCTATTTAGATAATAGAGCATATACATCCAATTAAAACTTAGTTATCTACCAAAATACTTTTCTATAACATAATAATACCAATCAACAACAATAACAACAATGAAGATCACAACCATAGTAACAACAATATCAATAACAATTTAAAAAAAAAACATCAACCACAAAATGGATAGAACCAAAGATAAAATGACCCCAATAACCAATAGACCTATCATGTAGTTTTACATGACTAAAATAAAGTTTTAGGTCATATTATGGGTGGACATGTATTTACCATTACTATAAATCCTAGAGAGAATACTAATATACCAAGATCATTACCTAATAATTCCCATTAGCTTACCAATACTGGTAATCCTTCCTTGACATGTGACCATAGCTAAGTGCAATAACAACCAAGGATTACCATCTTAGGTCCTTATGTCTGTAACCCTTCATTTACCCATGACCATATCCACGTGCACTGGTAATCAATAATTACCCTCTCTGACCCATCTCCATCTTGTTCTAGTTATGATGGTCCTTTACTGAATCCATATTGTATAATAATATCTTCGTGGTCTAAAGTCACCATACCAAGCCCATAAATCCATACTAGTGAGCCCATCCAACCCACTATACTAGCTAGGAGTAATCCAATTACCACTATTATGGAAAAAAAAACATATAATATTATGGAATAAATCTAAAATACACTAACATAAATATCTATTATGTATTTATTTCATACATCTACCATCCACAAGAATATCCTTATTGAACTCCTAGGCTAGTCCTAACTACCCAATGACATTAATCCAAACAAATTTAAAGCTTTGATTGGACACCTAGCCCCAGGCCAACAATTAAACTATAACCAAAGTGATATGTCATCTCTTATCCCTCTCTATAATAACCCATTGTACATTGAAGTTGTTATAACATGGCACATAGTTAAATTCATCTTCATATATAATGGATTGGGCCTAAATTTGTATATATGAAGTTAATCAAACATCTAGGATATAAACAATTGACCTTCATCTAGACTATTACTATCAAGGCCTATGAAAATGAAGAGAGGGAATCACAAGGAACCATTAGCTTGTCATTAATCATTAGGCCTTTAACCCAAAATACACTTTACCATGTGTTAGACCTAGACTTATCATATAATTTGATTTTAGGTAGACCATGGATACATGAAATCCATGTAATACCTTTAACCTTGAATTAATGTATCAAGTTTCCTCACTTTGGAATGGAGGTAACTATCCATGGAAATTTATAGCCATATGAACATTGTAATCATTTTTATGCCAAATATGAAAGATATAATTACCATTTTGGTCTAGACCCAGTACCAAAGAAGGACAAAGACAAAGAGATACACATTGAATTACTAGAGACTAATTGCATAGACCCTGGTAGCCTTACCTCAACTTCACATACACCTCCTATTGAAATTTATAATCATTTTTATATTTTAGACAATGGTCTAAGAGAGTATTTTACCCATGATACATTCCATTTATATAAGCTTCTACAAAATCCCAAGTCTTATAGAAGGCCCAAATCTATGCTCATTTGCATGGAATGGTGACAAAGGGAAAAAGAAAGATTCATATCCAAATACCTATTATTTTCACACTAGCCACTAGACAAGGGTAGGAACCACTTTCCAATGATGATTCTTGGTTATAAAATGACATTTTGGTTTATTATTACCAAAGCACAAAGTATCCCATCCCTAACAAGATTATGGATAACCAAGCTTATGAAAGTAGAGGCCTAGGGGAAAATAATCAAGGTATTATTGAGATTGTTTCTATGACTAAATAAAAATGAGTTCATGGTCTTAGATTTAAACTATCTGGGGGTGACCCCATATATCTTATTTGTATTCTTATACTAATGACTAGTAATGACAATATCGATAGTGAAGTAGAGTCTGACCATAGCATAGATGAAGACCTAGCTAGTACCAACTTATTCAACTCATATATCATTTATAGCATCTATAAATTATTTGACATTCCCCACTTTCCCTTTATCATCCTCAACTCATAGACTAGGACCAACAAGAATCCATAGTAGCTTTAGATGATTTTGAGAATGATGAGACAATTTGTGATTTTTTGGGCTAGAGCAATAATGTTCCTTTGGGAGACCATAAACAAGGTTTCTCTATAAAATTGGATCCCTAGTCTTATTTTAGAGAGCAGGTGAACACCCTTCTCAAAAAAAATTAAAACATTGAGGTCCTAAAGTGAAAACCTCTCTGAGGAAATTTTGGAATAAGGTAAAAGTAAAGAAAAAGACTAGTCTCTTGGTAAAAACCTATTTTAGGTGCCATTAGATGGGGATGTTCACCCTTCTTTAAATGAAGCTCAGGAGACCACCAAAATCAAACTTGTTTTTGGTTTGAATCTCATTATAGAGGAATAACATGCCTTTGATCAAATTATCTAATAGTGTCTTGTAGTGTTTGTTATATGGCCCTTACCACCATTAGGAGATTTAGATTCATCATATTTAGGAGAACTTGAAGAACCAGTCTAACCAGAGTATTTTTTCATTACTATCTAATTTGAATCTTTTTCAACTATTCTAGAATAGGCTTGAATCTCCTTGTATAAGATACTATAAAAGTTAAAATTGGGACTTAGGGGACCCAAAATGGATAAAAATAGGTGCATCCCTCATTGAGGAGGAATGTGAAGTATTTACAACCCTTTTTATGGAGTTTTTTGATATATTTCCATGGCCATATTCAGATGACCTAGGTCTAGACCCTACCTAATTTTACACTATCTCATTGCACATCTTGATGCCAAATATGTTAAGCAAAAACTACATAAAATTCATCCTCATATTATTATGTTAGTTAATAAAGAGTTGGAAAAAATCTTAGAAGTGAGATTGATCCAAAACTCAGAAGCTTTGGTTGAAAGATTATTCAAGAAACAAGAACAACACAATTGTAATAATTCTATCTCTGAGAAGAGATGTTTTATATTGATCTAAAACTTATAAGCTTTGGTTGAAAGATAATTCAAGAAACAAGAACAACACAATTGTAATAATGTTATCTCTAAGAAGAGATATTTTATTGATCAAATTTGTAGACCCAAACATATGCCTATCTCTAATAAGAGATGTTTGATTTCCATTTTAGGTTACATCTTCATTTATACACATTTTGAAGGTAAGAGGAGGATGTATAAGGTCACCAATCTTGAGGGAGATTAAGTGGTTTGACTTTCATGATTTACAACAATATAGAATTTGAGGAGTTACTATTTTTTAGACTGCACTATTAAAATTGAAATTTGGGGCACTTCCATTTGGTTTTTAGGGCTCAAAACCCACTAATAAAAGCTCATTCCATCTCATGGTGTTCCCCTCATTCTTAGCTTTCCAACGGTTCAAATGGGGAGTCAAACAAATCTATGGTGCAAAAGTTATGGCTCTCAAAAGTTTTGCCACCAATTGGGGTAGAACCATTGCCTAAAATATTTCTTGAATCAGAGATGCATCACACTGATTGACTATTTAGAGTGGATCTCTAACAATATGCCTATCAGTAAAAAGTGAAAAGGTATCAGAATATACATTGATTTTTGAGACATCAACAAGGCCTACCCAAAAGATGACTTTCCTCTACCAAATATTGACATGATTTTTGACTCCACATTCAAGTATGAAATGCTTTCCCTCATAGATGGCTATTTAATATATAACTAGATCAGGATTGCATCAAAGGACCAACACAAAATAGTGTTCACCACTCCTCAGGGAATATTTTTCTATTAGGTCATGCCATTTAGCTTCAAGAATGTTGAAAAAACATACCAAACAGATATGACTATTATATTCCATGATATGATGCATGATATTGTTAAAGACTATGTTGATGAAATACTAGGTAAATCTAAGACCCATGAAGATCATCCAACTATACTATAAAGTATATTTGAAAGGCTTCATGAGTACAAGGTTTAATTTAATCCCAAGAATTGCATCTTCAATGTTACTTTAGGAAAAAATTTAAGCTTTATTGTCTTTTACTGAGTCATTAAAGTTGATCCTACCAAGGTTCAATCCATTACTGAGATGCTACCACCTTCCACTTTGAAGTAGCTATTTAGTTTACAGGGTAAAATCTAGTATATTAAATGATTAATTTCATAGTTGGCCGATAAATGTCATCATTTCACTCATTTATTAAAGAATTATATTAGATTTCTTTGAGATGAATAATATCAAAAAGCCTTTGAGCAACTAATGGAATACTTGGCCAATCTACCTATTCTGTTATTACCAATGCCAAAGAGGTCATTCCTAATTTACCTATCTACCACTAAAAATGCCCTAGGGGCACTTTTAGCTCAACATGATGAACATGGGAAGGAACATGCACTGTATTATCTAAGTCATATACTAGTAGTGTATGAAAAAAACTATAGCTAATTATAAATGCTTGTTTATATATTGTCTATGTATCCCAAAATTTATATCATTACATGCTTAATAACAAGACCATAGTCATTGCCAAATTCAATTTTATCAAGTATTTATTATCAAAAATAGATTTTCAAGGTCGCATGGCTAAGTGGATCATGCTTTTAAGTGAGTTTGAGATTGAATATGTCAATTAAAAGGCCATTAAAGGATAAGTACTTATAGATCAGCTTGTTTAATCTCCCATTTTATATACTCAACCACTTAATTTTGCATTCCTATATGCGTACATCATGACTATGATAAAAACAACTATTGAAGAACAGTAATAGAAGCTATATTTTGATGGTTCATTCACGTCTCATGGATCAAGAGTAGGATTTTTATTCATTACAACATAAGGGAATCTTATTCCCAAATCAGTACATATCATCTTTTGTTGTAATAATAACATGGATAAATATAAAGCACTCATTTTAGGGATTTATCTAGTATTATAATGGAACATTCAACATTTATTAGTTCATGTAGATTCCCAACTTATTATTAATTAAATTACTAACCATTTATAGACCAAAGATGATAAGTTGGTACTATATAAAGACATGGTAGACATTCTCAAACAAAAAATTACTCACATTTAGTTTGAGTACATAACTCAGGCTAATTACAAGATAGAAGATGCCATGAATACCATTATTTCTTTTATTTTTAACATAGACAAGGTAAGAGACTATTAGTTCCTCATTAGACATCTACTAGCACTTGATTATCAACCCTCAACCATTTAAATGATCTATAATATTGTTGTTCATAGTTATATTTGGTATTCTAACTTATTTAATTACCTCCATGTACAAGTCCTTCCACCAAACCTTTCACGTAAGTAACAAAAATATTTCACACACCAAGCCTCTTGATATACCCTAATCAAACCAAACCTTTATTATAGAAGCTTTTATGGAACTCTACTTCATTATTTGAATTGGGTAGAATCCACATTAGTGTTAAGGTACATTCATGAAGGTTTATTTGGGGAGCACACCAGTGGGGCTATCCTTGCCAAAAATATATTAAATATTGGTTATTATTGGCCAACCATGAAAGCATATGTATCTACTTATGTGAAAATATGTAAAAAAAAAATTAGAGACATGAAAATTTGATCCATGCTCCGACCAAAACACTCAAACCAATGACTACACTATGGCCATTTTAAATGTGGGGACTCGATATCATAGGGAATATTAACTTTAGATCCTAATATGTCCATAATCATATCATTACCACCACTAAATACTTCACTAACTTTATTGAATTTATACCCCTCACATGACTAGAAAATAAATTTCCAAATTCATCTTCAACCATCTCAATTACCATTATGGTATCCCATCCAACATTATATCTAATAATGATAGATAATTTAAGAATAAGGATGTCAAGGTGCTCTATGATGAGTTTAACATTACCTAATATTTTTCCACTTCATATTACCCATAAGATAATGGCCAAGTAGAGGCATCTAATAAGACTATTGCCAATATTCTTAAGAAGATTGTCAATGCTTCTAGCCATGACTGGCACCTGTAGATCTTATGCACCCTATGGGTTTAGTGTACTAATTACTATACTATAATAAGATCCACACTATATTCCCTTATCTATGGCACTTAGTCCATTCTTCCCATCAAGGTTGATTTTCCTTCTCTATGTATTTCATTGAATCACATCCTTGATGATGAGGATTATAGGGTAGCTCATTTGCAAGAGTTGGAGTTACTAGATAAAAATGCATGGCTATTATAAATAGACTTAAAGAATATCATAATTGATTATGTGATATGTATAACAAGCATGTCAAGCATATATATTTTAATCTTGGTGATTTTGTCCTCAAAGAAAACCATAAGAACACCATGGCTAAGAAAAAGAATAAAGCCAACTTCAAGCCTAATTGGGTAGGCCCCTATGTCATTGTTGATAATTATGTCTCAGAGCTTACAAGTTAGATACACTAAAAGGCAATTAGTTTGATGAACCCATGAACATAATACATCTCAATAATTATTTTTCTTAATAAACCTAAGGTATTGTCTATGAATATCATTTATGTCATATTGTAATATTATCTTCCTTGTATCATACCATCTACCATCCCTTCCATACCTTCCTTATTTAGCCAAAGTTTTTTACCCCTCCCTTACCCACCATTTTTAACCTTGGTTCTAATCCATTGGTTCTTTAGGCACCTTCAGATATTGGATTCAGATGAATTTTTAGTAGTTGATTTTGTATGGTGATTCATTGAGTGCATATTTTTTAAAATAAGGCAATATCTTGGGGTAGTAACATTGGTTTGGTAATTGCATTATTCATTTTTGTCATGTTCTATCTCATTAATAGTACTAATAATTATAACTACCTTTGTAAAAATTAGTATCATTGACCCATACCATTGTTTCCTCATTATAACCACCTTTGTGAAAATTAGGAACAGGCCTATTTTTATCCACATTAATGTATCATCATTCTATACTTTACCATTTGCCTATCTCATAACTTATTGTTACCTAGTTAGACTCTTTTATAAGGAAAAATTATAGTTACCTAAGGTCTTATAGGACTAGATAAATAGTTCTCAATTCATGTTGAGGTCAACACAGTCACCCCTTAGCCATGTTCTCTCCATTTTTCAATCACCCTAAGTTTAAACACTCTTGTTGCTTTGATAGCATATTTAATCCATGCTCTCTCCATTTTTAAAGTTAACCCATTTTTTGTCTCATCATTTTACATTGAGTTTAAATTCCTATAAACACTTTAAAACATGCCCGCCTTCAACAATTGCTCCATTAATTTTATATCGTTACCATTGAGGATGTACATCTCCTAGTCAAAAATTACTGAGGCATTCTCATGGCTTTGGTCATGACCATTTCCATTTTATTATTCCATTTTTAGATATTGTTTCATATCATTCCTAAGAGAACTACATTCATCCTTAATTTCATGTTAGACCTCATATCCATAGGACTATGTAGGTAGCATCTAATTGCCTAGTGCATTGGGAGTCAGCTCGGCTAGTTTTGGTGATTAATTTTATTCATCATTATCTTGGATAATTCCTTCCTATAGGTATATCTCCAAAAATTATCTCATAATTTTGTGATTCATAGAACTTTTATGGTCTCACCATTTTATGAGCTCATTCTCATTCCAAGCCATCATTTTAGTAAACACTGTGAATTGCCAATTTAATTCATATGTAGATACTCATATTTTATCTTTTAGCGTGGTTTTAGCCTAAACCATACTCTCATACTTATGTGATTTGTTTGTGTTAACAATTTCATGCATGTCAAATTCATCCTTCTCTTTATACGCATTCATCATTTTTCAAAACCATTTTTATATTCCTTTAAAACTCAATCATGTTTCTATAATCATTATTTTCTTTTATTCCATACCTTGGGTGAACTACATTTGGCCTGAAGTTCATGTTGGACCTTGTGTCCATGAAACTATGTAGGCAACATCCACTTGCCTAGTGCATCTATAGTCAACTCTGTCACCCCTTCCTTTTCTTCTATTCCCCCAATTTTTTGTTTTTGTTTGTCTCATTTTTCCCTATAGCCTAAGGGAAACATTATGCCATTTGTTTTTGTGTTCTTTTACCTATGTCATTACTACCTTTCTTAGGGGTCACCTTGTAACCAAAATTAACACATCTATTACACATGCATGAACAATTTGTAATCTATGTGTATTAACATTATGATTAACCATTATTTTCATATTGGCTAAATGTGTTTATAATAATTTATTTATTACACTTTTATCTACTTTAGATCATTTATTTGTTTTTATTGATTCATTTTATTTGTTTACAACCTTATTTATTTATTTATTTATTTTATCTGTTTGTGTTTGTTCTTTTTTTTTATTAGTGTTTTGTTGTGAGTTTATTTTTGTTTATTGTGTTTTGTTATTTTTTATTTATTTATTCATGTTTTGTTTTATTTGTTTTGTTTTTCCTTTTTGCATTTTTATTTCTTGGTTATCGTAGGATTCTTAAACTTGAGTAATTATTACCCATTCTTGTACTTGAGTTGTGAATTAGTGTATGTTTCTACACTTAGTTTATTATATTATATGTACTTGGAATTTAATTCATCATATATTATGCCTAAGTGATTTGTACTTGCATTTAAATTGAGTTTTTCATACTTTTGGATACACATTATTATAAGCTACAACAAAAATTAGGATAAAGGATCTATCAAACAATATAAAGGGTAGTATTTCTCCTTATTCACACCTAACAAATCCTATACCTACCCAAACACTACCCAAATGGTGAGTAATTAAATAATAACTAAATATTAATCACTTCTAGTTAAGATGTTCATACTAGTAGGTAACCCAAATTTATGCTTATCCTTTATGTCATCTTATTATTACTCTATGAGTATGGATTTAGTATGTAAGTTCCCTTTACTAATTTTCCATATTAAGTTGAATCATGTAGACTTATCCTGATCATATCCTCCTTAATGGGGCAAAGATGAATTGTATCACACTTCCATCTACCCTATTGGGTCAAACCATTATGTCAATAATTATAACCACCTTTAGGCAAATCATTATTTTTAACTTATCTACCCTACTAGGGAATTTTTCATTGTGTTATTGATTAAAGCCTCCTTTTAGAAAATCATTATTTTTACTCACCTACCCAACTGGGGCACCTCACTATGCCACTGATTATAACCACCTTTAGGAAAATTAGTATTTCCACCCTTATTGCCTATAGGTCACATCATTTACTTCTTCATGGGAATGTTCACCAACTCTATTTTTCTACCCAATACCTTGAAGGGGCATCTAGGGCTCATCCACCACCTTCTGGGGCATTAGCCAAGGAATTAATGAATTTTTTATTCTTTGAGAAGATGTTAATGTGCTTATTTATTACAGCACCTTCCTAAATAGGGGAAAACTATAGACACCCTATTTTGGCCACAACCATGTTCTAACTAAACTTTAGATTGATTTCTACCAAACCATGGAAATTAAGCATAGGAATCATTGAATGTCCCAATTTCATTTGTAGATTAGAAATTAATACCAAAAATCATGTTGAGGTATCCCTATTTGGGGTATTATCATGTATGTAATAGTAACCTCTCACAGATTCATCTCTAATCAAATTGTGACCTAGTAAATTGATATATTTGTCATTGGACCCATTAAGTGTGGAACTTAAACAATTCATAAAATTCAAAAGTGCTAAGTAGAATGAATTAACTAAGTAAATAAAATTAGATGCTTAAGTAAAATTTCCATGTGAAATTAGTAAATATTAATTTTATAAAAAGGAAATTATAATAAAATTAAGGTCATGATGATGTCATCATCATCAAAGTCAAGGAATTGAAAATATCTCTATTAAAGACTTAAATTCAAAAATAGAGAGCCATGTTTAATAAATGAGATCTCTATACCAAATATTAATTTCTTGTACCCTTATTAAATTAACTAGGGTTAAACTAAACCTAACCATGATTAAATCTAGCCTAACTTCACTTAGGTTAGGGTTATTTTAAAAGGTTATAAATACAAGGCCTCACCCCTTCTTCAAACAAGATTTTATATTTAATGTTATTATGCAAGAATTCCTTCAAGGAAGCTTTCTTGTGTAATCTTATAATGAAAAATTATGGATAGATTATTTCATCTTTCTAATCCAAATCCAATCCAAACATTTCCAAAGTGATAAAGAGAAATGATGTAAGAAGCACCATTATCAAAGACTCTTTGAGCACACGATCGAGCACATTCCTCTAAGGCCAACATGTAAATCTTGCTCACAAAGAAGGTGAAGAATACTTGTTTTGTCTTTTATTGTTTATTACTTGCATTGTTCTCTTGCTCCTTGAGTGGCTATAGGCTTGAGGTGTTAGATTTATTTATGTTTTTATTAAGGTTTATCATACTAACTCTTGACTAACTCCTATCTTGGATTCCTCTCTCACAAGTCCAACTCAAAATAATAATCATTATATAACCATAATAAACTACTGAATAAAAATAATTTGTAAAATCATGATCATAAAGCATAATAAAATATATTTAACATCCATCCATCAAGATACTGATCATGAAATAAGTAAGGTAACTACCAATCAAAAAACATATACAAATCCAACTTAGAAAATAAATATCAAATCTAACATCATAATCCACTAATCATCAATCTCGTAATCCAATAATTAATGCTTAAATAGTTTTTAGAAGAAACTAGATGTGGCATCCTTTCCTCTAAAATAGGTTATCATCCTAATGACATTTATTTCAACAATGGTCTTTAAATAAAAACAAAGTTCAAAAAACTATAAATAATGTTTAGTAGATGTATTATTTAAATAAATGAGGAACATCCTCAAGAATTCCTCATAGTCCTCCCATGTAGCACTATCATCATAATATTAATCTCAGTATACCTTGCACTATGATACTTCTCTATTATTCAAGCTAAGCTTATGAGTATCAATTATTATGATTGATTCTACTATGACCACACCCTGGATCTCAAACCTTTAATGCTAAAACATGTGAAGAATCATCAATATGCTTCTAAAGATATGAAACATGAAAAATATTATGTATTTTTATTAAAATTGGTGTAAATGAAAGTTTATACACTATAAGATTTATCACTTTTAAAACCTCAAAGGGTCCCACATATCTAAGTGATAACTTTTCTAATTTTCCAAACTTTATTGCACTCTTTTGGGTTTGACCCATAAAAAAACTGTCTCCCACTGAGAACTACCTTTTTATTTTTAGATCAACATAAATTTTCTACCTATAATTTACTTCAACCAATATTTTCCTTATTAATTTTATTTTCTCTTTTATTATTGAAAGTATATTAGGTCAAAAGACCACTCTATCTTCCAATTTATCTCAGCCAAGTGGTGTTCTAAACATTTTTACATATAATCCCTCAAAGGGATCCATTTTAATAGTTGATTGGTATGAGTTATTTTAAGCAAGATAAACCAATAGTAGGTATTATTCTCATTTTTATTGTTTCTCCATGTAATACATTATCAAAATATCCTCCAAGATCTGATTTATCCTCTCTGTTTATCCATTTATTTCTAGATAGTAAGCTATATTGAAATTTAATTGAGTTTTTAAAGCAAAATTTAAATTTTTCCAAATTATAAAAGTCATCTTAGGGTCCCTATCTAAAATAATATTTTTAAAAAACCCATGCAACCTATAAATTTATTTCACAAACCTCTTAGAAATAATCAATGCATTATGTGTTAAATTACTTGGAATGAAATGAGCTACCTTGGTCAATTTATCCACAACTACCAATATCATGTCATTAAAATTCTTGGAATAGTAAAATCATGGAAAAAATCCATACTAATAACTTACCAATTCCATTTAGATATGGAATGTGGGTACAATAACCTATCAAGATGCACATGTTCTTCTTTGACTCTCTAAAACTCTAAACATCTAGACACAAAATTAGTTGCATCCTTCTTAATTCCTTTCCATAAATACATTGGTTTTAACTCTTTTATCAGCTTCATAACTCCATGATTCCCTAAATAAGGATCATTGTGTAATTATTTTATCACAATATTCCTCAAAGTTTCCCCATCGGGCACATAAATTATGTTGTTTTACCTTAAAATCCAATCATTCTCAAAATTAAAACATTGGTATCTAGGATCCTGAGAGTTTTCAGCCCAAAATTTCTTAACCTACTCATAAAACTCATTTCCAATTGATAATTTACTACTTTATATTTAAAGGTAATCCTTGTTGTAGCCAAAATTGCAATGTATCTTATATGGCTAGGGGCATCTACAACTCTATATTCTTTTCCCTTAATGTAGTTGATATCAAAATCATAATTTAATAGAAACTTAACCACCATCTCTTACAAGCACTTAGGTTAGGTTGGGTGAATATATACTTAAGATCCAAATTATTAGTCTTAAGATCAAAAGGCTTACATAAAAAATAATGCCTCCAAACTTATAAGGCATGAACTATGGTAGTAATTTTAAGGTCATGAGGAGTATAATTTTCCTCATAAAGCTTTAGTTTACTTGATTCATAGGCCACAACTAAACCATTATGCATGAGAAATCCCCATAAACCATCTCCTAAAGTATCTATTATAACTTTAAAATAGCCATTTAGATATTAATATATAACACTAGTGCAAAATAAAGCCTCTATTTTAGAACATGAAAGGTTTATTCACACTTATATAATCACACAAAATGTTTCTCTTTCTACTAAAGAGAGGTAATTGGGTTATCCATCATGGATAAATTTGGTACAAACTTCCTATAGTACCCTATCAGTCCCATGAAGATACATACCTCATGCACATTTTTAGGCACTAGGTAATCTATAATGTCCCTAATCTTAGCTAGATCTACTGAAATTCCATATACAATAATGATGTGTCCCAAGTATTGTACTCTTCTTTGAAATAAATCACACTTGTACAACTTTTCATAAATCTTGTGCTTTCATATCCACTGCAAAACTAGCTTCAAGTGCTTGACATATTCTTCTTCAATTGTGAAATAGATGAGAACATCATCCAAGAATAATAACACAAATTGATCAAGATGATTTCTAAACACATTATTCATGAGATTCATGAATTTCAATGGTGCATTTGTTAACCCAAAATGAAGTACTATGAACTCATAATGCCCATTTTGAGTCCTAAATGTTGTTTTCAAAATATTTTCCTCTCAAATTCTCAACTATTATATCCTACCTAAAGATTAATCTTTGAAAAAACTATTGCTTCATATTTGATCAAAAATATCATTCATGTGAGGTAAAGGATACATGTTCTTGATTTTTGTTTTGTTAAGCATGTGATAGTCAATGCATAGGCTAAGGTTTTTATCCTTCTTCTTAATAAAGACTATTGATACATCGAATGGTGAAACACTTATCCAAATAAAACCCTTGGCCAACATCTCCTAAAGTTATGCCTATAACTCAACTAGATTAGTTTTAGTCATTATTTAGGGTGCCTTAGATTGTAGTTTTGACCCTAGAATGATATCAATGGTGAAAACAAATTCTTTTTTGTAGGGAGCCCTAGTATCTATTTTGTAAAAACATCCTAAAATTATTTCAATAATGGGTAGTTTTTCCATGGGGGGTTCCTTAGATTCACCAATTTCATCCATTTTAACTATGAATGCTTGACATCCCTTATGTTGACCTTTCTTCAACTAAATGGTTCAATTTTTTTTTATATTTAACTCACTCTAACTTCTTTAGATTTAGGTTTGGTTTCCAAAATCATACAAACATTCTACCTTTTTAAACAATCAGTCAACTTTAGATTTATGCCTAGAGAGACAATTCACTCATAGGATCAAATCAAATGACCCTAGTGGTGTTGCATAAAGATTAAAAACCATGGTAAATTCTAGTAAATTAATTTTTAGCCTCCACTAGACATATTTCAACCATGACCCTAGACTCATTCCCATACTTTATTGACCATGTATTTACCATAAAAATAGCTTTATTAAATAATTTACGTAGCATTCTAGGAGAAATAAATCATTCAGTAGCTCCTCTATCAATCAAGACAGTAATTAGATGACTAGAGTACCCGATACTTCAATGGGAGAGGCTTGGAATTCATCTTTTTGATTATCCACTACTATGTGAGTATGTTGTTAAAAGGTTCCCTACTATAATGAATACATTATATTCTTGTTATTTTTAATTTTTTTCACAGAGGACAATCTTTAGCATAATGGTCTCCTCCACAAGTGAAACATCCACCTAGTGGCCACTTCCTTTCACCTTTATTTTCACCCTTGAACACTTATTTGAAATTACCTCTTGGTTTATTGTTCTTAGAAGCATTACCAAATCTTACATTTTGATTTTTGAACTAGTTTTTGGAATTGCCATTCCATTTCATGTTCTTCTGCTTGAAGGGTCTCTTAGAACTACTAAACTTTTTAATAAACTTTTATATAGCCTTTATTAGTGATTGTAGCTTATACTCTTGCTTTAATATTTTTTTAAAGACCTAATCCATGGTGGATGGTCCATACACATCCACTTTAGACCTAATTTAGAGTTTTAATCCCATAATAAATTTCTTGATTTAGAAATGCTTATCCTTCTAGTACTACAAAACATACTTCAATATCTTTGTAAATTGCTCCCAATATTCATTCTCCAACATTTCCCCTTACCTCAAGTTCTATACATATATCAATTTCTAATCAAAATAGAGATGTTGTAACCACCTTGATCTAAAAATATTCATAAATTACTCTCATGTGGTGGTGGTAGAATCAAGGTTCATCTCAAACTTCTTGTTATCCCACCAAGTTACTACTTCACCAACTAGTTGGTATGCTCCCCACACAACCTTAATCACTTTGAAATAATTATAAATCTAAAAATACTTTTCCATTTTTTTGAGCCAAGCTTCAGCTCCATCACCTAAAACTATGCCATCAAACTTGGATGGATTAACTTTATTCATGTTCCATGCAAGCTCTATAGTTACTTGAGCTCTATCCATTTGAGGACCTTCATTACGCCCCTGCTCTCAAGGTAATACTTAATCTTCAAGTTTTTACTCTAGAACTTCTTGTTCCTCTTCTTCTTTAGGTCCATGGACATCTCACTCAAAATCTTCTATTTTTTCTCTAGTCTCATTTATTACATTAAGAATTTGATCAAGTTTCATATCTTGTTTTATTGTTAGCTGATTAGTATCAGCTTGGGGGTTTGCATTATAGGGTCCCTCTCCACTTAATTTATCTCATATAATTATCCTCACTATAATTATTATAATATAATTACATTAGTAGACTCATTGGGTCTTAGAGCTAAAGCTTAAGTTTATTTACCACAATGCTAGACCCTACTAGGTTAACCAATAGTTATGCTAACTTTTTTTTAAACACATGAAATTAATTATAACTTCATTTATATCTATATGATTAAATTAATGTTTGACTACTAAATAAATCTAAGAAATAAATGAAATAATAAAAATTAACCTACTGGTTATAATCTAATCCATCTAATGTTCAAATAAAATATCAGACTACAATTTGAATAACTTGTAATCAAGTATGATAAATGAATCAAATATAAAAAATATTGATATAATCTATAATCAGATAAGCTTAAACACATTGTTATTTATAATTTTATAAAAATTTACAATTTACACAGCCACTTTTATGTTGAATATACATCAAATAATAATGTATAATATAGTACAAAGTTAAATATACAATATAATGAGCATAACAATATAAATGAGCTACTCAAATAGTTTCATGATCCATAACATAGCCTGAGTATAATCCCCAAATGGTTAAATCAATTATAGAGGGAGAACATCATCTAATTTTTTTACTTCTAACCTCAAACTAATGGTCTCTCACACACCTCCCCACTAGGAGTGGCCCTACCCTTCACAGAGAGGTAGAAAAAAATAGTGCAAATATTAAGAAATCAGCCAAAACCTGTGTACTATCAATATTACATGCAATGATAAATATACCATGGAAACCAATCCTCTATCTAAATTATATCATCAACCACATGTAAATTAGAAGTACATTGAAATAATAATATCTCATAAATAAGATTATTTTGGACAAATTTTTTAGTATAAGATCTAGATTTAATAATCTAAGTCATTTTCACTCACACAAAACTCTTTACTATTGAATCATGACTATACATGATATCAAGGGATAGGTATATGAGTTTCCCACTAACATACTCATATATATATATATATATATATATATATATATATATATATATATATATATATATATATATATATAATTATTACACGTGTGTGTGTATTATATTGAATATAAGGATATAAAATTAGATTAATAAAACTTAGAATAATTCAATCATACAACATTATATGGTGCTAGCAAATATCAATCATGATCCTTATTATTTCTTATCTTTTAAATTACCAATATGTTATAATAATATTATCAAAGAATTGCATACCAAAATAGATATGCATGATGGAATAGAATAAGAATCAAGTCATTCTAAGTCCTTCCTATCACATCTTTCAACATTATTTATGCATATAAGTATAGAATTGATGTCTACTCAAAATCAACAAAAAATATCCATTGATGCCCATTTTCCAATTTTGCCTTTCTTTATTTCATATTTTTATATTTGGAAAGTAATCATTTATAAAGAAATATTTTATTTAGATTATATTCAATAACAAGATCTATTTTAATCTTTCTTATTTTAGAACTATTAAGAAATTATAACTCTGTGAATGGGTATTCCATATATATCTATGTATTTATCCAAATAACCAAAATCAATCACTTTTAGCTTAACATATATAATTAAAATTCCATAGATAATATTCACCTTTTCTTAAAATCCAAATCATTCTTTATGGCTATAAATGACTCATTTAATAATATAGAACTATACTTATTACATAACCTATTTTTATGGTAATATCTCTTCATACAAGTATATATAAGTATACTCATCTAGATAAACATACTAATAGGGCAAGTTAAAAAATCTTTATACTACCTTCTTATACCCCAGTTCCAAACCCTTTCTTTATATCATATAGCTTTCAATATCATTTATACATTATATTGAGTATATAAAAAAAACTTGAAGCACTTCACTAACTTCTTTCTCTTTTCAAAATATTTGAAGATTATGTAAATTAAACACCCCATTTTATGGTATGTGCACCAACTTATTAGACCCAAAATAGCTTATAGTTTGGTCTAAGCTTGTAATTAAAAATTCAATTCACTATACTCACTAAAGCCTACGGTTAGAGTTAACATATCAAAGTAGGATTTTTTTTAGACTTAGAATTTAAGCACAAATTTCAATATGAAAAAGATCATAAAAAAACCTACAAAAACTCTTCTAAAAACACATATTTTTAAATATAATTATATATACCAATATATATACATATATACACACATGTGCATGAATACAAATATATTCATGCACATATTTATGTTTAATTTCATATATATTATTTTATCTCAATTTCCTTTTATTTTACCTAGGTCATACCAAAAATAATTGA
Organism: Torreya grandis; assembly: GCA_037957365.1. Lineage (NCBI taxonomy): Eukaryota > Viridiplantae > Streptophyta > Pinopsida > Cupressales > Taxaceae > Torreya > Torreya grandis. Next base: position 878,648 of record JARHVA010005226.1, on the reverse strand, counting down.
AAAAAGAGCCAATCTATATACTAGTTATAATATTCAATATTTTTAACATAACCTACATCTATGCAACTTTACCAACCTGGTCTCATCATTATGCAAAATTGAATGCAAGATAATATATAAATACCTCTGCATGAGTACCAATATTTATACAAGATGTTTTTATAATTATACTCATGGAAAGGAAATTATAATATGAAAATAGGTCCTAAATCCTTACTACATTTTTTAGGCTTTTATAACTTCATAATGTATTCCCAAATCCTTATTAAATAAAATAAACACATGAAATTCATCCAAAAAAAACCCTTAAAATAATCAAATGAATCTAATTAGTGTATACACCAATAATCTTTTAGTTTTAATTAAATAAAAAGAGTTTAATATCACTTTTATAGATCTAGGAATGGAATAAAATCCTGTCCCCATGTCTATAACCATGATACACTCTAATTTACAAAAATAAATCTACCCATATATGAAATTAACCATAGAAATAAATATATCAATAATTTATGTAATTTTTCTCATATGAATATAAAATTGTAACCAAAACCCTATGTATTTTCTGTACATAAATAAAAATGTTACATGCCTAGTTAATAATGTTCAATACTCAATTACAGAATGAGTAGCTCTCTTTCTTCTTACCAAGATCTTATTTTTATCTTTTGTCATTTTTCATACCCCATATTCCTTTCCCATTCTATTTTTTATTATTTTTCCACAAACCATGCACATCCTACATGACTAAGTTTATTCCCAATATTTATACTGATATCTCCATCACATTACTCTTGTTCATAAATACACCATTACATTACCTTTTTTCAATTCATAGTTATGTCTATACATCCAAGCATGGAAACTAAATATATTGCCATAATTTCCTTTATGAGGTCAAAATTCCACCATCATATAAAAAAAAAACAAAAAAACTAATTCCATTCTCATTTAGTTTTGACATTTGAACATAGAACATCATAATTAAGGTGTCACAAAACTTATAAATGAAACCCAAAATTCTTATCTGTTTACCTAAGTATATAATAAAATCTCATAATGTATAAATATTTGAAGTGGCACTAAAATCAACTTGCTTTTGGGGGGTATTTTACCTCTAATATAAACATTTACACATTCTTTCCAATAAATAAATTTTGATAATCAAAATAAGATGGTTAAGCAACTAAATAAGATAATTACCATCCACCTTTTAACAATAAAAACATAGTCAAGATTTTAAAAACATGGATGAGAGAGATCAGTCAAGTAATGTTAACACAATAAATGACTTTCCTATGTTAAGTCATGAAATCATAATGTAACTAGCTAATTAAAATGGTTAAGTAATTTAATTAGATCAATAGACACAAGCTTACCAGATATAATTCAATGGAATCAACACATCACAATAGAGGTTTAGAATTCATATGAAATTCATGACTTGTAAATAAATCAAATCAAACAAGACTTATAATTTACCCAAAAAAATGTAGGCATTATTTATTTTTTATTCAAATAATTAGGAATGGTGTGTTCATCAGTTCGGCAAGCTCTCTATACCCCCATTGTTGGTATCTACATCCCCCTCTCAGATGATAACCTCCTTATAAACTACTGGTGAGGGTAAAATAGTCTCACAACTACCTCATAAAATAAAATTTTAGTTAGTCCAACTCAAAATAATCATCAATATATAACCATGACAAACTATTGAATACAAATAATCTATAAAATCATGATCACAAATCATAATAAAACATATGCAACAACCATCCATCAAGATATTGATCATGAAACAAGTAATGTAATTGTCAAAAAAATATCATATACAAATCCAACTCAAAATTTAAATATCAAATTTACTAATCATCAACTTCATAATCCACTAATTAATGTTTAAATAATTTGTAGAGGAAACTAGATGTGACAATAATTTTCTATGAAGAATTAATTTTTAATAGAATGTAATTTTTGAAGTACAAATCTTAATTGATTTGAGTAACTAAATTGATTATAAATATTAATAAACCTATATCATTTTGGGTCGATATGGTTGGTAGATAAATATATGGAAAATAGAACTAGATTAACTTGCACCAATGTAGTTGGTGACTGAATATAATGAGATCTAAGTGTGAAAAATAAATTATCTTAAGCTATGGTAGCCTACTATAGAAACACAAAATTAACATTAGATCAACTTGTATCAATGTATCTTCTTATGAAAATACATAATAACTAGACTAGATCAACTTGCATCGATTTAGTTGCCTAAAAAAACATAACAATTAAACTAAAATAGACTAGCTTAATGTCATTTATAAGAAATATAGAAAATACATAACAAAATTAGAGAGGTAAAACTAGATCGAGCCTAGATGATATAGTTGATTAATAGTAAAATGCATAAAATTAATCTAGATCAACCTACATCAATATATCTTGTTAATAAATATATAGATAATTAAAACATTATCGACCTATGCTAATGTAGTTTTTCCTATAAATAAATAGAAGTTAGACTAAATCGATCCACATTAATGTAATCTACAAAAAAACATACAAAAATAAATTTTATCGACCTACATCGATATAGTTTACTAAATGAGTAAAATCATTGGTTAGTTCATGTTGGGTTCACTAGAATGTATGAAACAAATTAAGATAAACCTATCATTTTTCTTATGCAATTGATCTAGACTCAAAGAATTTAAATCAACTCAAACATTTTAGATACTTAGTTCTATCAGGGCATGACCAATTGTATCTATTAAACCTAGTTAGATAAGCACTTATCACACAACATCAATGGAGAGGATTCCAAGTCCTCTAGATAATCAATATAATGTAATAACCCTAACTAGGTCTCTTAATAATGATGAAATTAATCTAATCTAGTTTTACCAAATCTTACAACACAAATAAAGGAGGATAGTTAAAACATAAGTAAAAGGGGTAAGGAACCATGGTAGGCAAATGGAGGCCTAGGTTACCTAGGGTGGGAAAATGGTAAGTTTAAATAACCCTATAGCCACACTAAGTTAAAGTGTAGATGATATTCAAAAAAGGAGTTAAACATTCAAAACTATTAATTATGTAATATTTATCTACTAAATAAAAGATCTAAGGTTATAAATACTTATCTTGAATAGAACTTATCAATCCTCAATCTCTCCCTTAGTGAATGGTGATTTTAAAGACATTATTTTGGTTTTAAAGATCATAATGGTTAAAATCAGCTCTAGGGTATAATACTTCTTCTATTTACATCCATAACTCCACAAGACAAGTCATTTACCTCTACAACAATATCTAGGAAGTGACTTCTCTCAAATATAGACTAAAGAATAATTGTAAATAATAATAATGGAAAAAATTAATGTTCCCTTCCTATTGTATTGAAATGAGTCATGCATTTATAGTGGTGATTTGACCTTAAACCCTTACATAATTTTTGCTGACAACATCAACCTACCTCAATATATTTAAAAGGTTATTATTTTCCCTAGAACTAGGTTGGCATGGGCTAACCAAATTGCAAATAATACACCATGCCTTTTGGAACTACATCAACCTGGGTTGACCTAGTTTGAATTTTGACAAGAAGCATAATACACTACATCGACCCAAGCTGAAATGGTTGAAAAGGATAGGTCTTGGCTTAGTTAGGGTCTATTTAAGATGAATATTTCTTAGGAGATCAAGTAAGTGAGATTTTTTGGTGGATATAAGCATGATATAATTAGACATAAATCTTTTGAACCACTAATGGTCTACCCAACCCTTTCTTTGTGCACCCTTTAAGGTATGCACTCAGAGAGATTGAAACTTTAAAGGTTACTACAAGAAAAAAAGTGTCAGTAATTGATAAAGTTTTAAAAATATTATGTGTATACATTATCCATGCTTTTTTTAATTCTACCATATAATGAGGTCTTTGACATGATATTAGGATGTCTTTGGTTATATAAGATCCATGTTGTACCTTTTATGATACATAATGCCCACACTACATTCATTGTAACCAAGTGGTAATAGTTTTAGGAATCAGACATGAGTACCTTCTATAATCTATTATACCTCCTCTACCCCATCCACCACCATAGTTCATTGGTACATATATTAAATAATAATGCACATTTAAAATATATGCAATCAATTAAAAAAAATGTACAAAAATTTCAAAAATAACCAATACAAAATTAAGTTATCAAAAAAAATATGCCAAGTTCAAAAAACACCATCACATGCAATAACTTATAAATTGGTGATACATACAGATCAACATGTTCTAAAAAAATCATAACTTTTGGAACAAGCTTCTACTACTCCTTATTGGATTTTGAACTGTTCTATTTCTCTAAAATCTATTCATCTCCCACATGATTACACAAGTAGTGATCTAAATATTTTTATTACAACACCTAAAGCATTTTCTTATTATGAGTCATGCACATCTATCACTCTTCATCCATAAAATTTCATCATTCTATAGTTTATTATAGATTATTATGACTGTCATATTTATGAGATCATTGGTTAATACTTTATAATTTTAAATATTTTTAAAAAAAAACATTCAAATAATCAAAAAAAGTAAAAATTTATTGTACATAACTTCTTGATTATTTCATCATGCTATTTTTTATCAAATTTTGGAAAACTAATAGATTAGTTACCTAAATGTGACAAATTTTTGTGTAAAATAATAATGTTATAGATATGTAATAAATGACACAAATTGATTTGAAACTTACTAAATCTATAAATATACTAAATATGAAAAATATAAAGAAAAATATAAACTTAGCTAGAAAACTGAGATGTGGACTATTTCTAGATCTAAGATTGATAGGGAAGCTATGTTATCTAAGTGTCAATTTGGAACAGGAGTTCATAGGGATCCTAGACAATAATGGTCTAAATGGACAATAATATGGGGCACTACTATTAAAATAGGGAAGCCTTATCTATCAGGTATTAGAGATATATAACTTTTGGGTTATGTTTACCTTTGCCTATGTGTTTTTTAGACTATACGGAAGCTTCCAATCTAAGTGGGGACCATTTTTTAACTTTTTCTATGCTTAAAATCCAACTCCATGACATAAAAGATGAATGTAATCACATTATAAAAAGAGGTTAGTGGATGAAGTTATGTTTGACCTCAACACCCCTTGTGTTGAGCATTGCCTACATACCAAGACTATAAAGAGGGATCAAATTCTATATATTTCTTCCATGTTATGGTGGTGTGTGTGAAATACTAATTTAAAATATTATATGTTGGTGAAATATCTATTGTAATTAAGTTCTTCAACCATGATTTATGACCTTGGAAGTGTATTCAAACTTTAGTTCATGACTACTAAGGATGTATGTAATCATAAGGGAAAATAAGGAATTTACTCTCAATGTGCAATTAGAATTTTGATACTTTTTGATATGGAAGCCTCTTATGTGAAAAATGGTTTTAAATGTGTCTTTATAGTGGTATTTTTGGAATTATTTTAGATGGAACTTTCTAAACTTATGGACTAACCCTTTCATGACTTTTGAATTATGGAAATTAGTTATTATTTATTGGGAGGACACTATCAGCAAGGCTAGATAATGTATGGAGCACTATTGTCCAAATAGGGAACTATTGTCTAAGGGGCACAAACAACTACTTTAGGTACCAAAAATAGTCTGAGTGTAAACCTATTCTAATTGATATAATAAAAGTGACATTCTAAAGTCATTTGGGTTACTTAGAGGAATGGTTCATCATGTATAAAGTGAAATAAAATGGTTAAAAATCCCTATGATCATGGATGAACTAAGCCTGTCAAAAGTGTTGGAACATATAATGTTTAAGTGGTAACTTTATTGGACCCTTAGCACATTTACATAGATAAATAATAAATGTTTTATTATTATTATTAATTAACATAGGATAAAATATTGTTTAAATGTAATAATAAAACATATTCATTATTACCATTTTTTTTATGTTCTCAAGGAGAGGTTGGACCCATTGGTTACAATGGTCCACCTCCATACCCCAATATAAAAAGGGTTTTATCCCTTTGGTGAGATATACTAAATAATTTCTATGACATTGAATATTTGCATGTGATAAATACTATTGAAGAACTTTGTGAATATCTATTAGATAAGAAATGAGAAGTTGGAGGATTGTATTAGGTATTTGGGTTTCTCATATTAACAAATATCAACCATGGTTTTTACTTATTTGAGGTTTTCAATGTTAAATCATGTGTATAAATGATATGTGACTCTTTGCTTATTAATTCTCATTTAAATCTATCTATGTATACTTAATTTAATATACAATGCATATACTTATATGCTCTTTTATGGTTGTAGATCCTATGATGAGTAATTAATTGATAGGATGCAGTGAGAGGAGTCAAAGAACAAATTCAAGAAAAGTGTTTTTATTCTAACCTATAGAGGAGTGGTATGATCATAATACAGCCTTGAAAATCCTTTGGTTAAAAATTATTCTTGCTTAATTTTTTAGTGTTGTAGAGCTTGATAATTACAAATATGAGTAAATAATGATTATTTCAAGCACTCAAAACTCTAATTGATAAACTACTACTAATTTTTTTAAGGATTTTTCTACCTAATCATAATTGTATGGCCCTTTGTGACATGTTGAAGTTAAGAAAAATAGAAAAAAATGATCTCCTTAGCTCTCCTTTTAGTGTTTAAATCTCTAATTCATCATTTTTAGTAAATTTAAACCTTTGTAGAGCATGAGAAGGCATCCTAAATATATTATAATTATTTATCTCTCCTCTTTGGGTTCCATTATATAACTATAAAAACATTTAAAAATATTAATATTACTATTTTGGTAATAAAAAGAGTTTTTAAAGGTTCTGGTTGTTTCATCAAGTTGGTTGAAGACTTCTTGTAATGGACCCTGATAAATCCATTCTAAGATCTTATAATTTTTTATATTTCTTAATCATCCATGTATGGCTATATCAACTCAAAAATTTGAAAAAAAAATAGTTTATGGTTTAAAAATCTATTCTTAGGGTTAGATCTTGCCTGGAGGAAGGTTTTAAGGGCCTAAGAAGGCCTCCAACAACATCCTTGCTTCTCCCTGGATGCCATGGCTACTACAACAGTGTAATAAGGTTGATAATAGTCTTTATAAATTATTTATTAAATATGTGATTTATTAAATCTTATATTTATATATAAAAAGCAAAAGAGGCCCACTCATTTTGACCTTTTACTAAAACTTGTAAGTTTTTTTAAAAGTTTTTTACTTTTATTTTTACATGAAATATATATATATATATATATATATATATATATATATATATATTAATTTTAAAAATAAGTTAAATAAATATTTAAAAATAAGTTAGTGTATATAAAATTTTAAGTAAACTACTAAATGAGTTGGTAGTTAACTATTTGTTAAAAACTTGTAAAGAAGTCTAGTCTTCTAAACACTCTAACACCTTTTTTATTTTCATCAAATTTTTTTATTCAATTTTTTTTCAAAATAATTAATTTGAAAATACTTTTTAGTTTGCATGCAAAGTGACTTGCATTCAAAATCCTAGACTAGTTTTGACCTTTTTTCAACACTTGACTTAGATAATCTTTTATTGAATATAGTCATGTGACCACTCATTTCTTATGTTTTGGCACATTATACATGCATTGGTATGGTCCATTTATTATTTTTAAACTTCCTATTATAGTTTTTATAAATTTTTAATAATAATGTTTAGATAATTATTCCTTGTGCGGCATTTAATTTTGTACAATTTGATACAATTATTTCACATTATTTAACATATATTTGAACAACTATTTAATAATTACACTATAAATTTATTTTATTTTTAAATATAGTTCAAAATCACATTAAAAAGCTTATTTTTAAATTTTATCAAGTGTCTTAGTGTCAATTTTAAATGGAAGCAATGGCTTCACCAAATTTTGTGCTTGATAAAGTTCAAATGCTTAATTGGTCAAACTATAATATATAGAAAATTCATATTAAAGCATAATTTATGACTTGAAATCTTAGTAAATTTTTTATTAGAACCAAAAACACCCATTAGGATGGCATGTTACACTTGAGATTACAAATGTGATTCAATAAAAATCTCAAGAATCCATGTTACTATTTTTTTAGAGTGTTAAGGATGGTTGCATACTCCATATCGACAATCAATTGTCTCCCGATGATGCTTAGAAACTCTTTGAGTCTATACACGAGGGTACTTGTCTCTCTAAGATTATTAATTTGATTCTTGAATTGTTTATTACAACTACAAAATGTGATGAAAACATTGTTAATTTTCTTATAAAAATTAAAAATAGTAAATCTATATTAGATGATTATGATTTTAATCTTATTCAAATTCCTTTCTTAATGTGATTATGGTATGTATTTTCACTTAATATTAATTGGGAGTGTTGGAATATATAATGCTTAAGTGGTGCCTTATTCTGACCCTTAGCACATTTACATAGATAAATAATAAATGTTTTTATTATTATTATTTAACATTGGATTAAACATCATGTAAATACAATAATAAAACATATCAATTATTACTATTTTTTTTATATTTCTCAGGGAGAGGTTGGATCTATTGGTTATAACGTTCCACCTCCATACCCCAATATAAAAATGTTTTTACCCCTTTAGTAAGACATACAGAATAATCTATGACATTAAATATTTGGGTGTGGTAAATATTATTAAAGAACTTTGAGAAGATCTGTTAGAGAAGAATTGAGAAGTTAGAGGATTGTATTAGGTATTTAGGTTTATCATATTAATGAATATCAACTATGTTTTTCTAATTCTCTAATTTTTTTACATGTTAAATTTTATGTACAAATGATATGTGATTCTTTTCTTATTAATTATCATCTAGATCTATCTGTGTATGCTTAATTTAATATACAATGAATATAATTCTATATTAAATCATGTAAAATTTAAAGAATTTTAAAACCTTCATCATACCAATATCACCTTTTAAAACAAAAGGAATTATAAATCATAAACTATTAACAGTAAGTTTAGGCTAGCATGATCGTGAGACTACATCTTAAAGTTTCTCATGACTAATCAACCAAGCATATTTGGAATATTTTATAGCATAATGAACTCCATTATAAAGTATAATTTTATGTATTAGGTACAAAATTAAAAATTTCACATGAAGTTTACTAAAATCATATAATGTGATATATTACAATTCTTTTAAATGAAAATAAGTATAGAGAAGAAGAAAGAAACGCATGGCCATAAGGAAGTGACATTATCATGCACACTCCCCCTCAATGAAAACTTTGAGAGGCCCAACATTGAATAAAACTGATAAAACTTGGTAGAACCAAGTGATTTTATAAATATATCTACCACCTTTTCATCTATATGACAAAAATACATATCAACATCACCATTGAGGATTTTCTCTCAGATAAAATGCATATGAACTTCAATATGCTTAGTTCATTGGTGTTGCACTAGATTTTTTGATAGATCTATACAACTTTGATTATCACAATGATGGGTGGTACTGTGAGAAACATCAAAATAATGTTCTCCTAATAACTTATGTATCCACACAAATTCTTTAGCAACTTCTATAGTATTTCTAAAATTTACTTATGTAGAAGAGATAGAAACAGTAGGTTGATTTTTATTATTCTAAGTGATAACACTTACACCAAACTTAAACATATATCTAAAATTATATTTGTGATCTATATTATCACTAACATGATTAACATCATAATGACCATATAATTTAGTATTTTATATAAAAGAATAAAATAAAATAAATTTTATTATTCGTTTGAAATAATGAAGTATATGTTTTGTTAATTTCCAATGATCTAAATATGGATCTTTCATGAATATATAAGAAACACCTATAATAAATGAAATATTTGGTCTAGTAATGGTTAGATAAATCAAAATACCAATAAACTACCTATAAATTATAGGGTTAGCTTTGTCACACACAGGTTTTGGATCAAACTTGATACCATCTTCAATAGGAGTAGATGTAAGATTTTAGTCAAGTATATTAAACTTAACAAGAAGATTATGTGCATACTGAGATTGTGATATAATTATTAAACTTTTATCCTATAATATGATCATCTTACAAAATGATGAAAAATGCCTAAATCAATCATTAAAACATTTAACTTATTATATCCTTATATTTATGAATTAAACTAATTATATTATCAATAATAAGAAGATCATAAATATATAATACAATTAAGATAATATCACTATTTTCAATTTTTACAAAGAGGTGATTATCAGAATAACTGTTAGATCAACCTAGTTCTTTAAAATAGCAAGTGATTTTAGAATACCAAACTTGAGGAGCTTATTTTCAACCATACAATAATTTTTTTAACTTAAAAACAAAATGCTATTTGTTAGGGTCAGTGAAACCTTTAGGTTGAGACATATAATTTCTTCTTTTGAATTGGTATTTAGGAATGCATTTTTGACATATATTTCATGTATAATCTAACCCTTCTTAGCTAAAATAATAATGAGTAATCTAACAATGCTCATTTTTTTTATAGAAGCAAAGGTTTCAATTGATCAATCCCAATTTTTTGAATAAAACCATGATAAAATAATCTTTCTTTAAATTTAACAATTTTCTAATTAAATTATATTTAATTTTATAAATCCACCAACAACCAAAAATATGCATTTTAGGTAGAGGTGGGACTAGATCCCAAGTCCATTTTTTTATTATACTCAACTTCCATAGAAACATTCCATCTATCATCTTGAATAGCTTTCTCAAAAAATTGAGGTTAGCATTCATACATAGTCATTAAAGCATGATAATAATGTTGACTCCTAGTCAATTTATTAAGATTATCATTTTACAAGATTAGATTAGAGATTATTCCTATTTATGTCTTTTAGATTGAATATGAAATTTATAAGGTTCCTCAAACTCTAATTTATCTAAAATTGGATCAAATTACTCTAGGGTATTTATTTATTCATAAGGAGTAACAGGAGAACCAAGTTCATCAAATGAAAAACATTGATGGGGTTCCATAAAGAACTCACATAAATATTTTTCAAAGATTAGAAAATTTTTATTATCGATGATTAATCTCTTAGATAGATCATACACTCTTAATCATTTAGTTTTACCTATATAACATATAAATATGTATGAATAGGAAGTAGGATCAAGTTTTTTTTTTTTAGTTTTAAGAACAAAGATGGAAGCATAACTACCAAAAATCTTAAGGTGAGCCACACTGAGTTTATTTTTAGACCACATTTTTAAAGGGGTATAAATATTTATAACTTTAGTATGGACTCTATTTATAATATGCATATCAATATTCATAGCTTCATCCCATAAAAACTTAGAAACATTTGTAGAATGTAACATTATTATATCTATTTAAATAATGATGTAGTTTTCTTTCAATGATACCATTTTTTATGAGGAATAAGGAATTTTTTATTTCATTTAAATACCACAACTAATGCAAAAATAATCAAATATTTTACTAATATATTCACCACCATTATTATATCTTAATCTTTTAATATAAAAATTAGAAGTATTTTCATTGATGGATTTAATTTCTTTGAATTTAGATAATACTTCATATTTTTTCTTTACAATGACCAAATTATTGAAGTGTGATCATCTATAAAAGTAACAGCATATAAAAAACCATTAATATATGCAACTTCAATTTTTCCTATAACATCTTTATGAATTAACTCTAAATAATGTGAGGAATTCACATCATGATTTTTATGAAATGGGTTAATATGTTTCTTACCACATAAGCATTCCTTACAAGTTTCATGATGAAAAGAGATAGAAGAAAGAAAAATAAGATTATTATATGACATAACATTTAACATTTCATAATCTTTCATGTCATAATTTATATTTATTCCTACTATGTGATGAAAGACAACATGTCAATGAAGCAGAAAATATGTATAAACATTTTTGTTGAACACCTTTAACAATCAGAGAACCAGATTGATTTATAATAGAATATTATCCTTAATCAAAGTTACAATTAAATTATCATTTTTAATTTAATCACATGATTAAAAAAATATCATTTTTAAATACATAGAAAACATCTTTAATAACAACATCTGTAAAATTTAATTTTTCTTGCTTAGTAGCTTTTAAAAATAAATTATTTCTTAGGTAAATCTTTTCACAAAAATATCTAGTATCAGATAAAATATGAGATAATCAAGTCATATTATATGATGTGCCACTATCTAAAATATATTCATTTTCATTACAAGTAAATAAGGTAGCATATAAAGTAACAATAATAAAATTATGTTCATGATTGTTGTTTTGATTATGGTTTTGATTATATTTCTTCCATTTGTTAGTTTTAGGGTTTTTATGATTAGATATACCTTTTTTTTTATAACATTTTTTCCTTATATGACCAAATTTATCACACAAAATTAAATTCCCATTAAACTTAAATTTATGATTTTTGTTACCATATTCTTATCAGAGTGGATGCCAAGATCTTTAAATCAATAAAATGCATAGGTTATTGATAGGAAAGAGTCAAGCATGTACACAACATAATAGCTATAATAAAATTAAATCACATACATGATAATATTGCATAAACAAGATAAGATCCAAAACCAATCTTCCATGGAATAATAGCTCACCAAGAGAGATGTACAAATAGGAGTGCATAAGTAACTCCCCCAAGATAGGTGGTCAAAGAGCCAATAATAGAAGATTAACTCCCATACCTAAAATATTTGGTGAAGGGAGTTAATTTATATTCATTCGATCAAAATAGAACTCCAAATACACTTAAGAAATCTTATCCATGAAATTAGGAAAACTTTGAGTGAGGGAAAAAATCCCATAATAAATAAATATGGTAAAAAGAGAAAACCCCTACTTTAACAACCCCCAATAAGCACAATTTAGGTGGGTAGCATAAAAATTTGGTCTCAACAACTAGGCCTGATTAGATACCCAATACAAAGCAATCTCCCATAAAATACAGAAAAGGAGAAAACCTATAGTAAAATCTTCCCCCAAAAAAGAGACATAAGCTAAGTGAAAATTCTAGAAGTCCCCCTAAAGATGATGTTATTATTGATGTAGATTGCACCCCAAAAAGAGCTCATATATGAATGAACTTACTCTCAATTAAGGTTTTGGTAAGGATAGTTATAACCTAATCTAAAGATTGGAAAAATATCAAGTCAATGACCTGACCATGAATAAGCTCTCAAATAAAATGCATATGAATCTCAATGTGTTTAGATCATTAGTGTTGAAATAGATTATTACATATCTATATAGTACTCTATTTGTCATAATATATGATGATGGGCTACCTAAGAGGAATGCCAATCTCAAATAGAATCCCCTAAATCCAAATAGCCTTAGTAGTTGCATTAATATCTCCCTTGTACTTGTCCTCTATGGATGATATATTAATAGAATTTTTCTTCTTGATAGACCAACTGATAAGACTAGAACCCAAATAAAAACTATAACTTGAAGTAGAATTATGACTTTAAGTGTCACCAAGCCAATATTAATATGAAAAACCAACCAATTCAGCCACTATTCCAAATCTATATTGAATCTTGAATCTATAAGAACCTTAAATGTAGTGAAATATCCTCTTAGATACTTGTTAATTTATCTCATGGGGTTACTACATGAATCTGAAGATAAGTCTCAATGCATATGAAATATCAAGCCTAGTATGAGTTAAATAAATAACACTACCAACAAGTTGACACTACTAAGTGGCATCGACCAAATGCATAGAACAATCAACCTCAAACTTGACTCCTAATAGAAAGGGAGTCAGAGATGGCTTACAATCATCCATGTGAAACTGACCCAAAAGATTGATAGCAACAACATACTTTGGATGTGCAAGTGAAATCCCTAAATTAGATTATGAAATCTCAATGCTTATAAAGTAATGCAAAAGACCTAAGTTTGTCATGTAAAATATGTCATATATAGTTATCCTCACCATTGTAATAGATGATGAGTAACTCCTTGTGATCAAAATTTCATAAACATAAAGGACCAGCATCAATAAAGAAACATCCTATCATAAGAATTATACATTAGGGTCTGAATGACACCTATTGAAACCTAAATTAAGGAGGAAGGAATCCATCTTGGTATACTAAGTGTGAGGGGCTTTTTTGAGGCCATAGAGAGATTTTCTAAGTCTATAAACTAAGGATGAATATTAAATAAATATATGTGGTTACTCCATGTATATCTCTTCCTCAAGGTCTCTATGAATAAAAATATGCTTCACATCCATTTAGTGCACATCCCAACCATGTGTTGTGGTTATATCTAGTGTGAGTTGGATAGAATTCATATTTATAATAGGTACAAAGATCTATGAGTAGTCAATATTGTCTACCTATGAAAAACCCTTGGCAACCAATCATACCTTGTACTTATCAATGGACCTATATGATACAAACTTGGTATGATATATCCACCTACATTGAACCATCTTCTTTCCCTTAAGAAGTAAATTCAAATCCCAAGTGTGATTTTTGATTAAGGAAGAATATTCTTCCTACATAGCACTATCCCACTCAAGTATTCCTAAATCTTCTTAGAATGTCTATGGATTTAAAAATAAATCAAATAAATCATGTGACCAACTCTGATAATATACTCGAATACATCTATCATTTGATAGATCCCTTGTCTAAGTGTTTGCACTCTAAATTGTCTGCCTAGACCAAAGAGGTCCAGATGTAGGTAACTCAAGTGCTAACTCCTCATCCTCTAAAACATGATTATAGGTAGATGTAAATGAATCCCCATAACTATCCTCATTATTATAAATGAAATAAGAAGAAGAAGAAGAAGAATAAGACCCTATCTCAGGAACCTACGATGAATGATTTGATTTAGAAAGATCATCAAGTCTAAGTAAATCCAATGAAGGAGAAAAGTGTCAAGTGTTGAGTCTTTGGGACTCTCCTAAAAGTAAACACTTATCTCTATGAAAAAATCATATGTGGTTAGATGTAGAAGGTGGTACCCCTTGACACCATCTAGATAACCTATAAAGATGTAAGTATTGGATTGAGGTTTCATAACTTTGTGTTTTTTATTTGGTATGCATGTCAAAACTAGAGATCCAAAAACCTTAAACTGATTAACTTTAAGTTTCCTTCCATGCCAAGATTCAAATGGTGTTATGAATTTCAAATCTTTGTGAGGAACCATGTTTTAAATATAACAAGCATAATTAATGGCTTCAACCCAATACTGAAGTGCCAAGGACTTAGAGTGAATCATATAACTAGTTATATCTTTCAAGGATTTGTTCTTACATTCTATAAATATGTTCTACGAACGACTGTAAGTAACTATACATAGCAAATTAATCCCCTCTATGGTGAAAAACTACTCAAATTTACTATTGACATATTCACCACCATTGTCAGTTTGAAGAATCTAAATGGATTTCTCAGATTGTTTCTCAAAAAGTACCTTAAAGCCTTGAAAATATTCAAACACTTCAAATTTTTGCTTAACAAAGTATACCCATGTATATCTTGATAAATCATCAATGAAAGTGAGAATATACTTAGCCCTTGTAATAGATAGACTAGGAAAAGGTCTAGATACATCATTGTATACTAACTCCAATGCTTGTGAATCCATCCAAGCTTATCTTTTGTCAAAATTTGATTCGGGATGCTTTCCAAGAGATTAACCCTCAAAAAATCCCTTAGAACATTAGACTCAAGGCAAGCTTATAACCATGTCATTTTTGCTAAATTGTTCAAGGTAGCAGTAGTTAAGGTGGCCAAACCATTCATGCCATAATTTTATAACTCTATTTGAATGAGTCATTAATATATTCAGAGAATAATTAGATGCAAAATGTGATAAGGTGTATAACTTGGATTGGTGATTTATCCTACCCACTACCATTGTAGAATCACTATGCAACTCTCTAATGATAATGAATTTGGTAAAAACTCAACATTCATGCCTTTGGTGATATGAGTGATTTGATACACTAATATGAGATTGGTTGAAATGGAAGAGACACTTAGAAAATTATTGAATGTTCTTCCTTCCATTTCAATAGACCCTCTCCCTATAATTGGTACAAAAGTGTCATCACCCAAACTAAAAGAAGACATGATACAAGGCTCTAAGCAATAAAAATCAACTAGTGTAGATCCCATGTGGTTAGAATCACCTAAGTTAATAACCTATGAATATGTTGAATATACAACTATTACTAGATCCTTCACCTTTTCTTTCTCTTTCCCCTTGGCCTTTGCCTTAGTAGAATCTTGGTTTGATAAATTTTACTTAACAGACTCAAGAACACCTATGTTATTATTTTGTAGGAGATGAGTTATGTGTTATATTTGATTCTTCATACACTTGTGTTCATCATTCTCTTTTTTATTATAGTAGGCACACTCCACCTTCTCTTTTTTAGGTTTCTCATTAGAAGAGGAGGCTTCAATGTTGATTTTGGTAGAGGTTAATTCTTTCTTCTTCTCTTAATCCTTATTCTTCTTCATCTTTTCTTTATTTTAAGTCTTTGCATTCCCATTCCTAGAAATTAGGGCTTGATTTTTTGTGGATTTCATTATGCCCATCTGGATCAACTTGTCTTGTTATTTTTTTAAGTCTACAATAAAAGTATCTAAAAAGGGCATTTTGCATACAGTGCCTAAATCACTTTTAGTGGCATGGATAGTAGAGATAAATACTTAATCATTAGGACCTAGTTTAAAGAGTATATAAAGAATAAATTGGTCATATTCTTTATTTATCTCACATTATTTTAATTATAATCTTAAGGACTTGAACTTAGTGAATAAATATTAAAGAGTGTCATATTTGCAATGACTTAAGCTAATAAGTTCATTCTCAAGCTCGTGACCTCTCATCACATCTTGTTCCCGAAACACCTTACCCAGAATAGTCCATACATCATGGGGTGATTTGGAAATCTCTAAGGGAAATAGGAGATTAGGTGCTATAGAAAGATATAATAGCCCATAAGCTTCATCACTATAGTTATACCACTTAAATTTCTCAATATTTGTGTTGGTTTTAGTTTCATCATCCATGGTTATCCTATAAAAACCCTTACTCTTTAGAATGATTACTATCTTGATTTTTCATTCATGATAGTTAACGAGAGTTAGTGATTTGATTAAACTTGAATCCATTCTAGTGTTGAGTTGAGTTATAGTATTAGTACAAGTTGAAGTTGTTTCAAAAGTGAAAGTGAAAGTAAAATGCAAAAAAAAGTACAATACACCCCCCTAAACTATGAAATGGTGAACCCCCCAAATTTTGTAAATACATGCTCAAAATACATTGGATTCGATCGATAATTCATCTTGAATAATTAGTTTAATGAGTCAAAATATGAGACTTTTTAAATAAAAGAAGAGATCAGACTCAATCAATAATGTGTTCAAGGAAGAAATTATAATGTGAGCAAGTGAAAAAATGAATAACACTTTATTTTTAAATACTTCCCAGAATATATTGTTTTATAAAAAATAATGAAAATCTCCACTAACAATGCTAAACTTGATCAATCCTCTTATGTATTACTTGTGCATTAAAATAAAATTACCCTATTTGACCTTATTTTAAATAAAGTTATTAAAAAAAATGCTAAGAAACATTAGGAAAATTTTGAATAGACTTAGCTTATTTTAGAAGAAAATTTCAAGCCTTTAAAACTATAGGAGTCTTTTGTACTACTAGGTCATTTTTTCTAAGTTGTTCAAACTTGTTAGTAATGAGAATAAACTCAACATTTGAAAATATTATAGCTGAGGGCCATCTAGAAAAATGCAAAACCAAGGTTGGACACACAAAACTAGCTAAGGCCAAGCACAGGCTAATAATAAATAGATTAGACTAGACTTGTGTTTGTATAGAGGCACGTAGGTTTTTTGTAGAAAAATGCACCAAGGCACAGAGAACATGCAGTCATAAAGAAACCATATAAACTATGGTAATGGTTTCCAATGAACTAATTATACAAAAAAATGACTCTACCAAAGATTTAAAAACTCACACAAATAGACTAAAAAAACTAGATTTTATTTTAAAATAATAAATCTCATGATTTCAAATGAAACTAATATAAATAAAAAAACTAGACAATAGAATACCAAAGTTACTTTGATACCATATTGGAGTGGATTCCAATATCTTTGGATCAATTAAATGCATAATTTTGTGATAGACATGAGTCAAGCATGTACACAACATAATATCTACAAGAAAGATAAATCACATACATGAAAATATTACATAAACAAGATAAGAGACAAAATCAATCTTCCATAGAATAATATCTTACCAAGAGAGATGTATAAATAGGAGTGCATGAGTAACTCCCCCAAGAAATATGGTCAGAGAACCAATAATAGAAGAGTAACTCTCATACCTAAAATATTCATTCAAGGGAATTACTTCTTATTCATCCATTCAAATTGTAACTCCAAGTACACCTAAACAATGTTATCCACAAAAGTAGGAAAACTCCAAGTGAGGGGAAAACCCATAATAAATAAATATGAGAAAAAAGAAAATCCCTACTCTAACAATTTTTTGTTTCCATTTTTTCTATTTATAGAATTTGGGTTAAATTTTTGATTTCTATTATTTTTATAAATGATATTGAGAGTGAGAATTCCTTGAGTGGCATTCTCTTTAGAATCAAAATTTGACATCACTTGTTCTTCTTAAATCATAAGTATAGATAGAGTAGTGAAGTCATAGATATCTTACTCTATTTGGTATTTTGAATCAAGAATAGAAATAAATTTGTGAAAATTTTCATGAATATTTAACTAAATAAAGAAATACAAAATTTTATATTGAATAATATTTCACTCAAACATCTAATTGATATTTAGTTTTTTTAATTTTGGTAATAAAATTAACAACTTTTCATCACCTTTCATAGGTGTAGTAAGAAATTTAACAATCATCTTTATAATATTATAGAGATGAATACCCTTGTGCACAAACTTAAGGAGTTTTCAAGAATCATTTGGAAACTCTTGATTACTGATATGGAGTAGTAAATCATCTTAACACTCCAAAAAATTATCGACATGGTTTATTATAATTTCTATTGAAATGCATTTATAAGCTCAGGTGTAACATGTCATTCTGATGGGACTTTTTGGGTCCCAACAATAATGTTCCATTATTTTTGGGTCATAATTTTGCTTTAATATTATTTTTATATATATTATATTTTGACCCATTAACTATTTGATATGTATCAAGTACAAATTTAGAAGAATCTATGTTTCCCTTTAAAATTGACAAAATGACACATGATAAAACTTTAAAAACATAATTTTTAATATTATTTTGAACTCTATTTGAAAATAAATTAAATTTATAGTGTAATAAATAAATAATTACTCAAATATATGTGAAATAATATGAAATAGTTGTAATGAATTATACTAAATTAAGTTTTACATAAAGAATAACTATCTAAATAATATTATTAAAAATATTGTAAAAAATATAATATGAAGTTTTAAAACAATGAATATACCACACCAATGGATCTAAAATGTGACAAAACTTAGGTAATGAGTGGTCACATGACTATGTTCAACAAAAGGTTGTCTAGGTCAAGTGTCGAAAAAAGGCTAAAACTAGTCTAGGGTTTTGAATGCAAGTCACTTCACACATAAACCAAAAAATATTTTCAAATTAATTATTTTGAAAAAGATAATTTAAATAAAATAATTTGACCAAAATAAAAAAAAGGTAAACTATAGTGTTTTTAACACTAGACTTCTTCTTTACGGGTTTTTAATAAAAAGATAACTACCAACTCATCTAGTACTTTACTTACAATTTTATATGCACTAATTTAATTTTAAATATTTTTTTACTAATTTTCAAAATACTATATATAGATGGTGTATGTAAAAACAAAAGTAAACAAAAAAAAAACTTATAGGTTTTAGTAAAAGGTCAAATTAAGTGGGGCCCTTTTTCTTTTTGCATGGAAATATAGGATTTGTAAATCATATATTTAATAAACAATTTTTAAAGACTCTTACCAACCTTAGTACATTGTTGTAGTATCCATGGCACCTAGGTAGAAGAAGGGATGTTTCTAAAGGATGAAGGAGGCCTTCTCAAGCCCTTAAAACTTACACACTACCTTGAAAATAGATATTTTTCATCCAAAAAAATATTTTTTAGAATTTGTGAGCTACTCCAATTGTACATTGATGCCCAAGAGAAATAAAAAAAACTAGGATCTTGGAATGGCCTTCTTAGAGTCTATAAATTTGTAATAAGTCTTCAACCAACATAGTGAAGCAACCAAAACCTTCTCTTTTTATTAAAAAAAACTTAATTTTTAGATTTTTTAATGTTGTGTCTTCTTATAATCTTGTCTTTGGTCTTCCTTCTATCTATTACACATACCTCTATATTATTTCATGGTATCAAAGAATGTGATGAATAATTGATTAATAGGATGTGGTGAGAGGAGCTAAAGACCAAATTCAAGCAAAATATTTTTTCTCACATCTATAGAGGAATATTATGACCATAGTACAACCTTGGAAGCAAATCATTTGGTTAAAAATTCATGAAAAGTCTTATAATTTCATTTTCATTCTTAATTTAAAATACCTAACAGAGCAAGATATCCCTGACCTTAATACTCTATCTACACTTATGATTCAAAAATAAAAAATGATGTCAAATTTTGATTATAAAATGAATGTCACTCATGTACTTCTCACTCTCAATCCTATTTTTAGAAATATTAGAAACCAAAAATCTAGCCCTAATTCTATAAATGGAAAAAAAAAGATAATAAATCTGGTAATAAGAATCATAAATTTAAGTTTAATGGGAATTATAATTTGTGTGGTAAATTTGGTAATAGAATAAAAAATTATTATAAAAATAAAGATAGAGATAATCATAAAACCTTTAAAAAAATAAAGGGAAGCAATCTAATCAGAACTATGGGAAGAATCAAAACTATAATGAGAACAACAATCACAAACAAAATTCTATTATTATTACTTTATATGTTGCCTTGTTTACTTCTAATAAAAATACATGGATTTTAGATGGTGGTGCATCATATCATATGACTTGCTTATCTTATATTTTACTTGATACTAGAGATATTTTTGAAAATATTACCTAGGAGATAATTTATTTTTAGAAGCTACTAAGCCAAGTGTTTTACACTTTTTGGATTCACAAGAAAAACATACAAGTAATAAAGTTGTGTGAATGAAATATTTTAATATTCAAATTTTAGTAATCTAATACATTATTTTGATAATATAATTCATTTAAGCATGTGTAATAAATATAGTAAGTACCATGTAGATAAATAATAAAAGAGAGAATATCTTATTTGTTATTATATTTTAGAATATGATGATGATTAGTAATCCTCATAGGGCTGCCATAAATATCTTGACCTGGTTAATTTTATATTCTAACTATTTTCATTTACTATATAGTTCCATTGATCAAGGAGAGTAACATTGGTGCTAGTGTGCACTTCTAATGTAGGTGTTTAGTCAAGGATATGTATAATAATGGCTCAAAATTTGCATCAATCATGTGATATCATTTATGTAACTATTTTACACCATTGGATGTGTTTTTTTGTGTGCATTATCTAGATAATAAGAAAAACCTTAGTTCCTTTGCATTGTACCTCTTGTAACCTAGTAAAGAGGGGTTAGTATGTGAGTTGAGCTACCCCAATCAACCCTATTTTTTGCTAAGTGTTATCTACATAGCCAATACTCTAAAGAGGGCCTCAAACTCACATGTAGTTATCCAACCTAGGCATGTGTGTGAAATTGTAATAGTGTGACTATATTCTCTTTATCTTAGTAACCCTTGGTACAAGTAATGCAATAGTATGTTTGAACTTTTGAATGCTTCAAATATTTGATTAACTATTGTAGTGTAATTTGATAGCTTGAAATAAATAGTACTTTCTAATTAGGTAGTTTCAAAATAAAATTATTAGGTGTGTTAATTATACTATAGCCTTTGTATATATAGGAACCTTTTGATTTTGAATTAGAACCTAGTGACACGTAAAAATCCAAAAAATAGGATGGGAAAAGAGGGCTAACAAAATGGTCATAAATTGAAAGATACATAAAATGATAAAAATATAAGCCTAGATAGTTATGTCGTATTTAGACACTAATGTCAATGCTAGTGTCCTCAATAGATGCAAGTATTCAGGGGATAAAATACATAGATAATAGAAAACGTGTATGGATCCCTCACATGCATTAGATGAATAGTAATAAACATAACATATAGGCCCAAAGAGCAGGTAAATCAATTGAAATAAGATGGCATTAAAGAGGCCCATAAGAGATTGTGTCACTAGATGTCTAATTCTTAATGAAAAAGTATATACATACAAGGACACTATAAATATGTGTACTTGTATCAAAATGGGTGTCTACACAAGGAAAAACAAATTTTTTGAATGTTTTTATTAAAGATGTTTTCTATGTACTTAAAATTAAGAAAAAAAATTGTCTTGTTATCAACTTAAAAATGATAATTTCATTGTAAATTTTATTAAGGACAATTTATTTATTATAAATCAATATGGTTCGTTGATCGTTGAAGGTATTCAACAAAATGGTTTATACATATTTTTTACTTCGACTACATGTTGTCTTGCATCATATAGTAGGAATAAATATCAATTATGGCATAAAATATTAGGATATGTTAATTTTAGAAGTTTAAATGATATGTCTTCTCATAATATTATTTTTATTCTTAATTTTATCTCTTCACATCATGTAACTTATGAGATATGTTTATGTGGTGAGTAACATACTAACCCTTTTTCACAAAAATCATGATGCAAATTCCTCGCATCCTTTAGAGTTAATTCATAGTGATGTTATCAGACCACTTGAAGTTCCATATCATAATGGTTCTTTATATAATGTTACTTTTATAGATGATTATACTAAAATTATTTGGTCATATTTTATAAATAAAAAACAATAAGTATTATCTAAATTCAAATAATTTAAGTTCTTGAAAATGTTTTTAATTTTTCTATTAAAATATTAATAGATGATAATGGTGGTGAATATATTAATAAATAATTTGATTAATTTTTTATTATATATGGTATTCAAAGAGAATTAACTACTCCCTATTACCCACAATAAAATGGTATTGCTTAAAGGAAAAATCGTACCATTATTGAAATAGATATAATAATGTTGCATTCTAAAAAAATTCTAAAGTGTTTATGAGTTGAAACCATGAATAATGTTATTCATATTATTAATATATTCCTTAATAAATCTTTATATATTGCTACCCCTTTTGAAATGTGGTCTAAAAATAAACCTAGTATGGCTCATCTTAGGATCTTTGGTAGTCATGCTTCCATCTTTGTTCGTAAAGCTAAAATAAACTTGTTCCTACTTCCTATTCATGCATATTTGTAGGTTATGGAGGTAAAAATAAATTATTAATAGTGTATGATCCATCTAAATTATAAATCATTCAAAATAGGAAATGTTCTAATCCTTGAAAAATATTTTTGTGAGCCCTCTATGGAACCCCCTCAATATTCTTTATTTGTTGAACTTGGCTCTCTTGTTACTCCTTATGAAGAAATATACATCCTGGAGTAATTTGATATAATTTTAGGTAACTTAGAGTCTAAATAACCTTCTAAATTTTATGTTTAAATAGATCTAAAATACCTAAATAGGAAAAATCCTTAATTCAGTCTTCTAGTATTGATAATCTTAATAAATTGACCAAGAGTCAATATTATTATCATACTTTAATGACAATGTATGAATGTGAACCTTAATATTTTGATGAATCTATTCAATATGATAGATGTAATGTTACTATGCAAGCTGATTAGAATGCCTTAATTAAAAATTAGAATTGGGATATAGTCCCACCTTTACCTAAAAGACATATTATTGGTTGTAGGTGGATTTATAAAACTAAATATAATTTAATTTTTAAAATTGATAAACAAAAATGAGTATTAGTATCTCATGGTTTTACTCAAAAACTTGAGATTGACTATGTTGAAACCTTTGCCCTTGTAAAAAAAATGAGGATTGTTAGATTACTCATTACTCTTGTGGTTTAGAATGGTTGGATTATACACTAAATGGATGTCAAAATTTCCTTTCTAAATGGTGATTTATAAGAATAAATATATATGTCTCAACCTAAAAAATTTATTAACCCCAATAAAAGTCATTTTTTTTAAATTTAAATAAATAATTTTATGGTTTAAAACAAGATCCTTGATCTTTGTATTCTAAAATCACTAGTTATGTTAAAGAACTAGATTTCTCTAACTATTTTTTAATAATGATCTCTTTGTAAAATTTGAAAAGGGTAATATTATCTTAATTATATTATATGATGATATTCTTCTCATTATTGGTGATCTAATTAGTTTAATTCATAAATATAAGGATAGACTAAATTAAATGTTTGAAATGACTTATTTAGTCATTCTTTATTATTTTTTATAAATGGATATACTTTATGATAAAAATTAAATTTGTGTATCTATTGGAAGCACAATGATTGAGAGTTTGGGTGAATCAATCTTCATAACATTCATTTAATTTCAACTTAACATTCATGAGCCATTCATATAAGTACATAGGTATAGCAAGCATAAAAAACCATATAAGAGTATGAAATAAGATAACATATAAAAACCATAAATGGGAAGAAAATCCATGCACATTTTCACATGGACTATAGTCCTATAATACAAAAACTAAGATTTAGTGAAGCACTAACTTCACATGGAGCACCAACCCCAACTAGCCAAGCACCCAATTATAAAGAGGCACCAACCCCCTAGATGACTTGGCACCAACTCAGCCACATAATTGATTTGATCACCTTCAAAACACCTTATTACTGAACAAATATATGATTACCACCTTGGTATCTCTTCACACTCTTTAACCTCTCAAACTGCCTTCTATGCCTCTTCGCTCAACTAGGTATCTTCAAGATTAATTAGGTCATATGACCTTGATATTCATACTTATACCTCTTATTATATCTTCATTATAGGTCCTATATACCCCTCTAATTTTATACATGACCTCCTTCTTCTCCTCAATCATCATTTTCATTTGCTTCCATTTTCATCCTCAAATAGGCCTAAAACTACCTTGTATTTATACAAGCCTCTTGCTTATATCCCTCTTTCTCAGACATAGATACATGAACACTTTTATTACCCTCTAAATAGGTCTTATAAAAAAATTCATATATTAATAAATCATTACAATATGTCTTCCACAACTTTAAATACTAAAAACCTATTTTAGGCCTTAAGGAGACCTAATTCAATTAGGCTTTCATTAACACATGTTACCCTTTGATCTCCTTGGAATAGTTAAAAACTCCAAAAATGGTATAAACACTTCATATTACACTAAAATAGAGCCATACTAATCTCATATTATGTCTATGACACATTTTGGGTCCAACCACCTCTTGAAACACTCCATTAGCATTGTTCAAATTAGGCCTGTGTGTACTCAAACACTATCTGATCTCTATCTTGATTGATAACCTATATGTCATGTATCCAAAACATAAAAAACATTTTTATAGAATATATATGACCTTAATTTCATCTTCATTTACTTGGTACACTCTGACTCAATGACCAATATTGGTCTTACTCACTCGTTAGGTCTCATGGAGACCTACATCATTAGATCCGCTCTATTGAAACTAAGACTTGATCTTATTGTATCCAAATGGACTTATCCAACCATCACAAACCATTCAAAAAAAATTATAATTACTTATTCTTACCTATTACATTCTTTGTTATATCTTCATCTTATGTTCATACCCTGAAGCCCTCTTTAAGATAGACTACCCTATTAGGCCTATACACCTCAGAAACTATCTTATAAGAATGAATTTAAATCACTTATTTAGTATATATCTCATGAAAAATTAAACATGTGTACATATACTAAATTAAATAATTAACATCCCTAACTATTTTTAACAACTTCATTCAGACAATAATGGCTCAAGAACAACTCTATAACTTGCTCACTCAAAATTGTTAGAATACTCAAAAACACTGTCATAAGGAATTAGACTTAAACCATATGTGTAGATAATTTTATTGAAAATTTATAAATTAAAATTATCCTATGACATATTTATATAATCTTAAAATTAAAAACTCATAAGGTCTAATGGCAAATATTGGTCTTATAGACCAATTCGTTGACTTACAATCTCACCATCCAATCCTGAACACACAAGCCATTTTGTGAACACATTTTATTAATTTATACTGACCTAAAAAACTTATAAAAAGAATTATCATGACTTAAAATTAATAAATAACAACTCCATTCACTAAATTACATCACTCTTTCATTAAATTACACTTAAATCCAACATTTTATCCCTGTAACTCATAACTACCAAGACTGTCAAAAACATTGTCATAAAACATTGACCTTATAACACACGTATAGGTACATTAAAAGACTTAAAATTCATTAAAATTATTATATGACATTTATATACCATATTTAAATACAAAATAAATATGGTCTAATGTCAAATATTGGTCTTGTAAACCAATCTTTTGACCTCTCTCCTCACAATCATACCAGAACCAAATAAGCCATTTTGGATTTAATTTATCAACCAATTTCATTGAATATAAAACCTTATAAAATGCATTTATATTAAATTAAATTCATAAAAACACCATCATGCACTCTAATGCATCATTTTTTTATGAAATCATACCAAAAATGAATTTTTCAAACTACCTAGGTTTTGCACTATTCTTCTTCATTAGGCCTATTAATGACTGGTCAACTTGGATCACAAATTTTTAATACTTAAGAAATATAAAAAAAATATAAAACCCACCAAGGACATCAAATATTATTCTATATATTTGAACTTCATTAATTTTTAAACTTTGTCTAATACAACTTTTTATAGCTACAACTTCAAAAATAAGCCTATATCTTCACATTTTCTCTCTCCTCCTCTAACCACCACCACTTGGAATTACCTTGAAGAGTTAAATACATTATAAAAACACTTACCTAATCATCATAAACCATCCTAAGTACTTTTGAATCATTTCTTCAATAGTGGGTCACTATTAGGGTTATAAGAGGGTTTAAACCTATTTTCATTCTTAACAATTGTTCATAAATCATAATCCATCAATACAAAAATAAATGCCTATAATTTTTATCTAGGACCCTTCCCCATATGCCATGAATATATTATGTTCCCATACAAATTTTTGACAAGATAATAAGCATAATAAAATCCTTATCATGTTGAGAACCCTTCATTATGTGCACTCAATAGACCTAAAAATACTTTTTCTTGCCTTAACCTTTAAAATTTGATCCAAAACCTTATGAATACACCTGGAAAAACCTATCATACATTTAAAAAATCTCACTTGTATATACTTGCCTTGGAAACTAAACCTCATGCCTCATCAGGCCATACTCTCACCACTTTTCTTTCTACATATGAATCTTCACACCTTATTAGGCCTTGAACTAACCTTCAAACCTCTTTTAAATCTCCCAATACTTTGTTCACATGCTCATACAACATCTCACATGCTCAAACAATGTCAAACATCCTTCTACAACCCTATCTCACCATGCAACCAGGTTTATGCCTTCACATAATGTATCTTCATGTCATAACTAAGCTTTACAAAACACCTTATCCTCAAAGACACTAATAGGATCAATCACTTGATAAATTTGACAATAAGGACCTTCCATGCTAACCTTCACGCCACTCATACATACATAATAAAATATACTAATCATATCTTACACTCTCAAAATCACAACTCTGATCAATATTCTCTCTCATAGTTACACTCTTCAGTGACCTCATGACCATGCCAACTGACCTTCAACACTTTATCTTGTTACAACATAACACTCACTAAAGCACCACTGATACATCACTGATAAAAATAATGATAGTAACATGACATCAACCTTCATAAGCACTTTTGACATCAATATTCATAAGATCACCTCTAGAATAACAAGGACAATTAATGATAATAACAATGATATCAACCTTATCAAGAATCTTTGACATCAATGACAATATCAATACAAAACCTCTACAATAAGAATAATGCTCAAGAGTATCATAATATCAATATGTACATAATCTTCTTATTAAGTTTAATATTCTTGATTGTAAGCCTGCATCTACTCCTATTGAACTTGGTGTTAAAATTTCTCCAAAACCTATGTGTGACAAATCTAACCCCATATTTTATAGGTATTTTCATTAGTATTTTGATTTATCTAACTATTTCTAGGCTAGATATTTCATTGGTTGTAGGTGTTGATTTTAGATTCATGTAGGATCCATATTTGGATCATTATAAATTAGTGAAATATATACTTATTTAAATCAAAATAATAATAATTTTTTGTTTATTTTATTCTTCCTTTGATAATGTTAAATTATATGTTTATTTTGATGTTGATCATACTATTGATACTATAGATCACAAACTAATTCTATATATGTGTTTAAGTTTGGTGTAGGTGATATCACTTGGAACAATAAAAATCATCCTACTATTTATATCTCTTCTACATAAGTATAATATATAATTGATTTATAATTTGATAAAAAAAAGTCATGTGTCTATGAAGGTTATTAGGATAACTTCATTTGGATGTTTCTCACAGTACCACCCTTCATTGTGATAATCAAAGTTATATAGCTATGGTGAAAAATCAAGTGTAGTTCCAACAAATTAAGCATATTTAAGCTCATGTGTATTTTATTTTAGATACAATATTTAATGGTAATAACAATCTATAATTTTGTCCTATAAATGAACAAGTGGAAGATATCTTCACAAAACCACTTGGTGCTACCAAGTTTTATTAGTTTTGTATAATGTTGGGCCTCTAAAAATTGCTATTGATGTGGAGTGTGCATGACAATGTCATTTCCTAATGGACATGTGTTTCCTTCTTCTTATCTATACTTCTCAATTTAATATATTGTAATATATCATGTTATGTGATTTTAGTAAACTTCATGTGAAAGTTTTATTTTTTAACCCAATACATAAAAACATATTTTGTAATGGAATTATTTATGTTATAAAAAGCTCCAAATATACTTGGTTGATTATTAATGATAAACTATGAGATGTAGTTTCATGATCATGCTACCCTAAACTTACTTTTATCAATTTATGGATTATAATTCATTTATTTTAAAAGTTAATGTTGGCATAATGAAGGTTTTGAAATATTTCAAATTTTATATGCCTCCTAAAATCATTATAAGTGATTCATGGAGTATAATTCCTTTATTAAGGTGACTATAGCATGTGTTCCCACTTAATAATAATTGGAAGTTTTAAAATATATAATGCTTAAGTGGAACCTTTATTGGACCCTTAGGACATTTATATAGGTAAACAATAAATGCTTTATGATTATTATTTAACATGATATAAAATATCATGTAAATATAATAATAAAATTTATTAATTATTAACATTATTTTTATGTTTCTCAAGGAGAGGTTGGATTTATTAGTTAAAATGGTCCTCCTCCATACCCCAATATAAAAAATATTATACCCCTTTGGTAAGACATCAAATAATTTCTATGACATTGAATATTTGTGCATGTCAGATATTACTAAATAACTTTGTGAAGGTCTATTAGAGAATAAGTGAGAATTTGGAGCATTGTATTTGGTTTTTGGGTTTTTCATATTAATGAATATCAACCATGGTTTTTTACCTCTCTAAGGTTTTCCATGTTAAATATTGTGTACAAATGATCTATGATTTTTTGCTTATTAATTCTCATCTAGATCTACCTATGTATGTTTAATTCAATATATAATTCATCTACTTTTATATTATTTCAAAAAGAGTGGTCACAAGTAAATTATTTTAACTTAAATGTTAATTTATAAATCTACATTTTCCCCCTTTTATTCTAGTAATGTAGTAAAATGAAAGTAATAAAGTAAAAGGAAAAGTAAATACTTGAACTCACCTATGAAGTGAAGTCTTAAATGTAATCCACAACACTAAACTATGTTTCACATGAACCTCAAATGAAATATGTATAAATTTAGTCCTTATTAAGTGTAATATCAATAAGTAAAGATAAGAAACTTATATATCTCATAACAAGGAAAGAATATGCCTAATTGGGTGCATAAACCATTATGTTTTCCTAGTGCAAAAATAGTGAAAATATACTAATTTTAGATGGTAAGACCCATAGATATTTCATTTGTGTTGAAAGTGTTGGATTTTATTGTGCATTCCCTAATACTAATTGATAAGAGAGTGTTCTTAAGAACTTAAGTTATGCTTGAATCCATCATTTCATACCCAAAGTAGTGAATTAGTTTGGAACCCTTGTATGAATTCAAATAAGTTATTCTAGTGAAAAAAATGGTGTAAAATGGAGAACTAATTTTTATAAATGGAATGATAGTCATTTATATGGAAAAACTAGTACAAAAAGTTATTATAGTTTGAGTCTAGTACATACTATGTGGAGAATTATGAGAATTTTCATTCCATCTTTGAAACTATTGTAAAGATGAGTAAGGAGTAAGTCATATGCCATGCACATGACCCTAATCTGATATCTAGTGTATATGGATTTTGAGTTCTAGTAATAACAACAAAGATTATAATTAATAACATATGTGATCACATGGAACACATGTTATGAATTATGCCCCCAAACTACAAAAATATGAGATAAAACCTAAGTATTATCTAGAAACTGACACTGTATACCTATTGCATATTTCCCTCTACTACCTAAAATTTTGAAAATTTATTTAAGTGACTATTTTCTAGGCACTAGGAAAATAGCACCATGTGTGGACAACAATGGGGTCTAACTCTATCTAAATGAAGTGCTACTATCTAAAACTAATTTATGGGTAATTTTTTAGTATGGTCTATGATCCACTATATGATGTCTATATAATTCTATTTGTGCATCATATTTTAGGGTCTTAGTCTCTAAGATAAAACATTGTGTATGCCCCTCTCTTTATTTGAATTGTTGATCCTACACATTGACTTAACTCAAAATAAAAATTTATGTGATATATGTTATGTAAAATATGTAAATTTGAGTAATAATGACAAAATTAAGGATCATGGCATCACCATCTGTATATTGATCAAAATAATAATTTGGTATGCATGTAGAAATAAACATACATAATGACATTATCAATATAGATGTTAGCAATGATTAACATAAATAAGCGATATAAATTGATTATGTAAAGTTAAAATAGAGAAAATCAAGGAGAGATGCATGATATAGATCATGAAATTGAAAGGGTTAGAAGGATGCATGATGTCCATCATGGCATCAAAATTTTATCAAAATAATCAAATAAGTGTCATGTGTGTGGTGCACATAAACAAATATTACCTATAAAGTACACAAAATATGAGATATAAGACTAAGGGGCCATACATAATGGACATGTTCAAATGTCACTCACATACATAAAAACATATAAAAAGGGATTAGAGCCACACATAAGGACATGTTAAAATGTCCAAAATCCAAAGAGATAATACACACAAGACATGAAGCAGGAAAACAAACATGAAAATCATCAAAACATGAAGCAAGAAAACAAACATGAAAATCATGTATGAATACATGTAATTGATCCACATGAGAAATTTGTAACACTAGTATATCTAGTAACTTAGGTAACTAGTAAGATATTAGTGTGTTATTAAGTGATTCATATTGATAAATGTTATTACATGTAAATAAATAAGCTATGAACAATAAGGGATAGCCAAAAAATGATAAAACATGTGTGTAATATGGCCTTAGTGAGCTTGTTGATGTATATACAAGTTGTAAACAATAAGGGATTAGTATTGAATATTATGTGCACATTAACTAATGTAAGTGATCTAAACATAAGCATACATAGGTCCTAATTTTAAATATTCTATTCTATTTTTTCATATATATGAAAAGTTAAAATACAAAATGGAAAGAAGTATACTAATTGATTAGTCATAAAAGGGACTCATAATCAATGGACCCTATTTCTAGAAAATGAATGGTAAAATTTCATGAATGGAAAGGGATATGTTTAAATGATTGAACTAAGATAAATGGAGAATATTAATATTGATTACCCTTTGTACCATAATTAACACTATCTTAATGATGATCTATAGCATATTGTGCCTATTTTTTATTATGGTGAATTTTATGACTTTTTGGAACCCATCATGGAGTGTATGAATCCGATGTTGGTGCCTTATGTGAGGTACCCTTAGTGACCTATAATATCAATATAATATGTGCATGAGTAGAGAGAGGCTCTCTATAATATGTAACAAATCTCTATTGAAGGGCATTTCAAGGATAGGCTTTTGTATAAGGGTGGATAACTATTGTGTAAATCTATGAGTAGGTTTCACCTTTTGAGATGGATTAACTGAAATATTTTGTATAAGAACCAAATCTATTTGTGATATGGGTACTCATATTGGATACCTTAAAATATGATGACTTTATTATCATAGATATAATTTAAACACTTGTAAACTATGGAAGTAAATTCATGAATCTTATAAATCTAATGGCACCCAAATAACTTATTGAATACCCCTATACTAAGTACTACTATGAATTTGGTGGCCACATGTTTAGGACCAATCGATAATGGTAATATAATATCACTAATGGAGATATGAATATTATTTTTGGATCATTTTATGACCATGGTGGTAGGATTAAAATCTTGATCTATGTATCCAAGATGATAAATAAGTGTGTACACATTCACACTTGAGACATTTTGGACCATGACACTTTAGATAAGCTAATGATCAATATGAGTTTAAATTAACAAATAATGTAAGTCTGAGTCATCATCTATTATTTTAAGCTCTGTAAATGTGATGAGTGTCCTATATGGCACTAAATTATGGTAGGTACCAATTATGTCACTCAAAGGATGTGATACCTTTATATGAGAATGCTAAAAAACTAGTGGAGGATGTGCATTAGATGCATAATGCACCCCTGATGTATTTTTTGTCTTATTAGTTGTATGCTTAGGAAATGGATCAATAAATATTTCTATTTCTTTACTTAAACTTTTTTTTATTTTGAATTATCTATTAGTGTGCCCAAATCAATGATGTTTTCATCTATCAAATCATAAATCTTGTGCCTCAAAATAATACATATATTAGTATTGTGGCTTGATGCACTGTGATAATCACAAAAAGCATTATGATCAAAACCTTTTAAAATATGTATATTCACATCAACTTATATAATGGAATGGATATATATGGCATCATATTCTAATATTTTTTTGATGACCTTATATAGAGCTTCTGCTAGATTATTAAACTATCTCCTTGCAAGGGATGATAAGACAATGTGTGGAGTGGGCTCATAAATTACATGTATTATTGCATTTTGATCACTATTATGATTGGTTGGCATCACCTTGCAATTTGATTTGATTGAACTCTTTATACTAGAATCTGAGTTGGTTTTATACTTAATCTTATTCATTGTTAATAATTTGACTTCCCTTTCCTTTACGTGTGGCATATATGTGAATTATGTAAATTTTTTAAACATAATGGACTCATGTAAGGGTGGAAGAAAACTTTTCCTAAATATATCCTATAATTATCTTTTTTCCTTAGGATTTTTCATTTTGGATAACTATAGACACTAAATCTAAATTATATAGCACCTTAATCTTGTACACTTGTAAAATACCTATGATGGTTGTACCCTTCAATTCTAAGACATTCTCATTTTTAAAAGTCTTACATTCACTATCTATTTTTTCAAAGTGATTATCTCTTAATTTTACCACTTTTATTTTAATGAACAAGACTTCTATACTATTAAAAGTTCTATAAACCTAATAATTATCCTTCCCTATTAATTTTTGACTTGTATATGTTGTCTAGCTTCTTAAACACTTATGTCCTAGCTAGATGCCTATGTCGATGCTAGTGTTTATTTTTATATTAAGTATCTAATTCTCAAAATTCATCCAATTTAAAAATTAAATGTATTCTAATGGTCATCCTAAGTGTTTTAGTGTGATAGATTTTAAAAATGGATTGTTATATATATATAAGATCAACCCTCATTCAATCACTTTGGAAATCACATAAAACTCAAAAGGTAACTTATCAAAAGCACTCAATCAAGCATTCAAGTTAGAAAACCTTCCCTATTCATCCATATTTCCATATCATTCATAGGATCAATATTTTTATAGGTTTTATGTATTAAAAAAGTCTCTCATAATCCATATTTGCCAAGTTAAAAGCTATTTACTCTATGTACTTGTTTATCACACATTGCATCCTTATGAACACATAATCTAACACATATGGGAGTAATACATAAGTGTGAGTCCATATTCAAAGTATTGGCTATATAGGCAATGCCCATTGATACAGGGGTGTTTGGGGAAGCTCAACACTATGTGCTCACTAACCCATTTTTCTAATAGTCACTTCAAGGGTGAGGAAGCTTAGGTTTGATTATTTGAAAAAGAATGATATCCTATGTGAACAATATAAAAATTCCATAATAAAGGTTATATAAAAACTAAAATGATTTAGATGGTAACATTTAGATCTAGTCACTATATCATACTAGACAAATGTGTCTAACTCAGACACCAGCATCAATGTAACCATCTAGATCTGATGCAAGCATCTGAAGCCATAAAATGCAAAATTATAAAATCTAAAGAATGTTCCAAGATCCTAATCCATTCCACTTCCATCTTGTTTTAACCTAGATATGCATAGTAAACTAGCTAAGTAATTTTATTTTCAATTTATTGTAATATCAATCAAAAGTTGTACTTTTTATTTTTGGTAAATATTGTTGATCTAAGTTTGAAAATTAATTGGCCTATTATATATATTTTTCACCCTTGTATTTATTAATTTTTATATTCTTAACCTTATAGGTAACCCCCATACCTATCAAATTTAGGGTTACATAATAACATAGTCTTGTATCTTAAGACATTCTATGATAGACTCATTGTTTTTATGTTTAAGTGAGAACATGAAACCTTCTCACTAATATTTATTGAATATTATGCTATAACATATCATCTAATGTATTGAATGCATGGAGTGATTGATGTGGTAAGATATAAAACCATTTTAATGCATATTCCTTTAGACTTCTTAGAAATAACTTAATTAATAACTTGGAATTGGACGCATAATCCAAACATGCTACGTGGAATAATCTGAGATGTTGTTTGAGGTCACCCTTTCAATCATGTAATTTAAGATTAAGTGCAACAAAACTAGTAGGTAGATAATATACCGTTATATGTTATGTCAATGGTGTGTGTAATAGAATGTGAGAATCTAGTGTTTGATTAATTTTTAAATCACCTTATTCAAAATGTAACACCTTAGTTTATAGAGATTGAATATATTACATAAGTTATTTTACATCAATATAAGAATAATGTGTGCTAAAAAAAGGTAGTGTTCCTAATGACTGGTTAATAAATTGTCATATTAATCTATTTAAGACCTTGGGTTCCCCCATCATAAATAGCAGTACAAAAGTTATATCTAATGGAGTATAAATCTGAAATTGTTGTGTCATGATCATACATTTTATTTCCAAAAGGGTTTTAAAATTCTAGGATGATAGAGATGTTACTCCTGAAGACCTTTTATAAAACTCTAGATTACTTCCACTTTATTGAATTCTATTTTTTCATCACTTATAGGAAAGAGTACATCTTGGTGTCCATCTTGAGGACCAATTTTATCTTGATCATTCTACTCATATTTTAAATTAGTAGCATTGACATCTACATATTCACTATTTGTATTAAAATTTGAAGGGTGTGATATATCTTTTTTCTATGCCATGTTATGTGATTTAACAAAGGAATATAAGTATTCTTAATTTTAATGTTACTTAATCTAGCACTTCTTCTAAGGGAAGTATAAATAGCTTTCTTATAGTGCATAAAATATTAAATAAAAACTTGAAATATTGTTGCTATTAAAAATTTCATCAAATCTAAAACCCCGAGGACAATAATTGGAAATAGGAAGAAAAAGGATACAAATCCTAGCAACATTTATGGTTAGGGTTTTGAAACATTAAATCAATAAATGGGTTTGCCAATATATTTTATCAATTTTTGGAAAACTAATAGATTAGCTACATAAAAATGGCAAATTGTTATGTAAAATCAAACTGCTACAGATATGAAATAAATGGCACAAACTAATTTAAAACTTACTAAATTTGGAAATATAATAAATATGTAAATTATAAAATAAAATATAAACTTAACTAGAAAAGTGAGATTCAAACTATTTCTATATTTGAGACTAATAGGAAGGTTATGTTGATTAAGTGCAGATCTAGAATAGGAAATAAAAAGGATCCTAGATAATAGCAGTGGAATTAAATAATAGTGGGGGTGTTATTGTCCAAATAGGGTACCCTTATCTGGTAGGTATCATAAATATAAAAGTTTTGGGTTATGTTTGCCTTCGCCTATGTGTTATATAGACTATGTGGGAAATTTTGATCTACTACAGGGACCAATATGTAAATCTTTTTTTCAGTCAAAACCCTAGCTCTATGACATATGAATATGAAGGTAATCATGGAATAAAAATGGGTTAGTGGTTGAATTTATACTTGATCTCAACACCCCTATTTATATGTGTTGCCTACATACCAATAATCTAAATAGGGATCAAACTCCATGTAGTTATCCCATGTTATGGTGGTTGTGTGAAATATTGGTATAAAATGTTATATGTTGGTGAAATCTTAGGTGTGATTAAGTGCTTCAACCATGACTTATGACCTTGAAAGAGTATTCAAACTTTAGCTTAGGGCTACTAGTATTATATGTAATCAAAATTGGGAAAAATAGGGAATTTGATCTCAATGTCTAATTAGAATTTTAGTTATTTTTAGAGTGAAAACTGCTTATGTGAAAAATGGTTTGAAATGTAGATTTATAGTGGTATTTTTGGAATTCCTTCATATGGGGCTTGTTAAAATTGTGGGTTGACCCTTTCATGACTTTTTTATTTTATAAATTAGCCATTATATGGTGAGAGGACAATGTTGGTGGAGATGGACAATAGTGATGAGTGTTATTATCCAAATAAGGCACGATTGTTTGTGGGGAACAAATATCTACTCTAGGTACTATGGATAGTTGGAGTGTGAGCTTGGAATGATAAGCATAAATAATAGGGAAATTATGAATTCATTTGGGTTAATTATATGAATGGATCATCATGTTGAAAGTGAAATAAAATGATCAAAAGGACCTATGATGAGGCATGAACTAAGTGTGTCAAAATAGTGGTCACAAGTGCACTATTTTAGTTTAGAGGTTAATTTATGTGTCTACACTATTATTATACTTCTTACACATGTGATTTATTTTATTAGTCTTTTATCCCTTGAATATGTGTGTATTTTGGGCCCATGGATCTCCATTTGCAAATTCTTAGATCTAAACAGTCCAAAACAGTGATGTGTGTTGTCAACTTTTACCATTTATCATATTGTTTTCATTGTTTGAATAGATCAAACTAAATTTTTATATCATAGACAA
The DNA here is from genome assembly GCA_037957365.1 of Torreya grandis. Taxonomy (NCBI): domain Eukaryota; kingdom Viridiplantae; phylum Streptophyta; class Pinopsida; order Cupressales; family Taxaceae; genus Torreya; species Torreya grandis. The sequence continues at coordinate 840,768 of JARHVA010005226.1, read as the reverse complement.
TATTTACCAAAAAAATTCAAGATATACTACCATTAATTTCTTGAGCCAGTCAATTCCATCCTATACCATTTTACATAGCCAAGTCAAAAACTAAGAAAATATAGAGCCTTAGTAAATCCTATTTTTTAATAAAACACTCAGTTTTAGTTTACACAATAGTATTATTCATGAAAAATATTTCCTTTGTGTACTATATTTCTATCACATGTGATTACATACTTTTAAAGTATGCATTTGATGACACAATGATGTACAATAATTTCCTTTGCATACCTATTCACATATATAGTGGGAGAATATTGTTCATACATGGTCATACCATCATATTCAATGCAAAATTTACTTTGACACATGGTAAATCCCTTTAATTTTCTTCTAATTTTAAACCCATGGTTTCATCTATTTTATTTTGTGTTTGTTGTAACTTCAAAAAAGTATAAAAAATTTAAATATCTCAAAAACATTCAAAATATTCTAAAAATGTGAAACCATGACTTGAGCATAATTAAACATCTATTTTACATCATTTTCATATGTTATTTATCTCATTATTGGTAGGTAACACAATATTTTTATATCACACATGCATTTTATTAGTATTAATGAGTGTTATGTAGGACATACAATTTTTATATGGATTAAGATGTTGGACTTGCCTCTACCCAATAAGCATGACATGTTAGGGGCATCTTATCCAAATTTTATAGTATTTATAGGTGTTACCTATATAACTCATGTATTGTGTTGAGCTATATATTCTTTACAAATGTCTTTATGACATCTCTATGTTACATGTGTACATAGATATGTTATTTTATAGGATATGATCATATTACATATACATGGTGTACACTATATGTAGACACCAAAAATCTTCACACTTGCAATTCTAATTATTGAAGTATCCTTAGAAGTACCCCTAGACCCTCTTACAACTAACCTACACCTATCAGGCCTAAACCAATCAATCTGCACTCAATTTCACCTAACTATGTAACCATAACCTTCAAGACCCTATCCTTAGGGACATTGACCATCAGCGATTAGGGTGACCATCAACAGTTAGCCTTGGGAACCTTTGACCATCGACGGTAAAGATCCACTTTCTCACCAAGAGCATGTAATCTCTACCAACCCTTTTCTAAATATAACTTATCTAAATTTTGTTATGAACCTTTGCATGCACAAATTATATTTAGATGACCTAGTTACACCTTCACTTCCACCTATTGATTATGTCTATAAGAGAGAGAGGCCTACGAGGTCAAATCCATCTATAATAATTATCAAGAGATCAAGCATTCAATATTTTTCTTTTGCAGGTCAATCACGTCAAATAGCATCATCAACATTATCAAGCATATCAGCCATCTTATTGAGAGCTAACTTGTCATCTCTCAACTAAGTTTTTAGGTACTATTACTCTACTAGAATCAAGCCAGATTCCACTAATATGCTAACTACATCAACCACCCATCCAAATGACTTCTAGTAAGACAAGTACTTATTTGTTAATATTTATGTGATTTTATTCCCTTTTATAATCAATATAGCCCTTTCCTAACTCCCAAAATTCATCTATGAAATATCATCATCTTTTGTTGATCAAACCCAAAATTCCATAGTCAACCATCGATGATTAGACCCTAACCACTGACGGTCAGGCTAACTGTCGATGGTCACCTCAACCACTAATAATCACCTATGGAAAAAAAACCAACAACTTGATTTAACCCACCCAAACCCAACCAAATCCACTTTTATATGTTTTCAAGCACTCACATACCCCTTTCTAATTTTTTGAAGCATACCCCAACCAATTAACACTAGTATTAATTAGTTTATCACTAATTAGATAATTTCTAGTCTACTTTTTGAGCAAGCTTTTTTATATTTGATTTTAGTAATTTTTTATTATTGATGCAAGTACCTTCTTTCCAATTTATCAACTTAATTTTTCAAAACATGTGGATTGATAGACCCTAAAGAAGCTCTCACTTATGATATCTACCTATCACTAGGCAATCCACCTAGATAATTATCTAACAAACAAGTTTTCTTTAGTGCATTCTTATTTATAGGTCTTCCTCCCAAGATAAAGAGGAGTTCTTCATAGTCTTATGATTTAATTTACACACAAACAAATAGGTTTTTCAACCATACCCATATTGAGTTTATTTTCTCTCTTTCTTATACCTAAAGTTAAAAATTTACATGAAACATTTTGGCACACCCGATGGGACCTAGAGTCCTTACTTTTTATTTACATTACTCATAATTAGAACTTAAACTTATTTTGGGGCTTAAAATCAACTACATCCATTTATTATTTTTAAACATCAGTTTACTTTTAATTAAAGCACAGTAATCTTATAGTAGCATCACCTTTGTTTCACACACTAGCTAGACCACTTTCAACAATCAAACATCAAAATAATTTGAGACAAGGCCCAACTAGGATTTCATCACCTAGCAGTCACCTTAACCATTCCCAAAAATTTTACTTGGAGGTCATTACTAAGAAGAGAGCCAACTCAGCTCTCTGGTTGAGTATAAACTCTAGACATCAATATATATTGGCTAAGCACTTGACACCCTTATCATTGTAGTTTTGTGAAGTGAGTGGGTAGGCCCCAATACCAAGCCATGTATAGATTCTAATACAAATTATTTTGAGCACCTAAACAACCTAAAACCAACCATAGACTTCTTCTATAGTACCTGATCTACAAGCCAACTTCTATCACACATTCTCATAAACTAAGTCATAAGCTAAAAGTGAGATTAAAACTAACCTCTAGGCTTAAACTTACTTCATAGTGTGTGTCTTGATTTCATTGATCATTTTCTTGTCTTCTTATTTGAGTGGTGAGATTGTTCTTTTTTTCTCTCCCCTTTTTCTTGTATGGTTCTCACTCGTCAGCAGTGAAGAAACCTAGTAGAACAAAACCCTTCACTTAGATCAACCTCTTTTGCCTCCTCATCTATGGAGTATGTCTTTGAGGTATAATATTCACCTTATCCATTGGGAAACCCTACTTCCCTCAAGTATTTCCCCAAGGAGACATGGATTTTACCACTTTTCTAGACAATAATCTAGTTGCCCTTCAGCATTACCTTAACACCTCTACCCACCATATCTTGATTTCAATCCCACCTCAAGATCCTCCTTATGGCATGTCATCCCACCTTATGTAGGGTATCCCTATTGCCTCAATCACCACCTAACCTTTGACCACCTAGGTATCTTCATCTACTAACCCCTTTAAAGCTATAGTTGAGAACCAACCTATCCAACCAACCATTACCCTTACACCTTCCACCCCTACTAATGACTCCTCTACCTTTAAGACAACCCAACCATTAACCCACCATGTCCTACTTGTAGTTTGATCACCCACCATTGTCATTACCAACCTCCCCTCTATCAAACCTAGGCCATTAGTTAATACCCCTTTACCAAGCTTAGGGGTATTTATCCCTTATACCTTACCACACATTAGCACAAAGGTCACTACCTCCCCTCTTATCACCATCTCAACTACCACCCATGCCTAATCCATAGGGACTTTTTAGTAGTTACCCATTGCACCTAATCTAGGATATATCCCTAACCCACAAGGGTATGTACCCATAACCCAACCACCATCATCCACCTACCCTACCCAACCTATATAATCCACATTCCAACATGTTAGAGCCTCTCAACTACCAAACAATTACCAATATGTTGCCTATCCTTAACCATAATACTAGCCTTACAATCCTTTTGGTGTACCACCTCAAACTGACCTAATGAAAATGATCATAGACAAGATGACCAACCTTAAGTCATCCATTTTAGGATATCATAACATCATATCCTATGATCATATTTGTAATAAAACTATTCACCCTTCTTTCCCCATAAAACCTTACCCTCCTCATTGGAAGCTTCTAAAATTTACTAAATTTCAAAGAAAGGAGGACCTCTAGGAACACCTTAGGAATTTTAGGCATGCATGTTACATGATTACTTATGATGATTCCCTTCTCCTTCAAACCTTTCCCATGTCTTTATCTAGCCTAGCACTTGACTGGTATAGTGACCTCACTAAGAATTCCATCTCCTCATTCACCCAACTAGCACAAGTCTTCTTAGATCACTTTTCCATTAACATTTCTAAGAAGGTCTCTATCACAGACCTCTATTCTTTCAGGTATTTTGATGATGATTCCATTACTAATTTTGTTTCTCATTGGAGAAGCTTGATTAATTAGCTTTCATTTTTATTGCCTCAACCTGAACTTATAGAAATTTTCACTTGATGCACCAAACATATATCTTCTACATTGCATGTCCAAAGCTTCAGAACCTTTTATGAGGCTTTTACCATGGCACATAAGCTATAAAATTAGGCCATAAATGAGGATAAATTAAAGTTTCAAAACAAGAACTCTACCTTCAAGACCAATGAAACCTCTTCCTCCAAACCTAACAACCAAGCCAATATCATAACCAAGACAAGGTGAATCATAATGATGTTATCCTTAAAACCACCTCTCCACCTAATGTCAATCAAAAAAATTATCCCATTACCTCCAATCAAAATTCAAGGAACCCAAACAAAAGCAACCAAAAATAATTCACTCCACTTAGAGAATATTACACCTCGATTCTAGAAAAGCTACTAAAAGCTAACCTTATACAACTTCCACCTATCAAACCTCCCCAATAATTTGATTCTTCTCATCCAACACCTTCTTGGTACAATGAGAATGACCTCTATGCTTTTCATTAGGTAATTAGATATGATGTCATCTAATGTAATACTTTCAAGAATATTATTCAGAGTCTTATCGACAAAGGGGAACTCATGTTGGATAATTCCAATGCCCCTCAAAATCAAGCTCTTGACATATTTATGCAACCTTTTCGTAATCATGCCCCTATAAAATCCAAGGACACATAGGTAGAGTGTTCTCATAATTCCCACTTGGTCAACATGGTTCATGATACACCTACCCATGAGGACCTGATCAACCAATCTACCCATTCCTCCCTCATTTCACTTATCAAGGTCATGGATTCACCTTACCCTCCTTTAGATAGCCAAACCAAAGAATTTCCTTTCTCCCTAGTTACCTTCATAGAAGTTTTAGAATCATCACATACTACCTCAACTAGCATATCTAGGTAAATCAACATTCTTGATTTGTTACCTCCACCAACTACCCAACAAACTGCTACTCCTATAGATATTATCCCTAAAGGAGGAGCATTTATACCCATGCCTCCTATGGATGAGCTATTTATCTCAATATTTCTTCCCTCACCTCAAGATATCAACTAACCTACTAAGCATCCTTCCCAACCTACAAGTCTATCTATTGCATACACTACCCATGGATCAGGAATAGTACATAAACCTTTTTCCACATTAGTATAGAAATTAGAATTCACCTTAAAACTAGACATGGGCTTAAATCTATCAATTAACTTGAACCTTTTATCATGCCTCTAACCAACCAATCCATCATTTCTCAACCACCTCTTAAACCAATCTAAACCTCTAATAAATCCTCAACTTCTCGATCAACCAAAAAATCCACCACCTCACCAAATAAACCTTTCAAAACTCTTTTTGCCTTCCCTACTCAGAGTCTGATTCACCCATACTTGAAAGTAGACTTAACTTCACCCAAGACTATGCTCAGGTCTCGACCTACACCAAACAAGAGGATGAAATAATTGAAAGGACATATGACTAAGCCTCTATCGCCCTATACCTTGCCCTTTATCTTACATCCTCACCCTTCTACTTTTCTTAAAAATCAAACCCTTTTCAACATATTTCACCCACTACCATTAGTTACACCAAAACATTTTTTAGCCAACACATCAGTCCTTCTCAGATCATAACTAGTTAGACCACCAAATTTAGCTACCTCAACTACCAACATACCTAGGTCAAGACCACCTACCCAAACCACCTTACCCAAGCCATCTCTCATCTAACCTATTACCACCCACACACCCATTTTACCCACCAAAACCATGATCCCAAAACCTTACTTACTTATAGTATAATCTTATAAAACCATTCTTCAAAGGTTAGTGCAGACCTCTTGCCTCACATTACCTCCCATTAGACCTTTCAATCTTCTTAGTTTGAAGCCAACACCTAGGCATGACATGGAGAATTACAAAGATCTTTAGGCCTTTATCCACCAACTCTATGATGAGGATAATCTCTTGCTAGATGAAATCCCATCAATTCATCCACCATTACACCCAATAACCAACCACTTACACATTCTTAACCCCCCACTCTCACTTTAGAGTGATGAAGAATCTACCCAACCCCCATCACACCTTCCCCCTCTATCCATACCATTAATGTGGTCACATGATCACAAAAAAATGATAAAGGGAAGGATAAATTGTCCATTCTAAGGACATACCCATGAAATCACCCTATACCAAACCTCCACATCTAAAACTATGCCCAAAGTCACCATCTTAGGCACTTTAGAGGCTAACCCCTTTGAATCCATTAGGAGGGTCATTCTTAAATAACTCCACTAGACCTCTACTAAAATGAGCATCTATTAGCTCATTTCCACCTCACCTCAATATCATTAGGCCATAATCAAGGCTATGTAGGCCATTGAAGTTAGATCAAGTGATTCCCAACCTATAGAGGCCTTTATTGGTGCTCTCTAACTCTCCACCCTTATTACCTTCAAGGACTTAGAGATACCTTTTATCTACCATAAAGACCCAAATCCACCTCTTTTTACTATATTCTACATCAACCAAACCTACATCAAATGGGTTATGATCAATGGGGGAGCTAATATCAACATCATTTCTTCCCATGCCTATGAGCAACTAAAGCTACCAGACAATGTCATGTATAAAACTTCAACCATCCTTAGCTCTTTTAATGACACTATAACCACTACCTTGGGAACTTTCATCCTTTATATTTAGTTAGGACCTTGCACACTCCCTTAACTCTTTTATGTGGTCAAAGGTGAATTTTAGTACAATGTCTTGCTAGGGAGACCTTAGATCTAGGCCATGGGTTGTGTACCTTCCACCCTCCACCATTATGTCAAGTTTGAACATGAAGGTCAAGTTGATACCATAAAATCTAACCCTATCCCTTTTTTATCATGTAATATGACCTATCGACATAATGATGTTCTTTTGGATCCATCCAAAGCATTACAAAAAACCACCATCAAGCCCTCACCCATAAAATCCAAAGCCATTACTTCCTCCTCTTCCACTGAGGCATCCACCAACTCATCTATCCTTGTAGAATAGATACCCATCACCAATCCTTTGGAACCTACATTCCAATGCCTTACCCTTGGATAATACCATCTCCTCACCCTTGATGCCCTCTTCACTCCCCAAGAATATGGGAAACTCAACCACCAACTAGGTTATAAACCCAATATTGGATCCATTACCCCCTTGGCACCTCCAAGATATCAAACCCACTTTATCTATGGGGGAATTAACAAGCCACTTAATGTTTCCATCACTCCCTCTCCACCTCAACCATTCACCTCTACCTTTTCTTATTTGGACAACCTAGACTTCACCAAACTATACCTTCATAGATGTACTTGGAAGGGATTTGGTTTGGGATGATATGAGCATAGCCCACACATAATGACCTTGATTGAGACCCAAAATCCTCACAATAAGCATGGCCTTGGCTTCATTCTACCCAATAATAATAAATCTAAACAAACTACCCCTACTATTGTTGAAGAAGAGACCCCTTCCTCACCAACACGCCCTCCACCTATGGGTGAGGATGAGGACATCAACCCACCTAACTTTTTTTTCATCAACATGATTACCCTCAACCCCATAACTTATCAAAATGAATGGGAATCCATATCCATCCTTTTAACTCATCTTGAACTCATGGGAGAAGACTTTCCCACCATTAACAATTTTTAGTGTCAGGATGATGAGACTATTCTCACCTACCTTGGTGCACCAGATTCCTCCATCCATAAATCTTTACCTCCAAAAACCTCAAACATGTTGAATTAATTTATCATAGACATTAACATAGGCACTTTGGATAACCCCCATATCATCAAACTTGACCAAAATCTCACCATTGAGGAACTATACAACTTTTCTACCTTCCTTCAAGACCATAATATTGCATTTACCTGGTCATATGTTGACATGCCTGATATTGACCTAGCCATTTCCACCCAAAACATTGTAACCAATAATGATGTCAAACCTTTCAAATAGAAACTTCATTTAATTCACCCTCACATATCTCTCCTTGTCAAAGAAGAGCTTCAACACCTCATTTCTATCAACTTTATTCAACCCATTGAGTATCCCTAATGGGTTTCAAAGATTATACCTATCACTAAATCCATAGGGGGACTATGTATCTATGTGTAAATTCATGACCTCAACCTCACCTACCCAAATTATGACTGTTCTCTACCTAGCATTGACCAACTCATTGATCTTATAGTAGGCCATGAGATGTTGTCACTCATGGATATATTTTTGGGTTATAATTAGATTTTGATTGCCCCTAAAGATTAGCACAAAAATACCTTTGTCACCCCATGGTGGACTTTATATTATAAAGTTATTCCCTTTGGTATTTATAATGTGTGCACAACCTACCAATATGCCATGACCTACATTTTTCATGACCTTATCTATACAATTATCAAAGACTATGAATGACCTTATTAGAAAGTCTAAGCTCTATAAATACCATTTTTCCATTCTCAATATTATCTTTGAGTGACTTATCCATTATCATGTCTACCTAAATCCTAAGAATTGTATTTTTGGGGTCTTGTTAGGAAAAATTCTTAGCTTCATGATTTCCCTTTGAGGAATTGAGGTTGATCCATCCAAAATCAAAGTCATCCTCGAGATGTTACCTCTAACCAATCTTAAACAACTCCATAGCTTACAAGGGAAACTTTAGTCCATTCATAACTTCATCTCCTAGCTCTCTAATTGATATCAACCCTTCCACCACCTATTGAAAAGGGACATCTCTTTCAAGTAAAAGGCCTTTGATGCAATCAAAGAGTACCTGTTATCTCCACTTGTCCTTACACCTCCTAAGGATGACCAACCTTTATACCTCTATATCTCTACCATATACCACTCCCTAGGGGTAATGCTTTCCTATTGGGATGAACAACACAAGGATAAATACATCTATTACATTAGCCACACATTTTTTGAATATGAGACTTGGTACACACATACCAAAAAACTATGTTTATCCCTAGTCTTTATGGCCACCAAACTTTTCCATTACCTTCTTAACAACAAAAAAAAATTCATAACTAATACCGACCCCCTCAAGTACATGCACTCCAAACCATACCAAAACTAGCGTATGGTGAAGTGGCTCATGATTTTAGCTAAATTTGACCTTGAGTTTCTCTAGCAAAAATTAGTTAAGGGACAAGTAATTGCTGACCAATTAGCCAAGGCACCCATAATAAACAACCAACCCCCCCTCTTGAATTTCTAGATGAGTCAATCATAAGTCTATCTCAAATGGATTTTACCAATAATTTTACCATGTTTTTTTTATTATTATAAATGTTATCATGGTGGAGGGACTAGCATTAGCCTTATTCCCCTTATCCTTGAACCTCTTCCTTAGTCATTTAAACTTGACTTCAAATGCACCAACAATGTGGCTAAGTATGAAGCCCTAGTAATAGGTCTCTAGACTACCTTAGCCTTAGGGGTCAGAATAATCAATATATTTGGTGACTCCCAACTTGTGGTCAAAAAGTCAATGGAATTTACCATTGTAAGAATGAAACAATGCAACTATATAGACAACTAGTCACAGAGCTCCTAGCCTCATTCAAACACTATCATATTCAAACCACCTCATGATCTACCAACAAGTTTTTTGATACCATGGCTTTGTTATCCCATCAGATCCTATTAGCACCTTTGAACTCCAAACTATCATTCATTGTCCATAACCTCATCAAACCCTCCTACACCAAGTTATTTGTGCCAACCATCTTTAGTTTGGAAGAGATTCTACGTGACCTTTGGTATTAGAAAAGCTTAAACTACCTTCACCTTGGCATAGTTCCCTCTAGCCTATATAAGAATTCTCATCATGCATTTATTCATAGCACCTCCCATTACACCATCATGGGAGGAATTATTTAAAAATGTGGTGTTGATGGCCTCCTATTCTGTTTCCTTCATAGTTGAGAAACCTCTCACATTATCAAAGAGACACATCAGGTTATGTATGGGGGCCACTTTAGTGGACTCATTATAGCCAAATGCATCCTCTACTTGGATTATTATTGGCCCACCATTAACTAGTATTATTACAATTATGTGAAAATTTGTGTCAAGTGTCAACACCATGCTAATTTACATCATGCACCTAGCAATAGTATTCATGTTTTGGCAAACTTTTGGCCCTTATCACAATGAGGTCTAGATCTTATCATTAAAATCAACCCCCACTCTTCATAACGACATCATTATATCATTACCACAATTGAATATTTCACCAAATGGGTGGAGGTTATTCCCCTTATCTTGACAAAATCTAAAAAGATTGTCAAATTTATTACCCATTATGTTATCTATCATTTCAGTGTTCTCTATAAGATCATCACTAACAATGGAAAATATTTCAAAAATAAACAATTTCAAGGCCTTTGTGACATATTTGGTATTAAACTTATATTTTCATCACCTTATCGCCCACAATTAAATGGAAAAGTTGAAGCCTCTAACAAAACCCTTAACAACATGCTTACCAAAATAGTTAATGCCTCAGGTTGGGATTGGAACTTTCACATACATTTCACCTTATGGGTATATCACACTAGCATTCAAACCCCTACAAGTGTTACACATTTTTCTCTCATGTTTGAAGCCAAGGCTATATTGCCTCTTGAAGTCCAAATACCTTCTCTTTGCATATATTTGCATGACTTTGTTTTGGAAAGTGATTATCATCAAGAACATTTTGATTAACTAGAGTTACTTGACGAACATCATTTAGCTATTCTTTCCCATCTTCATTTATATCAAGAATGAATCAAATGAGCCTATAACAAACATATAAAAGTTTGAGAATTCAACATTAGATATCTTGTCCTCAAATAAAACCAACATGTAACTAATATAGATAAAATCAAAAGGGGTAAATTTTCTTTCAATTAGCTTGGACCCTACATTATTACCCATAAGTATGGATTAGAAGCTTATCATTTATCCTCTATCGAAGGCAAAATAGAACTTTAACCTCTCAATGATTCACATATGCATCCCTTCTATTGTTAGATAGGGATCACAATCATCATTTGTCTAACTTAAGCTCGTCCCTTACAACCATATTCATTTTCCTCTTTTTTAGGGGAAACCAACTAAAACTAAATCATGTGATTATCCATCATAATTATATCCTAATCTTAAAGTATGATATCTCTATCCATGCCATGATTCTCATAGTACTTCCCATCTTTTTGAGATTAGTTCCTATGGTCATTGTCACCTATACCTGTCTTCCACCTATTGAAAATTCATGTTAGCTTAGTTTTTCCTTCATAAAGGTAATCCATTGAGCATGTATAGGTAAGTCTATGTCAATAAAAATCAAATCAAAACAAAAGCAATATTAAATCACAAAAACAAATCATGTGTCATTCTTAGCATTCATAGATTGCTCCCTTGAAGGATAGCTATTAAAAATCAATTGCAACTACCATACATAAGGTGGACTACTCCCTTGAAGGATAGCTATCAAAATCATTTGAAATAAGCACATAAAATTAGACTAATTCCTTGAAGGATGGATGAGTAAATCATTAGTCAAAGCTAGAAATTTCTTGGAAGCTTCCCACATCGATCAACTTCCTTGACCCCCACCAAAAATTAAAAATCAAAAACAAAATCAAAACAAGAGCATAAGAATTTTGAAATCCATAATCATCTTTCATAATAGTAGTAATCTTGGAAAGCCACAATCAGATCTCCTTAGTAGACTTCCTATATAAATCAGTCTGCGCTTTATATATAGACATAAACTTATTTATACTACCTCTTTGGACACCTACAAAAAAGGCATACTAGTCTCACTAATGGTTCTAGTTTCACCCATTCTCCCTCCACATATCATATGCATGGGGCTATGAGCTTACTTGACACAATGTTATTAGGATCACTATCTATCAAACTAAGCATGTTAATTTGAAGCATTTGAAAGGATTATTTTCACTAAACAAATCCAATTTTGGGTTTTATGTCAGTCTTTATAAATAAAAAGGCATCATGTTCTTTTTATTATCTTTTATTAGCTTATGTAAGCCTATCACTATAAACATGAACAATAAACATCACATCAAAATCATGAACATCATGAGCTATGTCAACAAGTAGTAACATATATTTATTAATGAGTCAAACACAATGTAAACATATCATAACATCCATGAACATCAATCACATCATAAACCATAAGCATGTCATTACACAATCACAAGCATAAACCAAATAGTTGAGCCAAATATTAGGGCAGATACCATTCCCATTTCACCCATATAGCCATAAATAAATCCATAACATATCCTATCATAACCATAAACATAATAATAAAATCACATGCCTAAGATACTGAGTACAACATCATAAACATGGACCAAAACCATAAGCCATAATCACAAACCAAAAGCAACTATCATATATCACATCATAAGCATCCATCATATACATCAAATCATCAAAAAATAATACATGTCATAATGTGTCAGCTCTCTCTCAAAACATATACATCTCACTACATCAACACATTAGTCAGTATCAAAATAATACATCAAAATAACATATCTCCAATCATGGGCCTACACCACTACCACTTACCCCATCTGTGCCTACACTTGTACTTAGTGGTAGTCCCCCTAAGACTCCTATCTATCCCACTGTAGAAACCCATTGACTCAGAGTAGCTATCAATGGCTCACCAGCCAAGCTCATTTTATACTCTACATACCTCATAGCTTGGGGTAGCTGGTCTAATACCATCACCTCATAATATCTGAGCTCTTTAATAGTAACTAGATAGCATGCTTGGGGAACTATGTCTGATGGCCCTCCTACTACTGCTATGCCTACCCCAACCCTCTACCTAAGTAGATCTCTCTCACCTATAATGGTGGTGATCTAACCCTATAATTCTTGAATTTAACTTTATAATGTGGCCACCTATCCCTGTAGAGCTTGTACCTCAGCCTAAGCCATGGCCAATGTTGCCCCTACCTATCCACCCTAGTTGACTACATCTACAACCATCAGTGCCACCCATTCATCATCCCCACCTACATTTATAGCTACATAAATTAGTTGGTACCAAGCCATATATCCATCTATATACCTTATATCACCTATGGGAACCCTAATAGGAAGCTCCTCAAACCCTCCATCTAGAACTATCTGAATAGGTTAGGGCATTGATAACTGAACCTCTGAGTCCTACCTCCTATACCATGGATGTGGACCTAGTATACCCTATAATAATTCAAACTATAAATGCACTCAATCAAAGGGAATCAACTTAACCTCACCTCCCTAGTGGCCCACAATCTACCTATAGCTCTATATAGTGAGGGTCTCCCTCTTGTACCCAAGCTAGATAGGGAACTATAGGTATGATCTCCATATAATGTCTAAAAATACCAATACACCTAAGGTAGCCTTAAACCACTCAATGTCATATGCTCCACCTCTAGCCCCTAATGTAGCATAGTCATCCCTCTACCTCATAAAGCCCACAGGGAACTCTAGCTATGTTTACCCCACCCATGGCAATCACATAAGCCTTAGAACTTTGATGTGCTCATAGGCCCAGTAGTGTAGAACCATGCCCACACTAATGCCATACCTCCTATGTTTCCTAAATCCCCAAAAATCTCTATAAATCTAAATAAGAAATATTGGGGCACACCCAAATACGGTCCTCTGAAATAATATCTCAACTAAAACCCTGAGTAGTACATAAAGGAATCTCCCACTACTAGAATCTGGGAGCCTAAAGCAAGTAACCATGATCATCAACATCATTATAAGTCTCCTCTCCTTAGGATCCCTCTCGTATAATGTTGTGTATCTAAACCCTCTAAAGTGCAACTAGACCTAGTCACTATCATCTCCATATAAATACTTGACATATTCATCATTCTCATCCTATTCAATTTGGTAGATTGCATCACCACATTGTGGGATTTGAGTGATCCTATGAACATCCTCTTGGAGAATAGTCATATCCCTAATTAGTAGTAATAAAGTGTTATTAGTTTGATCCCATCTCTCGATGATTACAACTATTAGAGATGCATCCCTAGGCATGTGTTATTAGTGCCTCATCCCTCCTAGCCCTACCACCTCCATATGGGCCCAATCATTATCAATTATCCCCTTAAGTAGCATGGGGAAGATCTATAGCACATGGTCAAGCATCTATATCTACTCTTGAGCCTACACCAAATCAAAATGCTTTGTTTAGACCCCATCTAGTCTCATCTACCCTATATTTTAAAAACATGCCCCTAACCCTAAATGATTTGACCTAATCATATCCATACCCTATTTACCCCTTATGCCCAACCTATCAAGACAAACTTTAGGCCTACCTATTATACTTTATACTCAAACTATGCTTAAACCCTTAGCACCTTTTCAATAATCCTACCTCATCATGGATAACCACTGATGGTCATGTTGGCCATCGATGGTTGGGTACCCCTACTTATTAAGGTGTCAACCATTGATGGTCAAGCCTGAACATCAATGGTTACCTATGGGCATTCCATGGCTATAATTCCCAATCCTACCAGGACCTAAATAGGGACCCAATTTAATAAACACCTAACCTAAGCACTCTACCCATCTAGCCTACTACCTAATAACCCATCCACCCTATCAATTTGTCATTTTACCCACCCCATTTGACCATAACCCCCACAACCCTACTTAGGGCATGAAGCCCTAAAATAGCTATTTTATAGACCCTGACCCCCCAAGCACACACAAAAAATAGTAAAATCATACCTAGTTATTAATTTAGTGCACCCCTACTTCATTTCATGACCTCCTCCATGGTATGAGCCATCAAGCAAGTGTCCAACCACATCCTTAGGCTCCCTACATCTTAGACCCATGGAATCAATCAAGTTCCTCTATCCAATGAGAAATGTCTACCTTAGCACACACTTCTCTTGTAAAGTTTTGAAATTGCCTAAAGCTCAGTCAAATAACATAGCATGGTAAAATGATAAATTACCTTTTGTGTTTTTACATTTACCCTCTAGACTTGTAGGGTTTCCCATAACCATTGATAGTCAAGGTGACCATTAATGGTCACTTTATGGGGACCCTAACCATTGATGATCAGGTTACCCTCCAAACCCATTTTTCCCCTTTTTTTGGTATTCTAACCATTTCATGCCATTTATACCAAGCTCTTACCTACTTTGGATATTTCTTTCTCTAACTAACCTAACCACCTCATTACCTCACCATTGGTCTATTTTGGTCTATCTAATATGCAATTTTGTGACACTATTACTTGGTCCTTTGACCATAGTGACAATATTACCATGTTGACCCTTTTGCATTTTATTCCACCTTGTGCTTACCAACCCACTTGTGTCTCATCAGGAGAACTTCCTACCTTAGATACGCATGACACTTGACCTATTTGTGTTTTCCTTGAGAGCACTTCCTACCTTAGATACCCATTAGAAACATAGAAATTGCTTATGATACTTGTGTTTACAAGTGTTCCTAACTGCCATGCCTATAGGTGATCACACAGTTCACTTGTCACTTATCTTTTTTAACACTAACCTTTATTTTTACAAACATTGGCAACCTAGTCTATGCATGATCTTGTTTATCTCTCCTTTTGTTGCATTATGTGCATGCATTTGCATCTCAAATTCCAAATCTCATGTCACCACATAGTGACTCACCATCTACTACTTATCAAACCCATACCCACTTCAACTTCACCTCATTGAATCTTAGTTTGAGGGGGAACACCTCATCCCACTCTCAAGGCAACTAGACTCATGACCCATATTCCATTTTTATTTTTCAGCTCATTCATGCAAGCCACACAATAAAAAGGGGAAAATATAGACACCAAAAATCTACACACCTATGATTTTGATTATTGAAGTAGTAATAGAATTACTCCTAAACCCTCTTATGACCAACCTACACCAATCAATCCTAAACCAACCAATCTACACTTCATTTCACCTAACTAAGTAACCCTATCCTTGGGGACCCTAACTGTTGATGGTCAGGTTGACCATCGATGGTTAGCCTTGGGAATCCCTAACTGTCGATGGTTAAGATCTACTTTCCCACCAAAATCATGCAAGCTCTACTAACCCTTTTCTAAATATAACTTGTTTAATTTATGTTGTGATCCTTTACATGCATTAATTATATTTAGATGACCCAGTTACACCTTCACCTCCACCTCTTGCTTATGTCTATAAGAGTGAGAGGCCTAGGAGGTCAAATCTATCTATAATAATTATCAAGAGCTCAATCATTCAAGAGTTTTCTTTTGAAATTCAATCAGGTCAATTAGCATCATCAACATATCAACCATCTTATTAAGAGCCAACTTGCCATCATCTCTCAACTAAGCTTTCAAGTACCATTACTTTATTGGAATCAAGCTAGATTCTACTAATAGGTTAACTGCATCAACCACCCACCCAACTGACTTCTAGTAAGATAAGTACTTATTTATCAATATTCATGTGCTTTTATTCCCTTTCATAATCAATCTATCCTGTACATAACTCCTATAATTCATTTGTGAAATTTTGTCATCTTCTATTGATCAAACCCAAAATTCCATAGTCAACTATCTATGGTTGGACCCCAACCATTGATGGTCAAGATAACCATTGATGGTTACCTCAACCGTTGATGGTCACCTTTGGTAGAAAAACCAACAAGCTAATTTGACCCACCCACACCTAACCAAATCCAATTTTCTATGTTTTTAACCACTCATAGGCCCCTTTCTAATTTTTCTAAGCATACCCTAACTCATTATCACTAGTATTAATTAGTTTATCACTAATTATATCATTTCTAGTCTATTTTTCTAGCAAGCTTTCTTGTATTCAATTTTAGTACCTTTTGATTATTGATGCAAGTACCTCCTTTCCAATTTATCAACTTGATTGTTCAAAATGTGTGGATTGATATCCCCTAAGGTATCTCTCACTTCTAGGATCTAGCTATCACTAGGCAATCCACTTAACTATCTGTCTAACAAACAAGTTTTCTTTAGTTCTTTCTTATCTATAGTTATTCCTCCCAAGCCAAAGAGGAGTTTTTCATAGTCTTCTGATTCAATGTGCACACAAGAAAACAAGTTTTTCAGCCATACCCGTATTGAGTTTCTTTTCTCTCTTTCTTAGAACTAAAGCTGAAAATTTACATGAAACACTATGTTTTTAGTTATATGATCCATTGATGTTATTGCTTCTATATAGTAAATTAGAACTTGTTTGTCTATTGTATGTGTCCCTTATTTTTTAATTAAGTAAAAATCTCTATGAAATCATTTTTTAGTATGTAGGCCATTTGAACATGTCCATTTATTTCCCTTTGGCTTTGTGTGTGTAATATTTATTTATACAACATTTGAACATGTCCCTTGTATGAAACTCTTCAACTTATTTCTTGGCATTATGTTTATTGTGTTTGCATGATTATTAAGCTTGTTAATTTTGATGATCTATATCATGCACTAACTATTGTGTACAATTTTTCTATTATAACTACTACCTTGAGCTTCATAGATACATTTATCTACATTTGACACTTTAGGCCTTCCCTCATATGTTGCATGCATACTTTGAATGATGCATATCTTATGATGATGACATATATTTTCATAAATGCTATAATATTAAATGATTACATCTTGAAACACATGATATATTTAACTTTTATTTTGATATGAGTGACTTTCAATAATTCCATCACCTCAAAATGGGGGCATTTCAATGGGACTTTCATACATGAGATAAACCTCTATGAGTAAAAATCAATGTTGGATACAAAATACAATTGTAAAGAATTTAAAATGGTTCAAAAAATTAATTATTGGTATAGATCATGGGGGAATATGCCATGCATATGCACTCACATTATAGTAACAAATAACATATTCATATATTTTGGTCCATAAAATACATTCATGCACAATATTCAAACAAAAATTTCAAAATTTAAATCTACATAAACTTACAAATTTTTCACTTATTTCATACTGGTATGATATATATTCATGAATTAATTTCAATATTTCTTACTATCTACAGTCATGGTAGGAGTGTGGATGTTCTCTATTATATTTTGATCGTGCATATAAGAACTAAGGAACAAAGTGATAATTGAATATAAAATCCATTTGCAGTGGTTGACTCAATTAAAGTGCATATTTCATAACATTAAGATTCATCTCCCTCTATCATTATAGCTTGTGAATCCATTATGGATTCCAACCCATTACCTTATTATGGTTGCAAATACCAACATCACAAATTATGGTTTGATCCAAATTGGGTCCTGATCACCATCAATTCTCCATTGGTTTAACGGAGGAACCATTCTCTCCAAGTGCTTCATGGGAAGCATCATATTTAAGCAAATTTACAAAATCAACATTGGTTTCACACACATTTTTATTTATCCCTTATTTCTCATTTCAAGTTTTTAATTTTCAAAGTTTAATATTTTTTGAATTTCAAATGAATAAAATGACTACTTCATGAGTTGTTATAGGATTTTATAAGTTACTTTTCCTATACAAACAAAGTATCTACTCAAAGAAAAAGTGTGTTGTATACACTCAAGTATATCTTTCATTTTACTCTAATAATTTCACTTCTACACTAAATTAAGGGAATGTAGATATTCAAATTTGGTCATGATTACTTAATAATATCATTTTTGGCCCACTTTTACTTTAATTGACTTGAGCACTTAATATGGCACTATTTATCCACCTCACTCTATTTTAAGTACTTATATGGACCTATCCCTTTCTAAGTTTTTTTTTTATGCTTAAATAAATGTTTTTAATCACTAAAATATCTCTAATAATCTATCCATACACCCTAGATCCTTAATTTCAAATGTTACCTTTCTAAGACTAAATTGGCCAAAATGGGATAGTATTGGCAGTTGGTCCTAACCCTTGTGGGTAAATATTATCCTTCACTTAGTAACGAATATTTTTCAAATTTAACCCCTCCATTTTATGTCGATCACTATTTTTAGGATAGGTGTCATGAGTTTTTCCCCTTCTAGATTGATATAAAGGCACATCTAAGTTTCATATTCTACTACATTTCAATTTTAATATTGAGGCATACTTGAATTATTTCACATTGAACAAAACTTCCCTATTCTTCCCAAATTTGATTATATTAATTTAGATCAATGTTTAGCCAATTGAAGAGAATAATATATCAAATTAAATCAAATCATTATCAAGTATCCATTCCATCTTTATATGCATGCTTATATCAAAAGGAACACAATAACACTAAGCACTATAAGTGGGAGAACTACTTGGGATTAATTTTCATATTCAGAGTAATAGATACGTAGGTAGTAATCAATAATCATGTAGGTGATTAGGTTCATTTAAATATAGCACACTTCCTCTTTATATTTGTAGGTTTTAATATATTATAAACCCTATTAGGGTTTCAACTTTGAAGAAGTCATTTTTTAGGTCATTTATCCATAGCTAAAGGTCAAATTTCCTCACACAAACATATTTCAAGTAGGTGTAAGTGATTAAGCCATATTTTTATTTATTTTACATTAAGGATAATACTAACCCATATATTATATTATTTTTATTTTATCATTTCCCATTCCAATTGATCTTGACCCTTTTTAGTGATAATTATAGTTTTTTGTTCTATGTGCATAATTAGTTCTAAGTGATCAGTTCTAGCCATCTTTCTATCTCATGCAATCAGCTTACAAGTAGAAAATAATTAAGTCTTCTTGTGTTTTCATAATTAGTTTCTTTCATTAATTCATTCATGTTTTATCCATTTAATAAATTAAATTTTATTTTGATACTTACAAGTTTTATATAACATTTTCTATTTTCTATTCATTTTATCTTAATTCAATTTAATACACCAGGTAATTCCAAATTATAATAAAACAAGTACCTATAGCTTATATATCATAGGGATATATTCAATATGATTTTTATATGGTTATATTCACTAATGTGTTTGAATGCTTTCTTTAATTTGCATGTGTTTTCTTTTTTTTTGCATCCTTGTCCATATAGGATCCTCTTATCATCATGTTTTATGAGTCCCATCTTTGTGTGTTATCTCACTAACTTATCTAGTCACTAACTTGGGTTTGTTCCTATCTTGAGTTCATATAATTGATTTATTTTATGCTTGTAGCCATGATTTATATCATGAATATTACTATACTTGATTGGTTCCTAAATTTTCATGGTTTTTACCATGCATCTATGGGGGCATGATACTTGTGTGTTCTCATTGTTATATCTAACCCAACATAGAGCATATTTTATCACATTTGGGTCATATTATTATTTTAATCTCACTTTGACTTAGTGGAAGTAGTACCCTTTTGCATTTTAAATGATATGATACTATCTTTCCTACAC
>JARHVA010005226.1:600000-815000 GCA_037957365.1 Torreya grandis | reverse complement strand
TCTTTGGGTGCATATATCCAATTTTAAATGATGGAAATATACTTATAACAAAAAAAGAGATTTTCATCTCCTTTCTTTTCATTTTTAGTGTATCAACAACATATTTATTATTTCCTTTCTTTCCTTACATGTTTGAATGAGACATGTATTTAAGATTATTTAGTGTATTTTATTCCTTAGATGTTATATTAATAAATTAATTATAAAAAATTAATTATATTTTAAATGTTTTATAGTGATTAATTTAAGGTAAACATATCAATATCCATATATCTACTTGTCAAGTTTTATTTAGCATAGCCATGAACTGACAATGGCTCAAATTATATAATGCATGCAAAAGTTTGTCAAAGGCATGCCCATAAGATTGGAACCTTTATGCTACCTATAGTAAGTGACCCAAATTATCACTTAAAAAATTCCCTATAGACTAAAATGCTTTAGAAGCCATTATTTTATGGAACTTGATGTATATTATTCAAACTATGAATAAAAGAGATGTTTAAGTTGTATACACCTATATTTTTTATTCATTGGTTATTTCTTTTGTAAGATTCATTATCAAATATTTATATTTTACCCTAATTTAGATTAATGCAATAAATACTAACCCCAATAGGATATAAATTGATTAGAATAATGTCTCAATTTATATTCTCACAATATACATAATTGCACATGTTAAATATAATAATGAATATACAATAAGAGCTAAGAGAACTCTTAGGTTATTTATCATGTAGATCCAAAGCTTTATTATCTAATTGATACACCTTAAGACTATAATATTTATATATACATGATATGTCTCTTCCTATTTTCTCATATTTTGTTCTAATAGATTTAGGTAGTATTGATAGTCGATGTTGGTTGTCTAGTCAAAAATGACTTTGTGCATAGGGGATGACTATTTTCTTCTAAGATAATGTGATAGTGTTTTTTATGTATGTTTTTATCTTTATCTCTTTTCATATTCACATGAGAGCATCTATATTTTCAAACCCTATTTTTGCATAAATGATCTAGTATCAAATTGAGGGGTATCAGGTGAAAGGGTTATGTTTTATTGACCTTGGTCACTCCTCATTAATATACCAAGTATTGCACTATATTTATAATACTCTAAAAAGTGACCAAAATTGAATGTATTTATCCCATTAATGTGGGTGTGTGTAAATATTTATACAAGTGTAGATTATATTTCTCCTATTTTTCCCTTGGTACAATCATGTACATATGAATTGACACTTCTAAACTTGAGATTCATCTCTAACAATTTTGTAGGTGCAATATTTAATATTATCTAGCTATTGAGATTGTAATGTCCCTATGTTTTAAAATACCTTGTAGTGTATTTGTATATATATGAGTCTCTAACTTTTAACTAAGGACCTATTGGCATGCACAAGCTGATAATAAAATTTTAAATGTGCCCAAATAATGGTAATAAAATTAAACTTGCCAAAATGAAATTAAAAGAGGACCTCGGCAAATTTCTTTATTTATGATTAGTATTGATAGTCAATAATAACCATAAATATTATAACTAGTTAGAGGCTTTAAATACTCCAAGGGTGGAAAGGATGGCATGAGATCTCTGTAATATGCTATGTGAATTTGGTCATGATATGTTAAGGGAGTCAAAAATTCAAATAAAATCAATAATATAATCAAGAGATCAATATAAATGTGCCACTAATTATTTAGTTTGTGGTTTGATATCTATACATAAAAGTATTTTGAAACAATTTTTATAAAAAATTTGGGTATTTACATCCCCCTTCGCCCATTTTGCCTCCCCTGTCCCACCCCCACCTTAATATAGAATTTTGGTGTACCTAAAACTATTGAATAAAATATAAAATAGAATGAAAACCTACATTCATTATGAAGCTAAGATTATTGTTTGTTCCAATATTCCTTCAAAATACAATGCATGGAATTAGATATATTTTTTCTCATATAAATAAATTATATTTGTAATGAACAAACATTATTCAAAGAATAAGTACACATTTACATTATTTTTATGGTGTCACTCATGGAGTATGCTCATGGAGTGTAATTTTTTATTGAATAATTAAGATGGAAATGGTCAACATTTGACCTAGCCACTATGGAGAAGAAGAGCAAACTTCTAATCTAGTTCATTTCCTATCCAGGCAAGTGGAAAAGCTTAGAAGTGGTTGTTTGAAGAACAGTTCCAAGATGAAATGAAAACTCTGTGTTGGGTTGAGGAGTGATATATAAAGTGTCTCTAATCCTTAACACATCACTAAAAAATAATCAACCATTGTAGATGGATTATCTATTCAATTGTAATGTTTCACTCTAATTCAATCAAGTTTTATCCATGTAATAACAAAAGGCATGATCGAAAGGGTATGAACAAATTTCATGCCACCATCATAAACATAGATGTTTATTGTGTAGATTCACTTAATGTATAATATAATGAATTATATAAATATAATGGATAGTGTTTATTCCCCCATCATGATTGTAAATATGATAGAATAAGAAGAAAAACCTTACTGTAAATTATATTATCATGTATGAGCATGAACCCATATCATGCCCTAAAAATATGAAAGTGTGTATATGTGAAATGATAAGTATCATGCCCTATGAATTTTTAAGTGTGCATGAATCAACATAATGCCCCTAAATCTTTAAGTGTGCATGAATTAATGTTATGCCCTCTAAATCTGTATTAATTGGTATAGAATATCATGTATTTATATGGTGAATTTGAGAACTTGTATCTCAAATGTATGTGTATTTGAAAACCTCAAATATTTTAAATTATTGTGCATATACACCCAAGTGTGTACTAATATGTGCTCAATCGTTTATAAATTAAATACATATGCATGGTATATACCCCTGTAATTTGTATCAATATGCAAATATATGTCATGTAACTCAGCCATTGTGAATCATGTGTAATGTGCCAACTCTAATTATATGAATCATTTATTGTGATAAATATAATAATTTGAATCAATAATAATGTGATAACTCTAATATTTTGAATAATATATAATTTCCCAACTCTGATAATTTGAATCATGTATAATGTGTCAACTCTAATAATCTATATCACATATAATGTGCCAACTCTGATAATATGAATCATGCCAAATTTTGATAGTTTTAAATTATATAATAATCCCAATATATGCCCCCATTTCGATGTGAGGAATGTAATTTTTGGATCAATTAGATCAAAATATAAATGTAATGAGATAATCTTGATGATTTGTATAATTTACTATATGTGTCTGAATTGGTTATTTGAAATTTTTATTGTATGAATTTGTATCATTTTATTATGGATTTTGTATAAATGTATTGCTATTGAGGCATATATAGATCATTTAAATTGATAAAATTATTCCTTGTATAATATAAGATAATTTATAAATGCAATGGCACATATCAAGAGTTAAAAGTCACCCCCATTTTGAAAAATTAGGGCCAGATTAGTGTGGAAAAAGAGTAACCATAAACGTTTGACATATTATAGATTATTGTTACTAGTCTCAGAAATGTTACCATGTAGGATAACATGCTACATGTGTTCCAATTTAACTGATGGAGAGTGATTTTCATTTATGGTGTTTGATATATCATGCATGAAAGGTTTTCATGTATTAATTTAGAAATTAGATTAGGTATAGTGCATTTTTTAGACACATAGAATTAATCATTAAGTTCTTGGTAATTTTAATATTGACATCCTTCCATTTTTTGGCCTATTCTTCATTATTATAGCTTATAATCTCTACAAGAGCATACTTAAAAATTATCTTAAAAATACTCAAAAAATATTTTAGGCATCCCTAATATGGTTATAGGCACCTATTAAACCCTTTCCAGTAGTCTCTATACTTCTTGGATAGGTCCATGCTAGTTTAAATAGGGCCACACTACAACCTTGTCCACTAGTGTGGCCTTGTCCCCCTCTCTCCAATGGTAAATTTTTAAATTTCAAACAATCTATTTTTTTCTCCTGTGCTTTTAGGAAGGGTGGTTAGCAAAAATATTTTAATTTTTTTCCTATATAAGAACGTCAAAGCTTATCCAAATAATTATAAAAATCACTTGGAATTTATACTACACATTAAGAAAAAAATCACTATTTATTCTAATTTTAATAATGTAACATTCTAACATTCATAGGCCAAATTTGAATATCTTTTATTGCATGTCAAGGGCATGCATTGTCAAGAATTTAAATCAATATTCTATCTATATTCATATATTTTCACAAGCATGGATCATACAATTACCCTATGAGGGAGAATCACATCAACTTAAGGCCCATTTGGGATATATAGATAGTACTCAGAATACACAGAGTTTTCTAAGGGTACCTTAGTTATTCCCCTAACCCTATTGCCCCTTTTGAATTTGATCTTGATTGTGTTTATATGCAGGATTAAGGGTTTGTGTTTTATAGGTATTCTATGTATTAACTCAACACATATAATTAATAAGTAAATCCTTACAAATAATTGCATAAATTAATATTATAAAATTAGGAACACAACCAAGAAAGACATGGCTACAATCAATAGACATGGCCATAGTGTGGTCTTATCCTCCTTTGATGGACATGTCCAATAACAACTCCAATTCTTATATTTAGTCACAAAAAATTCAAATAGGGCCACACTACAACCTTATCCACTAGTGTGGCCTTGTCCCCCTCTCTCCAATGGTAACTTTTTAAATTTCAAATAGTCTATTTTTTTCCTCCTATGCTTTTAGTAAGGGTGGTTAGCAAAAATATTTGAATTTTTTTCCTATATAAGCACATCAAAGCTTATCCAAATAATTATAAAAGTCACTTGGAAATTCTACTACACATTGAGAAAAATGTCACTATTTATTCCAATTTTAATTATGTAACATTCTAACAGTCATAGGCCAAATTTGAATATATTTTATTGCATGTCAAGGGCATGAATTTTAAAGAATTTAAATCAATATTCTACCTATATTCATATAATTTCACAATCATGAATCGTACAATCAAAATTACATCAGCTTAAGGCCCATTTGGGATATGTAGGTAGTACTCATAATATATAAAGTTTTCTAAGGGTACCTCAGTTATTCCCCTAACCCTATTACACCTTTTGCATTTGATCTTGATTTTGTTTATTGTGTAGGAGTAAGGGTTTGTGTTTTATAGGTATTCTATGTATTAACTCAACACATATAATTAATAATTAAATCCTTACAAATAATTGCATAAACTAATATTATAAAATTAGCCACACAACCAAGCAAGACATGGCTAGAATCAATAGACATGGCCATAGTGTGGTCCTATCCTCCTTTTATGGACATGTCTAATAATACCTCTAATTCTTGTATTTAGTCACTACAAATTTAAAATAGGGCCACAATACAACCTTGTCCACTAGTGTGGCCTTGTCCCCCTCTCTCCAATGGTAACTTTTTAAATTTCAAATAGCCTATTTTTTTCCTCCTGTGCTTTTAATAAGGGCAGTTAGCAAAAATATTTAAATTTTTTTCCTATATAAGCACATCAAAGCTTATCCAAATAATTATAAAAAAAACTTGGAAATTCTACTACGCATTGAGAAATATATCACTATTTATTCCAATTTTAATTATGTAACATTCTAATATTCATAGGCCAAATTTAAATATCTTTTATTGCATGTCAAGGGTATGCATTGTCAAGAATTTAAATCAATATTCTATCTATATTCATATATTTTTACAATCATGGATCGTACAATCACATTATTAGATGTAATTACATCAGCTTAAGGCCCATTTGGGATATGTAGGTAGTACTCAAAATACACAGAGTTTTCTAAGGGTACCTCAATTATTCCCCAACCCTATTGCCCCTTTTACATTGATCTTGATTGTGTTTATTGTGAAGGAGTAAGGGTTTATGTTTTATAGGTATTCTATGTATTAACTCAACACATATAATTAATAATTAAATCCTTACAAATACTTGCATAAAATAATATTATAAAATTAGGCACACAACCAAGAAAGACATGGCTATAATCAATAGACATGGCCATAGTGCAGTCCTATCCTCCTTTTATGGACATGTCCAATAACAACTCTAATTCTTGTATTTAATCATGATAAAGTACACAAGTCATTTTAGGCACTTTTCAACTATATTCAACCTTTCCAATAAACATAATATTTTTTTTAGGGAGGTTTACATATCTATAGACCGATTTATTATTTTTTGCTAATTTCTAATTCTATAAAATTTTATATTTTACTATATATTAAGGTATTATATTGTATCTCTATTTCATTAGTTTAAATATATTATTTTGATTCATACAATTGAAAATAGATTAAACACATTGTTGAACATTTAACCATATGAATAGGTTGAGTTTTTATAATTTTTTAATTCAATGCACACTATTAATTAATATTTTTAGCTGTAAAACATCATCATGTTGATCCACTAAGATTTTGTGTCTTATCATTTTTATTTTTTATATGTTTCCTTATAGGTATTTATAACTTTTTATAATTATTTTTAGTTAAGGGTTAAGGATGTGGAATAACATATACAAAAAGATGAATTAAACTATTCTAAAGCAAGCCAATTAATCAAAATCTCATATAAATTAATATTTTGAATTAAAGTGTTGAGATATAATAAATATATAAATTAAATCCAAAATAGTGTTTTTGTTACATAAATAATAAGTGATGATACTTACCTTATCTAAAAATTTGTAGGCATATCTAAAAAATACAGAGGTGGAAATAGGCAAGGGCAAAATTAGGATCTAGTCATCAAATTCTAAAAATATTATTTTGGGGGGCCTAGACACTTGCATTGACCTATGGACACTTGCATTGATGATTTTATTCTAATCTTTATTTATTTTTCATGTATGTAATATTCATTTTATTGTAAAGTGACCACTTAGAGCCTTTCAACCTTTTTATTGCATTAATGTTATTTTATTTTATTCACATGCACAAGTTGTCAATGATTTTGTATATATCAAACCCTATCTCTTCACCTTAGGTCTTTCTACATTGTCAACAATGGGTTAATGGGATCATGGTGTCAATTTTACCTCAAGGACCCCTTTATCAATGAGTGTTTATTACATATCCAACACTCCAAGGAGGGCCTTAAACTTACGTAGTTTTCCCCTAGGTGTTTGATTGTGTGTGTATAAGGGTACAATATACTATATGAAAAGGCATGTAATGTTCTATCTTCTAAGTTGACAAATACTACACATGGGTTATTCTTTGAATTCTTTAGAACTATAATATTACTGCTCCTATAGATGATAAGGAAATAAAGAAGAATAGGGTAGTAGAACGCAATTATGTAATCAACTGAGTGAGATTGAATAGGTACTTACTTAGTATTTGCTAGATGAATAATGAGTAAGCTTAGATTTTTATTTATACCACACCTTTTGAAAATATATCAAGATAGGATTTAATAATACAAATGGGTTGAACTATAGGATTTGAAATATTTACAAATTATATGACTTTTGAGGACTGGACACTTGATAATAATATGGAAACTTGCATCAACACAAATGTCATATATGGCATGTAAGTGTATAGAAAGCTAGAAAGTTATTGAGGATCTCAAACTGAAAGTGAAGGATATATATCAAGTTTTAATCTTTATATATAATTGGAGATATCTAGGTCATCATAAATGATAGGGTCAAAATATAAGGTAAGCGATTAGGCATAGTGAGATGGTGAATGCGAGCCTTTTGGTAGCAATTAAGTGAAAAACTAAAGGGTGGATCCCTGATATGTATTTTTCAAGTATAAAATATTAATATGTTATATAGATAATATTTTAGTAACTACATTCCTCCCACTTTAATCTATTAATGTATAAAGATGAAATTACTAGGTTAAAAGAAAGAAATACTACACACCTTGTCTTTGCTTTAGCCCCCTTTGAGTGTTTTGATAGTTTATGAATTGTAACCAATATCATGTTACAATATAAATTAGTTTTATTAATTTATAATTTGACATAATTTAAATTCTTTAAAAGAAAGAGAGAAAGTAAAGAATACACTTATCTGTTGATGCAACCATATGGCCCCTTCGTGCTTTGACTTGGTAAAGATGTTTCCATATGAAGCATTGGAGGTGAAAGAGGTTTAAAACTAAATCTTAAATATTTTAATATGGATAATTTAAGGTAATTATTCACCCAATATATTTCAAGGGTGATTTTCGACATGACCATTCATATCATTACATCTCAATCACACAACTCAAGTGATAGTACAATAAAATCCAAGTTAAGTGATATATCCAACTCAACCTACAAAATGGTAGTGTCAATCCATAAAAGGTGTTTAATCTCAACCACACTATTAAATAGAGCCAACTTATATAGACATAAAATAATTTTGAATATGTATTTGTAATTTTTAATGCACTTGCATGGCATATGCACCTTTCATGTGTCTCAAGTTGAATTATCTACAAAATTTAACCTCTTCTCTTTAACTATGTATATTATATGTCATATATATAAGTAATTCTATTCCAAATCTATAAAAATTGGTGAAATTTATAGGATTTTGACCCAAAGGTATATCTGAATCATGTAAATTGTAGTAAAATAATAAAAATTCCAAAAAAAATTATAAGTGTGGAGGTCATGTCTCCATGACATGCCCCCACTAATATGCCTCCATTTTGGGGTGAGGGAAATGAAATATATATGTTACCTTACCTCAAATGGATAAGATAATTATATAATATGTGTATGAATCATGTAGCATATATAAGTATCATGTTCAAGTAGATATATCAATGAAGCTCACAGTATGTGATCACAACAAACCCTAATATGCATGATATTTATCATGAAAACACATAAAAAGTAACAATACAAGATCAGAAAAAAATCAAGAACAAACATAAGAGCACCCAATGTCACACAAAATGGGTCTAAAGATACCACAAACAAAGGAATATTCAAATGCCATAAACTCAAAGGAATGACATATTCAAATGTCTAAATAGAAAGCAACATATAATGGATTGGGAGGAACATGTAAGGAACATATTCAAATGTTCCATAATCAAGACAATGTCAAGAAATAAAAAGACACTCAAGGAATGACAATGTTAATAAATGAAGTATAAACATCCAACATAAGCATATCATACTAGTCACTAGATATATGTGTTATAAAAAATGGCATGTAACAAAGTATATCAAGTACATTGTGAAATATGTATGCATGAGTATAGGAATGTGTAAGCATTAGTTTATAATCTCAACATGATAATGTATAAATGATCATACATTAATGTAACATGTATCAATCATGATCAAAGAAATAGATGCCCCCAGCATAGTATGCCACATGGGAAGAGGAAAGGTCCAAGATATGTATGTGTAGGTATCATGGGTCTCATGTATGCCTATAGCACACTCACTTATGTGTGAAACATGTGTATAAAAATTATATGTTATCTACTAACATAAATTAAACAACATAGATGCTAAAGAGCTAGTAAACATGTGAATTTTGAATATTTTTGTATTTATTTGAATGTTTTTGTATTTTATTGAATATTTGATTTTTTTGAATGTTTTGAATATTTTATTTGTTTAGGCATAACATATATGTAAATTCATGATTTTAATTTGGTTATTAAGAGGTTTCCCTTCATGTGTATCTAGGTGGTATACCCTTTTTCCTAATTTTTCCATAACTATGAATGGGGCCAACTAGTTTGGTTTGAACTTTCTTTTTTTAGCTTTGTTTGCATTGGCATTTGGTATTATTTTTATTTTATTTTAGTACCAATTCACCCACATAAAATTTAATTGGTTTAATTTTTTTTCTATAATCTTATTTGATGTGATCTTGATAGACCCATAAATGTTCAATATCATGTGTGTTTTACACTCAATTATTCCAACTAATATAATCATTTTGCCTGATAATCATCATATTTTATAATATCCTTGAGATAAGCATGTAATGATGGGATTTCAAGTTTAATTGTTATAAATACCTATATACCATAAACTAATGAAAAAGGTGTGGCCTCAATAGGTGTATGAACAATAGTGTGGTATGCCATTAAGGCATACACCATTTGATGATGTAAATATATACTATATCATTAAAATGTTTTGCCAAGTATATTGATAATGGTTTTGTTTATCACTTCTTCTTGAATATTAACCTATGTGTAATAAGGTGTAGAAAAGGTGTGTCTAATTTTTTACTTGTTGCAATTGTTTCACTATTTTATTTTTAAATTATGACCCATTATCGGTAATTATAGCTAAAGGTATGCCAAAATGAGAGATAATATTAGTCATTAATAATTTGCATATTTCATCCCCTATGGTAAACTCAAGTGTAATTATTTCCACCCATTTGGTAAAAAAAATTACCTATGATTATGAATTTGTGGCCACTTTCAAATACTAGATTTAATTTTCCAATTAAATCAAATACCCACAAATAAAAAGGCCATGGTGAAATAATTAGTTGTAATTCATGAGATGGAGCATGATTTAAATCATTATATTTCTATCATTGTAAACATAATTTAGCATGTTCAATACATTATTTTTACATTTTAAGCTAGTAATAACCCCGTTATAATAGTTTTTGTGACATGGATTCGCCACTAAATATCCCCTCACACTCACTATCATACATTTATAGAGATGTGGTTGTCCATCAAAACTTCATTTTAATAAGTCATTCCCAATAATAACATAACAAAGTGTCTCTCTTTGTAGTTTACATTTGTCATTCCATGTGAACTAATCTATTATATAGGCATGATATAGGAAATTATAAATGTCACTATATCATTATATATTTGTATAGTTGCATCTAATATCAATACATGCTAAAGCATCCATTTTTTTTGATGTAATGGAAGGTTGTCATAACTGATGTATTGTAAAATTTATAAAATCATCTTTGATATCAAAAGGCATTAAGGATGTCTCACTAGTCATTTCATCTACATGATAGTTATCTTTACATGGTATACTATCAATAGCAAATATGTCAAATGTTTCTTTCAGACTATCCACCATTTATTTATATGAATTAATGATCTTATTTTGGTTGGTAATGATTGATAACTTGATTAACAACCAATTGAAAATCACCAAAGAATTTAATATTAGTGATATGAAATTTTTGTGATATGGATAATTAGATTATTAATGCCTCGTATTTTTCTATATATTGGTGCAAGAGAAGCCTAATATATAATAAAATGGAATGTATTCTCCCTCGGGGGTGAAAAATATGATACCTACACCCATGTTTGTCACACATTTGGATACATTGAAAAATATTGTCCATGTATTATGGGATATGTTATATATAGTTAACTCATCACAGAAAACTTCAATAATCGGGAAAGTATCTAGTAATGGAGATATAGCTATCTGATTACATATAACTTGGCCTTTTACTAATTTTTGAGATATAAACTTAAGATCAAATTATGTAAGTTGCATCACCCATTTATCTATTTGACCTGTTAGGTGGGTTTTGTTCATGAGAAACTTTAAGGTATTTTATTTAATTATAACATGTATCTCATTACTAAGTAGATAATGATGCAATTTATGTGTGCAAACACTAATACTAGACATAATTTTTCCATTGGAGTATATTTTCATTCATAATCAACCAATTAGTCACTTATATAGTAAATTTCACGCTTTCAATGATCATCATCATATTATGCTAATAGGGCCCCTGAGGCATCATTAGTTGCTAAGATATAAATGAGTAATGGTATATCTAGTATTGGAGGCATGAGCACTAGTGGATTTTCTAAATTAGAATTGATTATTATTAGACTTAATTTATCAAATAGATATATGGCTTTTATCCCATAAGCTATTTGTTACCTCTTGTGTTGATCAACATCCATCCCTTTAATTCAAGAAGTATTTTTTCTTTAAGACTTATGGCATTGCTCCTTCCTTTAGGCAAAGAGTCAAAAGAATCAAATAAGAAAAGAATTAATAAATTATCCCAAATCAAATAAATTTTCAAGTGGTTCCTTTATTTCATCAAAAATTTGCTAATAAATGTCATCCTATATAAGTTTAGAGTCTTTTTTGAGCTTTATATGCTTAAATATGGATTTAAATATTAAGGTAGTCTTGTACACTTGACAAATATATCTCAAGTCTCTACCATTCAATTTGACCTTAATTATAGACAAAAGGATTGTACTCACCATCACACTAGCTATAATTACTTCTTAGTCCAAACTTGATTATTATGACTATCTAGATCACCTATAACCATGTAACAATGAAAATTTGATATATATTCTTCACTATCAATTACAAACCACAACTTTCTTCAATCATGGATAATTTCATTCAAGGTAGGATAGTAGCATCAACACTAATATCCCTATTCCAATTCAAGTGTCCTTACCCTAAAAACACTCAAATTTAAAAATCTTTCGATGTGTGTGGGTTAGCCTAAGAATGTCAGTAACCCTTCAATGAGGATCATTTCAACATAGACAGTATAAATACAAGTAAAATCCACTTCATTTGGACATCTAGAAATTTCTAGGGAAGCACCTATTGAATCTTAATCAATAAATTTCAAAACTAAGTTATTATGAGATATTTATTCTTATTTGTATATCAATTATAGGATTTGTCATAATACAAGTTTGAATCACTCAAAATGTATCTCATGAGCCACATTTTTCAATTTATAAGATAGATCACTGCATGCATATTCATATAGTATATTTCACCCTTGTGCACACACATTCCCACACATAAGGGATAACTAAAAAATTCTGAGGCCCTCCTTGGATTATTGGCTATGTAGGAAACATTCACTAACTAAGGGATCTTTGAGGTTAGCTCGACACTATGATCCCACTAACCCATTTTTTGGTAAGGTAACCTAACCTAAGGTGGAGAGATGGGGTTATAAGCTACAAATCATGATATAGATCTTATGTGTGAGATCCAAATACATTAGATGAAAGGTCATAGAAAACTAAAAAAGACCCATGTGGTCATATCTTGATATAATGAAAATTCTGTACAAAATGGTTTCATAAATATTTAGACAACACCATCAATTAAAGTATCCATATGGCAACCCAAGTGTCTAAGCATCTAAAAAGAATATTTTTAAAATCTGATGATTGGTTCCTAAATATCAAACTATCTATTTCTACACATGTACATCTTAGATCTATCTAAGCATCATTACATAAGCTAGGTATTATTTCTTCTTTGTGATTATGAAATTTAAATACTATTTGACATTGTACTTGATATATTTAGTATTTTTCATAATTTAGCACTAAAATTGAATATCATAAATTGAATTATTTAATTGTCCTACTTTAAGGAATAGTTTGTCTCACTCTTGAATAAATTATTCCTCGTAACCTTTATGAACTTGACCTCTTAATCTTCCTATCCAATCCTAGTGTGCCCTAGGGTTTTTCTTATTTTTTCATGATTTATTAATTGTTAAAAATTTATTACAAAAAATAGATTGCTCTCAAATTCAAAGGCATAAATTTTGTTTAATAAGATGCATACTTATAATAAATTTTCCTTTTTTAAATACATCATGAAAGTAATTATTTATTGTTTTCATACATTGCTAAATTTTTTCAAACCATAATTGAATTGATTCAAAAACATGATAGATCCAACACATATGTATATATTCATATCCCTCCTTGTAATAATGTTGATCATGAATTATTACCTGTTACTACTAGACACCAAAGGGAATGTATGAAACAAGTATCCTCCATATGTACTAATGTAAAAAATCCCAATGAATTCATTAATAAATTTTCACTTTTTATTTATTACATAGAACTTAAAAATACAAAGATATTTTACTAGAAGCATTACACATAACAATATTTACAAATAATGTGGATCTACCATATGTAGCCTTTGTGTTGAATTTTATCAAATCGATGGAACATAATATTTCCTTTGAAAAATAATATCTACTAACCCAACACATTATAAACTCATGTTTTCCATTATATATACAATAATGTGTTCACAATAATATAATTAAAATGCACTTGTGGATAATGGATTAGGACTTAATATTTATAATATATCCTTTCTTTCATTACTAGGGATTGATTCCAAAGATTTAGAATCTTCTATTTGATTATTAAGGTATTTAATAACATTTCATGTAAAGTCTTAGGATAAATGACATTGGATATTACTATAATACCTCACACCTTACCTAATCTATGTCAAGTTATGCCAAATGATTTAAATTATAATATACTCTTGGGACATCCTTAGATACATGAGATGTATGCAATCCCATCTACTCTGCATGCCTATTTAAAATTTAGCCATCAAGGATTTATTTACACATCTAATGGATATAAATCCCTTTAGACATTGTGTAATTATCCATTTAACAAATACTTATACACCACATTCATCAAATTTGGATTTAGCTCTAGATATTTTCTAAAACATGGATACAAGGGTAAAGGATTAAGAAAAAATAAATAAGGTATAACCCATCTTATTAGCATAATAAATAATACCAATTAGCAAGGCTTGGGGTTTTCCAAAAAATCTATAGTTAATAAATAAAATAATAATAAACTATGTTTTATAAATTTTACCTTATAATGTTTGCATTTTCCTACTCCTTATTTTGAGTTACAACTTGTTAATCTTGATTTAATTTATGAGAATTTTTTATCAAAGATTCAAACATTGGATGAATTCTATAATGACAAGTCATTCCTAGAGTACCTGGGGGAATATGAGCATCTCCCTTCTATCATAAGAATAAGCTTCTTCATGCCACCTCTACTCATACTTACTTTGGTAATAGTGATGATATTAATATCCCACATGATATCAATAATACCATTCCCATGCCTCCATTTATCATGGATAGATCTACATTACTTAATGAATAAATATATAATATAACTATGGAATAGATAAGGATCCTTGACTAGTATTATTCACCAAAATAATGTATGAGTATGAAGGTAAAGCCTATCAATAGGTCCTACATTATTTCCTAGAGTTCTTTACTTGGGTTTATTATTACATGCCTAGCATATATTCATCTATGGCAATGCATGATATACTATTATATCCAAATGCAAATCCTGTTAAGAAAAATATTTGTGAGGTGCATACTAATATATCATTGTTTATGAAATATAAGATATAAAGACTTATATGTGTAGGATTAATTATATAAATTTCTGTTTTAATTGGGTTTCTAATATATTCCATGTACAAAACCTAATGGTGACATTTTATTTTTTGTAGAGTTTTGTGATTTAAATAAAGCATTCCCAAAAGATGATTTACCACTACTTAACATAGACATGATTGTTGATTTTATTACTATATATGATACCTTTTCATTCATGGATGGTTTTTTAGTTATAATCAAATTAATCTTAATCCTATTGATTAATAAAATATGGCATTCACCACACCATGGAGAACATTTTGTTATACCATTATGACTTTTGGACTTAAAAATGTAGGTGGTACTTATCAAAGGGTAATGACATATTTTTCATTATTTTATTCATAATACTATCAAATATTATTTTGATGATATTTTATCCAAATTTAAACACTGACAAGATCATGCTATATATTTACACCAGATATTTGAATATTTAAAAAGGTTTAATATATGATTAAATCTAAACAAATGTGTTTTTGGAGTATCTTCTAGAAATATTTTGGGTTATATTATTTATCAACATGGTATTGAAGTTGATCCATAAAATTAAAACCCATTTTTTAAATGCCTCCTCCAACCAATTTAAATCAATTTAAATGTTTACAAGGTAGAATGAAAGCAATTAAATGTTTTATTGCTCAATTATTTGATAAAACCCTTCATTTCACATGGTTACTCAAGAAAGATACTAAATTTATTTGGGATGACATTTTCTAGAATTTTTTTTATGCATTTAAAGAATTTATATCAAAACCACTAGTGTTTATGACACCAATACTAGATCGACCATTGCTTCTTTATATTTTAGTAACTCACAAGGCCTTAGAGGCCTTATTATCACAATGTGATAATGGTCAAAAGAATTAGAAATTTATTATATTAGTCATAAACTAATTGACTATGAATGTAAATATATGAAAATGGAAAAAATATTTTTAGCATTAGTTTTTTAAATATGAAAATTATGACATTATATGCTAAATAATGAGATTCATGTTATCATCAAAGAGGACTCGTTAAATTTTCTCATAAACAAAACTCATCTTTCAGGAAGAATAGAAAAATGGGTCATGAAACTTTCAGAATTTGATCTCAAATTTGTATCTAAAAAAATTGTAAAAGGTAAATTTATTGTGGACCAATTGGTCATTATTCCATTAAATTATCATTTTCAAATCACTAAGGCTTTTCATGATGAACTAACAACCTATCATGTATCATAGGACACATGGACTATGTTTTTCAATAGATATAGATGTATGATAAGTGAAAGTGCAAGTATTATTTTATGTACTCTTGAGGAATATTATATTCCATTTTATTATCAATTAGCTTTACCATGCATAAATAATATATCATAACATGAAGCCTTGATCATTGGGTTATATATCTCATAAAAGCTTCATGTGAGACATATTCATATTTATAGTGACTCTAAGTTAATTTTTAATCAAATTAAAAATAATTATTAGACAAAATAGGACCATTTTATTTCATATGAATAGATGGTAGATATGTTGAAATAACCATTTGACACATTTGATATTGAAATTATCCCATGTAAGGATAGTTGTCATGTTGATTCAATGGCTAGTGTAACATCATTAATGACCTTAGATATTAATGGTATTTACATAAATTTTACAATCCAATATTTATGATAGCCTTCAATTACACCATCTAAAATGGATGCTTTAGTGGTTATTTCTATTACACATAGTGCAATAAATACATAATGGTAGAGTGATATATATAATTTCCTGTATAGAGTACTTATACTAGATCATTTTACTTGAAATTAAAAAAGTAAAATCTATAAATAATCACTTCATCATATTATTATTTGGAACACTTTGTGTAAAATGGGTTTTTATGGACAATTACTTTGATGTCTAAACAAATAAGAAGCATGCACCACTCTTTTAGAGATACATGATAGTGATTGTGGATGTAATTTTCATGGAAAGTAATGTCCCATAAATTACTATTATAAGGTTACTATTATCAATAAATATTTCACCCTATATTTGGTTATTTAGGCATACTCTAAGATTTGGGCAACATTAGAATGCCTCTAGCCCTATGGGTTACCTATGGTAGAGGTAAACCTCTAGGTTTAAGGGTTATCTCCATAGATTGATCCTTGATTACTTGTCACCTATACTAACTATTTGTTTGTGTGAAAAGGAATAGAAGGAAACCTAAAAATAACCTATTCTAATAAGGTGATATACCAAAATGATATCCACTAGACTACCATGATCTTCATTATGAAGGATTATTCACAGGACTAGCTTCAAACTTTTATGGTAATCCAACATAAGTATTTAAAACATGAAGGTGATATGTAATGTAATTCCCAAAGATAAATAATAAAATGCCTAATCTTATACACTAATGCAACTTCCTACACTTAGAGATAGATAAGGACATTGACTACACTCCATGTGACCTATTAGAGAATGAATTGTTTATACACAATATGAGAGAGTAAGATGAATGAAAAGATAGGTGATTAATAATTAGCATTCAATTTTTACACTAATACACACACTTAGACAAGGAATTATAGAATAAAAATCAGCTTCAAATATTTATTGAAAGGCAAACATTAGTATTCAAACTAGTAGGGCTTCATCATACCAAATGTGGATAAGATTACAAAAGCCAAAATGGCTTGCATTTATAGAGAGTGTGAGAAGAGAGAAGAAGTGGAGTTTAAGGGTCATAATAAAAAGTGTCAAGTGATGAAGATCAGTTACATTGTAGAAGAATGGAATGGATAAATAGACAATCAAGGTCTTCTTGGACAAGTGTCCATTTGAAGCATGAAAACTCCTCAAACTGGTATAGGCTCTTCAAATGGCCTTCTTAAAAATTGTTTTCATGATGAAGCATCTCTTGAATAATAAAAACTAAACTATGGATATTGGACACACATACACTATCTAATGGGGATTGGAAACATGATATAATATTCATCAGATTCATCTCTAACCACTAGCCATCTTTTAGACACTTGTACTCACCATTTATAGTCACTCATTGGTATTTTAGGCCTGATTATTCACATTTGTCATCAAGGTGACCTTAATTTATTCAACAAAATCCATGTAATAGGTTTTAAGACACCTATATAGAGTCTCTTTTCCTTCCATTCCATGAGATAGACATTAAAAAGGTCCCGAATTGGACTTCTAATCTTCTCACTTATCAGTCACTTTATTTTTTCATTGCTTATCCAAGACTACCTAAAATGAATTATGTATTATATATTTTTATACTCTTATTTTTGGTGATAAATTGGCTTAGGGAGTTATAATAGGTCCCAATTGATCACCTCTAATGGCTCTCACCTATTCATCTTCTTATGTACCTATAAAACAATCAAAACATACAAAAACACTTATTTATTACATTGTCCATACAATTAGGGTAAAGACAAATTAGGTGTCTAGGATCTTTAGAGATTCTTCACAATTTCAAATTTATTTACAAGCCAAACTACCACTTTTTAATGCATCTACATCAGTTTCTTATCCATTGGGTTCTAGATAGGGTTTTGGGAGGGTTTTGAGTTGTTTGAACTGTTAAATATTGTTCATAAAATTTTGATGCCTAATATCCAAAAAAATTCAACAAATATTGATAATGGTACCCTCCAAAACTACCCCCAAGTGCTTTAGTCACCATTTTTGATGTTCGTACAAATGTGATCACTTGAAGTTGGCCTATCAAGCTTTAGACTACATTTTAGATAGCCTAAAGTGAGTTTGAGCTAAAAATAACCCCCTATGTAATTATTCAGTAAACCAATAGATCTTGGAGACTCTCTACCCTCCCATAAAGGTCATAAAATTTATTTTATGGTTCATATAAACCTAGAATAGGAATTGAGCATCATTAAGGTTTCGGCCTAGTCTAGGCCTACTATGTTTGATTGTATATCTAGGTGCCCATGACCACCCAATGTGGTTTCTAGTAAATACAGGTGACTATTAATGTTTATACACATTTATTTTAACTCATCTCATCTTTATAAAATTTTCCAATACTTTCCAACTCATCCTTTTCTCATTCACATACACTACTCGTAACTTTGGACTGACTAGGAGTGCCCTCTATCTGAGATAAAATAGAGGGCATCTCCCCTATTTTCCTTGATAAAGTGGAATAATGAGGTGTTAAATTATGTCATTAGGTCCTTATACACCAAAATTTATGTCTTTATCACACCCATAGGCCACTCAACTCTTCAAATCCCTCAAAATTGGCTCATAAGACTTGATTGTATAGGGACTTTGTACTGACTATAGGTTGAATGTTTGAAAGTTAATATTTATCATTTTTCTTTTATATAATTACCACATGATATGGATATCACCATTTTTATAATGTTAATAAATATTTTCAACCATATATACTTATTCCAACCATCTCAACATGCACTCTCCACTTGACTAGGCCTAGTCCAAGAACTGTAGCAAACTGTAGGTGTTTGGCTTAGTAGAGATTGGGGTTTCCTATAGGTGGAGGTACATGTTTTAGACACTAATATTATTTTTTATAGTCATATCAGATAATTTATTAGGTTTTTTAACTCAAATCTTGTCTTAGGCTATGCCCAACATTCAAACTACCTTTTCCCCATGTACTATCAGTCTATAGTCAGACTGTAGGTGACATTTCGAGAGAGAAAGGGACCCCTATAGGTGGTCATATTTGTATGACCAATGTGTTTCAACTCCTATAATTTATACTTTGGGTAATTAGTGTAATTTATCATAAAATTATGTCACTTTTACTATATGTCATACTTTATTGTGTCATGTTGCATCATAAGATCATTTAGGTTTCAAGAGTACTATAGTTTACACTAAAAGTCTACAGCCAAACTTTTCTTCAGTTGCAAACCTATTTATATAATACTTATCATCAAAAAACAATAAATTTATTCATAAATTAATTTCCCATATGCTTGGGATATATGAATAAAAAAAATTAGACTTCCTAGACCTTGAGCTACTTGCCCATGATATGGCATTGAAAATAAACAAACCCTTGATTTGGAGAAGTTAAGGTAATATGTCTCTCTTGTGCAACCTTCTCAACTGACAATCAATTATTTAGGTTTATCCACCATCTTATGAATTTTCCATTGTTATAATGGTCTTATTAATTCTCCTACACCTTAGTTTATTTTTAAATAATTTCAAACATCCTTATTTCAACTTTGACTAGATCATTACTGATGTTGTTTGTAGGTGTTATTGTAGGGTATAACTGTGTATTAGGAATTGGTCCTCATAACTAATTCCTCACATTTCAATGTCTCAATCTCACTTATTACACTTTTATAGTATCCTTAATACCTTGAAATTTTTTTTTTCCATTAGCATGACTAGTCAATGCTCAATCTCATTTGACTATAAGTGGCAGTCACAAGGGAAATTGACTATATGCATGTTTTTTACTATGTTCTTCATCAATATTAGACTTGAGACTAAAACTTAAAATAATATACTAATAATAATTCTATAATTTATTGATAACAACATATCATTTTACATTTCCATTGATTTGAAGATCAAAACAGGGAGATAAGCCTCTACAATTGATGGAAATTGTCTACAAACTAGTAAGGGAGTCTTTTCTATCAAGAAAGAGATGTTTATGCATATTCATTGATGTTAATAGATATAAACATACTAATAATCACATGAAATTATTATCACATTATATATGAACATTCACATAATTTTAATTTCTCATACCAATCCAAACAGAGAAGAAACCTGAAGGCCATGGGGATGTGCAGGCAGAAAATAAGAGTAGACCTTCTTAGTAATGGTTCATAAAGAAAAAGTAACCAAACATAAAAATAATTCCATGTATTTTTATTACACATAGGATAATATCATCCATCAAATACACCCATTTTAACTCAACTCCTCTTGGCTATACCAAACTAAAACTGGTTAACCATTTTTACTTGTTTAGGAGAGCGATAGAGAAGATACATCAGTTTTTAACATTTTTGGGTATGTCAAGGATTTCCAAGCATGTAAATAGAATTAGGGGACCTAAATAGGCACTTTTTAATTCCTCTCATGTTCCAAATATACTATATGGGTTGTACAACAATTAAAAACAAACTAAACTACTTGATCTTTTTGCTTTCAATATTGCTCCTACAATTATCAGTCTAATACTACCATTTCTGACATGTAGGATATTAGATATACTTTTAAATAATTTTTATTCTATTATAAACCCATAAAATTCCAATTAATGACTCAAAAGTGACCTCACATGACATAAAATTACACAAAGGACTAATGACCAAGATAAAGCACATTATATGACTTTTTTTAAGACCATGGAACACATTTTACACCCTAGGGGACCCTATGAAAATTTTAAACTACATATGGGATTAACCTAATTTGACTTGTGTTCAAATTAATAAAAAAATTGGTGATTTATTAGGGATGGTAAGATAGCTATTCCAAATACCAATAGCCTACTCCTATCCATTGGGTTATGC
This sequence comes from Torreya grandis, assembly GCA_037957365.1. Taxonomy (NCBI): domain Eukaryota; kingdom Viridiplantae; phylum Streptophyta; class Pinopsida; order Cupressales; family Taxaceae; genus Torreya; species Torreya grandis. The sequence goes on along the minus strand of JARHVA010005226.1, from coordinate 793,151 downwards.
AGTCACCTATACAATGTATAGACATTGAATTTCTTATAAAATAACAAAAAACACACACCAAACAATAGAAAACAAACATACAATATAACATACTAATCAAACATACTTGTGTTATCAAGATCACTTGGGTAAAACATACACAACAAAATCAAAAACACACACCTACCCTAGTATGTACATAACTAACCTTCATCTCATCAATAATAGGGTTTCAATTGGATCTAATTTACAAGGATAGAAAAATCCTCCATATTAATTCTTTCCAATTGAAATGAGTTATTTTTATTGAATTTGATGATGATTTATGGCCTACTCCACAAAGTATCAAATTTGGTATGCCTTCTTAGCTTTTCTCTATCTTCATCCCACTTTAGTACTATGTCACCTTCTTGGAAGACTCTTGGATTTGATTTCTTATCAAATTACCTCTTCATTAGCACTTTTTTATGATACATAACTTTATGGTCATTATCTATAGTCTCTTACAGCTCCATCAATTATGTTAACCTCACATCCATTAGATTTTTTTCAAGTAATTCTAATGGATGTGTTAGCTCTAAGGTAGGTAGATCTTGGAATATGGATAGCCTAGCTTCTCTCCCATAGACAAGAATAAAGGGAGATTTCCCCATTGACGTCTTAGTATTTATTCTATCAACCCATAGGGCTATCTTCAATTTAGTGTGTCAATCCCTTTGATTATTATCCAAGGTCCTCTTGATAATTCTAATTAGGTTATTGTTAGTAGACTCAGCCAACCCATTACATTCAGGTTAATAGTTAGATGTACTCAAATATATACCATTACTACTTTCCCAATTAGTTATTTTAACACCCATTAAAGCAAGTGTATTATCTAATATGATGGTATAAGGATTTTCAAGTGGTTTTGTAATGTTCTCATAGAAATCCAAGATAGCACTCTCATTGGCTTCCTTCAATGCAACTAACTCAACCCACCTTGTGAATTAATCATTTGTTGTGAGGATCCACTTGTGACCAACACTTGATGAAGGATTTATCATACCAATAAATTCAAGACCACATTGCATGAAGGGTTTATCTACTTGATTATACCACAAAGGGAAAGTTGCAAGCTTTTATTTTCCTATAAAGAAAGAACATTGTACACACCTTCTCACCCAAGCATAACAATATTTCAAGAGGCTAGACCAATAGTATCCTACCCTCATGTTCTTTACAGCTATGGTTATTAGAGAGAAATGACCTCCTACTATTCCATTAGGAAAATTTTCAAGCAACACTCCAAATTGGTCATTATCAATGCACCTCAAAAATACACCATTTATATTTTTTCTAAAAAGTACACCATCTACAAGATAATAAGGAATAGTTTATAATATGAAATACCTTCTTTAAGATCTACTTAAACCATTAGGACACTCACCACTTTGGATATATATTATGATGTCGTGTGTCTAACTTTGTAGAGGTGTGGGATCAACTAGTTGGGAACAATCTTGATTGACAAAAACTCCTTCTTTTGGCTCATGTAGGTCTGAAGCTAATTGTTCATAAATACCTTTACCTCTTATTAACTTTTTCACCTTGATGTCAACATCATACTCTATTACCTTTGTGATCTACCCTTCCCTGCTTTCAATGAGGTCCTTGCTCAAAAGGAACTCTTTGATGCTAGGATGAAAAACCATGATGTGGATCCTATTATTTAAAACCATATGCTTGAATTTATTTATCCCTCTTAAAATATAAAGGACTTGTTTCTTCACAAATATATACTTAACCTCATAATCTTCCAAACCTTGGCTAAATAATTCAATTGGTTATTCAACACCTTCATCATTCTTTTGCATTAGCATATCTAAGATAGTATCAAGGTTATAAAATGAATACAACATGAAATATTTATCAAAGTTAGGGCTTATAAGAGTTTAAGATTATGTAATTACTTATTTTATGGCTTTAAAACTACACTTACCCTCTTTATTCTAAGAGAAAACTTGATTATTATTGAGCATGGTTGTCATAGGCTTCACCAAATATTGAAAACTAGATATGAACCTTCTCACAAAATTTATGTTGTGTAGGAAACTTTGGATTCCTTTATTTTGTAATGGAAATGATAGGCCTAGAATAGACTCTATCCTTTCAAGTTTAATGGTTAGACCATCCTTGGAAACAATGTATTCTAGGATCTTACCTTCATGGACAACAAAGATGCACTTTTTGGGGTTGAGAGATACTCTTTATTTCCTTCACCTTTAAAACACTTGCCTTAGGTGTTTCATATGCTCATTTTAATCCTTTTAGAACATAGTTATATCATATAGATATACTAACAACATATCATTTATTATACCTTTGAAATTCATGTCTATTACCCTTTGGAAGGTATCACTAACATTTGACAAGCCAAAGGGAATATTATTATAAGAAAAATTCCCCCATTTTTTAGTAAATTCTATCTTGAACTAATCATGTTCATTCACCAAAATCTAATTATAACTAGAATATCCATCTAAGAGTGAGAAACATTGGGAACCTGAAATAACTTGCAGAGTCTACTCCATGGGAGGTAAGGGATAGTGGTCTTTGAGTGACACCCTATTGAGATCTCTAAATTCCACACAAAGTATTATTTCCCCATTCTTATTTATAATAAGGAAAAGGTTATCTACCCAATTTCAATGCTTGATAGGGAATATTATCTCATATTTAAGGAGTTGGGTGAGTTCCATCCTCATGAGTTATTTAACCTTGGGATTGATAGGCCTTTATTTTTACCTAACAAGTTTAACTCTAGGATATAATAAAATGGTATGGTGGGATAGGATAGGATCAAACCCCTTTAGGTATTTATATCCCCAAGAAAATATATCATTAAAATCCCTACATAAATCAATGTATGCTTGCTTTTTGATGTAGAACATACCTTGGCTAGTTTGAGGAGCCTGTCTTTGAAGATCAAGACTCTTTCATAATTATAATCCTTTGTAGACATACTCACATTTTCCTTATTTATTTGATCATCTTCATTAAAGATACTTTATACGGTCACCAATACTTTAGGTATCTTTTTTATCCTCGGTTGTATAATCTGATTCTCAAACTGATCATGGAGTCTTTTCTGGTTTCTTAAAGAGAGCCCAACTTCTTTTTATAGGAAATGTGTTTGTCATTACTTTCTAAGATACCTCATTATTAGTGATGTAGGTTATTACAATGATATTTATGCGAGATTTTTTTCCTTCTTTTATGGCTATAAGTATATCATATTGTGCTCCTATAATAGTTAGTCTATCAGCATGCTTATTCTACTCTATTAGGACTAATTATATGTTGAATGCATGAAGTATTTAAGTAAATCCCATACCCTATGCTTATAGGACTTAATCAAAGGGTTATTTTAATCAATCACATTCCTAATTTTATGCACAATAATTTTACTATCTCCATATACTTTTAGATTCTTGATTCTTTTTCTCCTTTTCCATTGAAGATCATGAAACAAACCTTCATACTCAGCCACATTGTAGGTGCAACTAAAATGAAACATATATGTAGAATAGTACTATTTCTTGTATGGGGAAACCAACATAATACTAGATCTTGCACCAATATTGTTCTTTGATCCATCAAAAAACATCTTCCACATTCCATCATTTTCACCTTCTTCCTTGGTGAGTGAAGGTATTGGCATTTCTTCTTCATGTAAGAAATATACTCCAAAATTAGTTTCTTCCATGAGGGCATAAGGATAATTCTCATATTTGTTAGTACCATACTCATATAGGAAAATATAAGATGTGCCTTTGATATTGGAGGATGACCCATCTTCTATAACATGTTCTTCTTGATCATTAATGGTATAATTCAGATTAGAGCTTGCTTCCACATATGGCTCAATATGAAATATAGTTAATGGTTGTGTTATAATGGTTAAATTTTCTCCATGCCTTATTATAAATTCCAAGAAGGACCAATCATATGAGAGGTAGCCTCCTATATTAGCTATGAAATCCCTTGAAAGGCAAATGGCAAAGTGGGAAGGCAAATCAACAACCACTATATCTTGAAGAATTAGGAAGCTAGGACAATCATGAAAGAAAACTCTCAATCCTTTGATGAGCCCCATTGATTTAGCTAATGTCCCATCAAGTTGTAGCACCCCATTAATGTATGGTTCATATTTCAAACCTAATTTATCTACCACAATCTTAGGATCATTGAAGTACTAGCTCCATTATCCACTATGCAATTATGAAAAAGTTGGTCTCCAATAATAAGAGTGAGGTAGAAGGTGTTAGGTTATGGAGCTAAAAGCTTCACTGATGCAAACATGGAGGAGGTTACTAAGAGGTTGCTAAGTTATAGAGCAATTGATGTTGGTCTGATCAACTGACGTCAATCATATCTAGTGAGCAGAGCAACCAACATCGGTCAGGTATCGACCAACGTCAGTCATCTCCAGCCAGACAGGGACTGATGTCGGTCACCTGTGCAATTCCAAACTACGTGTTTCATTAATAGTTTGTTAATGAACTAGTTGTTTTCATGTTAAGGACTAATTTTAGTCTTGAGCTATAGATATAATTATTATAATTGGATGTCTAATTATTGTTTTCATGAGATATATTTAAGAGACTCATGGGTTGTATTGTAAATGGTGAGGGATCAAAGTAGGGATTCCCTGGGTGCTAGATAGAGAGAGCAAGCTTGGCTCCTCATAGTGCCATAGTGCTAAGTGTGTATGATTAGGTAGATCTATAGGATAGGAAGATCTGTTAGAGATCCACAGGGGTGCTGGTATGGAGAATCATAAGGACTTGGTGAGGCAAGGACAAGGGTTCTTCTGAGTAAGTAAGGTCAGTTGATCTGCAGGTGTGTGTGTGTGTGAGAGATCTAGGTTTGCAGGTGTGTAAAACCAGGTTGATTTGTAGGTGTGCAAGATCAAGGAGGTCAGCAACACAAAAAGTAGCAAGATCAGGTGAGATCTACTTGGAGTGCATTATGTACTCGATTGAGTATGTGTGTATACTTGATTGGACTGGTAGTGATTGTCACTTACTGGTGGTACTGGTAGTAGTGATACTGACTGGTGGAGGTGAACAACAACTCTATGTTTGAGCTGATTATTGGGACCATAATTGATAGAGTGAGCTCTTGAAGAGATTTATTGTTTATGCCCTAGAGGTGTGGGAGCCCTAGAGGTATGTAAGGAAGAAGACTGTGGCATCTTCTTTGTTGTATTTTCTTCTGAAAGAGTATTAATACAATTGGGTATTGTCTCTCATATTATGTGTTGTTTCTAATTTCTAGTTACTTATTACTTCTAGTTAAATTTCATGTTTAGTTGCTTGTATATGGTAATCAATTGTGCTTCCTAGATCCTGACAAGTTGGTATCAGAGTTGTTTGTGGTTCTAGGTTCCTGACAAAGTGGTATCAGAGCTAAGGTTGCAGGGATCAGGTTTGTGTTTGATTATAGGTCACTCTCAGGGGTTTCTAATTGAGTGGGAGTATAGCAATGGTAGAAGAAAGTAAGCTAAGAATGGAGGAATTCAAAGGCACGAATGGTCAATTATGGTGTTATGGAAAGAAAGAGCAGGAAAACAAAAATTGTTGGTTGATAGCGGATCAACATAAAGGGAATGAAGAAGCATGTGTTGCAGGTATTGTTGCATGGATTGATCTTGTATGTTCCTTGGATAAAGTAGAATCTTGGTTTATAGATTCTATTGCCTCTTTCCATGCAGACCCAAATAGAGGGGTTGGTGAGCCTTGTCAAAGTATTGGCAAAGGGGAAGTGCGGCTGAAATTACAGACGGACAACACATGGGTGTTGAAGGATGTCATGCAGGTCCCAGTTCTGAAGATGAGGCTAATTTCTTTAGGAAAGTTGGGTGATGAGAGATGCATAGGAACTCTCATAGTGGATGCACTTAAATTAGCTGGTGGTAAGAAATTAGGTACTCTTTATCTACTTGCTTGTATTATTGATTCTTCTTCTATTGTGAAGACGTGGCTTTGTAGGCTTGGTCACATGAGCAAGAAGGAGATGCATGTTCTTAAGAGGAAGTCAGATGTGTTTGAAAAACTTAAAAACTGGAAAGCCTTGGTGTTTTTGGAGGAGATGATGGATAGAGATCAGTGGATGGGACTAGATATCTCTGAGTAGGGCAGTTTGGATAGGGTTTTTATCCAAAGAGAGCTCGCAGGTAAAAAGTCATCACTCACATGAAAACATAGTTATCAGCGTCAATCAAGAGGAACTGATGTCGATCAGATAGGTATCGATGTCGTTCATGTGTAGACATGCAAAGTTGGTAATGTTAGGTGAGTGGACATCGATGTTGATTGGGTAGACACTAGTGTCAGTTAGAGAACCAATGTTGGCAGTCAAGTCAGTCGCAGGGAACTAACGTCAATCGGGTGCAGACTGGGAGGTGACCGACATCGGTCACTGATGAAACAGATTTTGGGTAGATAACAAGCTATCAAGGAGTCTCAAATGCCCATGTGGAGGACTAAAAGTGTAAGTAAGCCTCAAATTCATTATTCCCTTTCATTATACTTATTGCTCACTATAGAGTAGGTAGGATCTAAGAAACAGTGGGAGTATGGCATGAATTCTTTGGAAGAGAACCAAATAGGAGATTTGGTAGAGTTACCAACCGATATGAAAGAATTGAGAGATGAATGGATTCCTTGGTTAAAGAAGAGAGAGAATGGACATGTGAGATGGAAGGCTAGGTCATATGGTCTTGAGCAAGCTACAGGATAGTGGTATAGGTTTGACGGGCATATGACAAAGCATGGCTTTAGTCAATGTCATTATAACCATTGTGTTTGTCTTACCAGGTTGGATGATGGTCATGACATTATCTTGTTACTGTATGTGGATGGTATGCTTTTTGCAGGTTTAGACATACAGGGTTTTGATGAGCTAAGGGTAAAGTTAGTTTAGTGGTGTGCCATGAAGAATTTGGGAGTAGTGAAATTCTTTGGCATGAGTAATCCTAGAGACAGGGAAGATCACAAGTTGATGTTGTCATAGGATGATTGTGTGAAGGTAGTGCAGGATGTAGAATGGCAAGCGCACCTACCACAATCTTGGGTATCATTGAAGTACTAGCTCCATTATCCACTATGCAATTATGAATAAGTTGGTCTCCAATAATAAGAGTGAGGTAGAAGGGCAGAGGATTTTCAAATTTGGAAGAGGGTTAAAAAATATGTGTGGGATAATTAGTGAGAGAAACATTACCATGACTTAATGGTTGAGTAATAATATGAATTTGGGATAGTTTCTCTTGAAGAATCTCCTTTTAACTGGGCAATTGAAGCACTTCCCAAAGAGAGATAGATGTCTTAGCACTATTCAACGAATGAAAATTTTTCAAAGAAGGAGAAACTATATTTTATTGAGTCTTTTAAGGCAAATAAATTCCTTTAAATTGAGACAATTGAGCACTTTGATTCACCCTTCCAATATTTTGACTTAAAGAAGGTGTAGAATTTGTAGGGACTATCACACTTGGACTCACATTTTACTACCTTGTAAGAGGATTACTTGAACTTGTGACAACACCATGGGTATCTCCCAAATCCTTACTCTTTTCTCTTTTATTATATATAATTGAAGCATTATATTTAATGACATATGTGTCTTCCACTAGGAAGTTTACAAGGTTCACCTTTTAGGGTTGTCATCTTTCATTTGCTTGCATATAATTTTCATCTTCTATTGACAAATGAGGAGTGACTCCTCCTTGTGAAACCAAAGCTTGATCCTCACCTTCATTTTCATCCATTAATTATACTTACTACCATTATTCTCCTTGGACCAAGTTGTTATGAATTGGTACCATGGCTATTGTGTTGGAAGTGGAAGTTGGATTGTATGCATTGGCTGGCCTATTAAAGTTAAGCTACCCTTAACCTCTCCCTTGAATAAATTGTTGAAGTGGGAACCTATTTCCTTATTGAGGATAGGGGTAAGGGTTTTTATTAACACCATACTATATATGTAGTTTCTTTATCTCAACTTGAAAGGCATTTACCCTCACATCTAAATAAATAACATCTTTTGCCTTCTTAGGGGAAGTTCTAGACTTGGTATTTGCACTTGGGACTTGAGAAACACTTGGAGTAGAAATAGGCGTATTTGGTGTAGAGGCATGGAGACTTTTTGAGGTAACATTCCATCTTGTATTATGCCATTCTCAACTCTAATGGCAAGTTCATAAGCTTCAGGTAAGGTGTAACCACCCATGGACTAAAATAGATAGATATGTTAGTATGAATATCCCTTAGATATGTAGGAAACATAAAGCTTGTAGGTGGCCTCATGGGAGGAGGAAGCCTATGTCAATTTCATTATAAACTTTTATTGAAGTCATGCATTGTCTCCTTAGGACCCCATTGAATTACATTAAGTTGATAAATAAGTGATGTGTGATCACTTTTTTATTTAAACCTTGATGTTAACAACTCTCCTAAATCATCCCAAGTTATGATACCCCCTCTAAGCAATGTCCTATACCATTCAAGTGATTTCCCTCTAAGTTATATGGAAGGGAGTATAATGGCAATGTTGACCTTAGTGACATTTTCAAAACTAAAGAAGTTTGTTATGTCCCTAATATGCTCACTAGGGGTGACATGACCTTCACCATTGAATGTGGGAACACTCTTAGTAGCATTAAGGGGGTACATCATCATATGCATTAATATGGATGGGATTTTTAATGTTAAAGGATAGGAAGGCATGCTACCTAGCCATATTTTCCTCAAGTTCCTCTTTACTCTCGTTATCTTCTTGGCAAGCAAATTCTTCTTATTCTTCAAAGGTTAAGATAGGTTGAGTATGTTGAAATTTGAGAGGAAGTTTAGGTTGAAAAAGTAGATTTATAGGATTTAAATTTCTAATATAATTTGACCTAGTAAGTACCATCAAGTATGAACATAAGAACTGATAAAAAATGGTCTATAACTAGATATTACCTTAAATGGAGTTGTCAAATTTTGAGTAGAACACCATATGCAACTATGATGTTGTCAAGACCAGCATTCACTTTGGCAAGATGTCTTTAAGACATTTATCCCACCAGGCATGCTATAACTATTATCACCAAATATTTCACCCTAGAGTTGGTTTTTTAGGCATACTCTAAGATTTGGGCAACATTAGAATACCCTCAAGCCTTTGGGTTGCCTATGGTAGAGGTAGACCTCTAGGTTTATAGGCTAGCTCCCTATATTGATCCTTACTTGCTTGTCACCTACACTAACTATTTATTTGTGTGAAATAGGATAGGATAAAACATGAAACTAATATATTCTAACAAGTTGATACACCGAACTAATATATACTAGACTACCATGATCAGCACTATGAAGAATTGTTCACAAGATTGGCTTCAAACTTCTAGGGTACTCCAACATAAGTATTTAAAACATGAAGGTGATATGTATTACACTTCCCAAACTAAAAGGACAAAAGGCCTACTATTAGGAACTAATTAAACTTATTACACTTAGAGATAGACAAGGACACTAAATACACTCCATTTAACCCATTAGAGAATCAATTGCTTGCACACAATATGAGAGAGTAAGATGAATGAAAGGATAGGTGATTACCACTTATCATTAAACTTTTACACTACTCCACACACCTATACAAGGAATTTTAAAATAAAAATCATCTTAAAATATTTATTCAAAGTAAAACATTAGTATTTAAACCAGTATGGATTCACCATACTAGACATGGATAAGATTACAAAAGCCAAAATGGCTTGCATTTATAGAGAGTGTGAGAAGAGAGAGAAGAAGTAGATTTTAAGGGTTACAAGAACAAGTTTAAAGTTATGAGTACTAGATACATTTAAAAATAATGGAATGGAGAAATAGACCATCAAGTTCTTCTTGGACAAGTGTCTATCTAAAGCATGAAAACTCCTCAAATAGGTGTAGGGTATTCAAATGATCTTCTTGAAAGTTGCCTTCATGATGAGGCATATTTTGACTACTCAAAACTAAACTATGGAGAGTGAACACATGTGCACTATCTTATGGGTATTGAAAACATGCTATGATAGTCATTAGTTGCATCCTTAACTACTATCCATCTTTTGGATACATGTACTCACCATCTTCAGTCACTCATTGGTCTTCTAAGCCTCATTATTCACATTTGTCATCAAGGTGGCCTTTAGTTTATTAACAAAATCCATGTAATATGTGTTATAATACATTTATAGAGTCTCTTTTCCTTCCATTCCATGAGTTAGACCTTTAAAAGGTCCCAAATTGGACATCTCATGTTCTCACTTGGTAATAACTTTATCTTTTCATTACTTGTCCAAGACTATCTAAAATGAAATATGAAACAAAGATGTTTCTAGGATTATATATGGTGATAAATTGGATTAGGGAGTTATAATAGGTCCCAAGTGACCCCCTTTAATTTCTCTCACCTATTTATCTTCTTTTGTACCTACAAAATAATCAAAAACTTGTAAAAAACCCTATTTCTTACCCTGTCCTTATAAGAAGAGTACAAACCAATTGGGTGTCCATGATCTTGAGAGAGTATTCCACAAGTTAAAAATTATTTAAAATAAAAACTAACACTTTTGAATTCATCTACATCGGTTTCTTCTCATTGAGTTCTAGATAGGGTTTTAGGAGGGTTTTGAGCTATTTGGACTATTAAAGATTTTTCATAAAATCTTAACATCCAATCTCCAAAAAAATTCCATAAATCTTGAGTATGAGACCCTCCCCAACTACCCCATAGTTTTTTATGCACCATTATTGATTTCCATACATATGTGAGCACTTGAAGTTGGCCTATCAAGCTTTAGATTGTATTTTGGACACCTTGAGGTGAGTTTGAGCCAAAAATGAGCCCTTTATGTAATTACTCAGTAAACCAATAGATATTGAAGAATATCTACCCTACCATAAAGTTCATCAAATGGATTTTAAGTTTCATCTATTCCTAGAATAATAATTGAGCATCATTAGGGCTTAAGCTTAGTTTAGGCCTAATAGGGATGACTGTATATCTAGGTGCCCATGACCACCCTATGTGGTTTATAGTGAATATAGGAAACTATTAATGTTTATAAACATTTAATTAAACAAAAAACATCTTTATAAAACATTATAATACTTTCCAACTCATCCTTATCTCACTCACATACCCCACTTGTAACTTTGGACTATTTGGGAGTGCCCTCTATCTAAGACAAAACAGAGGGCATGTCCACTATTTTCCTTGATAAAGTGGAATAATGAGGTGTTATATTATGTCATTAAGAAATTATAAACCAAAATTAAAGGTTGTATCACACCCAAATTCCACTCAACTCTTCAAATCCCTTAAAATTGGCTTATAAGATTTGATTGTGTAAGAACTTTGTACTGACTGTAGGTTGAATGTTTGAAACTCAATCTCTATCCTATTTCCTTCCTCTAGGTATCACATGATATGGATATCACCATTTTGATAATGTTAATCAACATTTTCAACCATATATACTTATTCCAACCTTCTCAACATGCACTCTCCACTTGATTAGGCCTAGTCCAAGAACTGTAGCAGACTATAGGTGTTTACCTTAATAGAGATTGGGGTTTCCTATAGGTGGAGGTACATGTTTTAGACTTTTATATTCTTGTTTTTATTCATCTCAAATACTTTTGTAGTTTTTTAAACTCAAATCTTGTCTTAGGCTATGCCCAATGTTCAAACTACCTTTTCCCCATGTACCATCAATCTACAGTCAAACTATAGGAAAAAAATTTGAGAGAAAAAGAGACCCATGTAGGTGGTCATCTTTACATGACCACTATGTTTCAACCCCTCCAATTTATCCTTGGGTCACTAGTGTCATCTATCATCAAATTATGTCACTTTTTCTATAGGCCATACTTTATTATGTTATGTTACATCATAAGATCATTTAGCTTTTAATAATACTATGGATTATACTAAAAGTCTATAGTTAGACTTTGATTGAGTCAAAATCCTATTTACACAATCCTTAGCATGACCAAACAATAAATTTATTTGTCAATTCATTTCCCTTATACTTGGGTTGCATGATGAAAATAAATTAGAATGCCCAAACCTTAAGCTACTCTACCATGAGATGGGATTGAAAATAGATAAAACCCTAATTTAGAGAAAATAAGGTAATGTCTTTCTTATACAACCTTTTCAATCTGTGATCAAGTCATTAGGTTTGTATACCATCTTATGACTTAAAAATTTTTATAATGGCCTTATTAATGATCTTAAACCTTAATGTAGTTTCAAACAAGTTTAAACATCCTTATTTCAACTCTGATCAGACCATTGATGAAGATGCCTGTAGGTGCTACTATAGGATATGACAGTGTACGAGGAATTGGTCCTCATGTTGGTGCATTTATTTTATTTATTATATTTACTTGCATTTATTATTTATATTTGTCCACTAATTACTTATTGTAATTAGTTTATTATGTTGATTAATAATTTCCACCAGATAGGATAAGCTTGCTTAGCTAGTAGTCAACTTGGAAACCTATCTTATTATCGTGGATTTTCACTCCATTATTCAGGATAAGATAGGATAAGATTTCTTAATTAGTAGTCAACTTGTGTTAATCATTTATACAATTTTGACACCTATCTTTTTACTATGGAGTTGCACTCCACTATTTATATAGTCAAATATTAGTTGAACTGCATGTGTTGTGTGAGTTCCCTAATCTTTATCTTACATGCCTTTATTTATATAAGCAATGGCTATTTGTGTATTATATATTAGATCAATATTGAATTATCAGATTATTTCATCATATTTGAGTTATTTATTCATTTCATTTATTGTCTCAAATATACAGTTATTATTTATTACTATTATTGTTTTATCTCCTATTTATTGTTTCTATTAGATTCATTAGATCATGTATGCTAATTCTAACATGGTACCAGAGCTATCTTGAATCTGTAGATTGTTAAATATTCAAAAGAAAAACATCTAGATATAGGATCCTTTATTTTATTTTCTATATAGACACAAATTAGAGCTTTGTGGAGAATTTTTGAGCTCACCATTGAGTTTAGAGTGCCCAAGATAGTCAAAATTGTCTATAATTTTGTTTAGATTGGGCACAGGAGGTGAAATTGTTAAGGGTTTGATCCAAAAACACCATGCCCAAATCCAATAGGTACTTGAAAATCAAAGAATTTATAGTCAAAATGAACCTCATAGTTGCATTTGGAAGGCATCAAAACCTATATATTCATATAAAATTTGTCCAATTTGCACACAGTCACTCAGAAGGCAAGAAATTTTCTTTGCTCCTAGGTATAGCTATACAGACTATGTAGGGCAAAAAAAATTGGAGTGCCACATCAGCAGGCCTCATGGAAACTTTAGGATCCCTCCATTTAAACACTAGGAGGTATTTTTGAGTGAATTTTTTTTTTGAAATATCTTAAAATTTCATTCTTTTCAATATTGTACTTTCAATTTTTTTCAAATTTTTATAGAATTTAGGTTTTTCAATAGCAGCTCTTGCATGTCCTCATTTATACAACTTTAGAGGCTCATAACTTTCACAAATGACCTCATTTTGAGGTCCCATTTTTTTTAATTTAATATTTTTTTGAGCATAACACATTGGTGTAGAAATTTTTGTAATAAAGTGCATACTTTTTTGTACTTTTAGCCTAGAGGGCCTAATTAAGCTTTTTGTAAACTAGAAAAATTACAATCCAACCTTGTAACTACACTCAATTATAAAGTGCCAACAAATACTTTGGAATAAAAATAAGGAATTTAATGGGGTTTTATGGTGTGTTCTATACTTTGATTTCTACTTTTTGATGGTCTATTTCTAGTTACATCATGGGGAATCCTAAGTTCTCACTATTAACAGCATACAACTATAACACATGGAAACATAATGCTTGGAATGCATAAATAATGTTAGGATATATGACTTACATAACAACTCTTCTTACTCTACCTACTGATATAAAAGAGTTACAACACTTTCTCTTTGAAACTACTAAGGTTATTAGATGCATTCGGTCTTACATGTCCTTAGATTTGAATTTTCATCTTGACAAATGTACAAATCCAAAAGATGCTTGGGGTAAATTATTATCATTATTTGGAAAAATAAATGAGGTTCATGGTTAAAAAATTTACAACAAAATAATTAGTTTGAATCTTAAAATTTATGCTATAATACAAGACTACGTCACTAAAGTCATAGATCTTAGAGCATAGCTTTCTGAATGTAAAATTTATAAAAAGTATATTCAATTGATTTTTAGTGCCTTGCACAAATTAGGTCATGAATATTCATCCTTTGTCTCTAGATTTCAAACTCATAGGCTCACATTGGGCACATCATATCAAATTCCCACCTTTGAGGTATTCTTTGAGATTCTAAAGGATGAAGAAGAAAAGTTAAAAGCTATGGGTCTAATCAAGTCATCCAAATATCAAGCTCTAGTTACAAGTCACCCTCAACATAAGTAAGTTTCAACATCAGCATCAAATACAAAATTCAAGTAAAAAGAAACAAAATTATCAAAATAAGTCATAGAAAGACAAGAATAAAGGGCAATAATATTCCTCACAAGAAAATTATAAATCCACTAATAATAAATGGGATTTAGAAATAAGGACTGACACTCCTTACCCTTATTGTAAAAATAAGTTTCATAGTGAACAATATTGTTGGAAGAAAGAGATTGATGACCTTAAGGTTCTTCTCAAGAAGAATAACATCAATCAATCCTCTTTAAAGGATCTTTCCACTCCTTTAAATTTAGGGAAAGGGAAAGCTATGGCACTAATTGCACTAGAAAATTATCCCAAGTCATGGGTACTTAACTCAGGTGCTTTGCACCATATGAGTTCTAATCAAGAATAATTTTTTGAATTAGAAATAAGTTCCTTGCCTCATATTCTCATAGGTGATGATTATAAGGTAGATGTCATTAGAAAAGGTATATTTGATGTTTATAGTGGTGTATTTGAGGATGTCCTTTGTGTTCTAGAGCTATCAACTAACCTTCTCTCTATCTACCAAATCACTCACTTTGATATAGGTAGGAAAGTTGAGTTCACACCCAATTCTATATCAATCAAAAAATTGGAAGATAATGCCTTAGTTGCAGTGGGAAAGTTGATAATCATACTCAAATTTATTAATTTTCTCATTTTGTTCCTTAGTCTTCCTCTACAGCTTTGCTCTCACACACTGATTCATTGAGTAAGTTATGGCATGGGCGGTTTGGTCATCTGAACTACTACTATTTACAATAGCTTAGTCAAGAGGAGATGTTTATAGGATGTCCATAGATTCAATTTTTAGAGGGTGTATATCATGTTTGTGCCTTAGGAAAACATCCAAAGGATAAATTTGATAAATAGAAAGCTTGGAGGGCTACATAAGTCCTCAAACTTGTTCATATTAATTTAGCAGGTCCATTACCTACTTTGTCTTTTAGTAAAACTTGCTATGTTCTCACATTTATTGATGACTATTCTAGATATACTTAGGTTTATTTTCTGAAACTCAAGAGTGAAGTATTTGATATATTTCTAGAGTTTAAATCTCTATAAAAGAAATAATTTTGTAAGTATGTCAATATCCTCTACATCGATAATGGGAGGGAATATGTGAGCAACAAGTTTGAATAATTTTATGATCTTACAGGAATTGATCTTCAGCATTCAATTACATACACACCTCAATAGAATGGTGTAGCAGAGAGGAAGAATAGATTCTTAAAAGAGATGAAAAGTTGTGCAATTCATGCAAAATCATTAGTACCTGAGTACTGGGTGGAAGTGATTAATTGTGCTACATATATATAGAATAGAGTTCCTCACAAATATTTAAAGGGGATAACACCTCTTGAAATTTGGTGCAATAGAAAGCCAAAAGAGCATCATTTTATCATCTTTAAAAGTCTATCATGGGCTCACATAGCTTCATAAAATCACCATTATTTAAAACAACAAATCTGAACTTGCATATTTGTGGGATATCTTGATGGTGTTAAGGGATATCAGCCCATTGATCTACGTTCACATGAGTTTATTATAGTGAGAAGTGTTTACTTTGAAGAAAGTCATTCAGATTTATCTTCTAAAATTTCACATTCTTCTTCCTTAGAATAATAAGATGGAAGTGATTATGATACTCTTGCTTCATCTACTCATAGGGATGATGAGGTAATACCTCCCTAGCTAGGTTTAGCAAGTCAGATTCTAGTTCTTCCTCATCCATTTCATTTCCCATTGATGCCTTTATGGTCTAGATATACTTTGGAGGATTTAAACCCTCTTGTTGGGGATCCATTAAATATAAGAACATGGTCATAGCATGATCTTCCACATTCCTACATTACAACTTTTGATCCATAGGCATTTAGGAAGCCATAGGGATAGTTGAGTAGGATTCAATGATGAAGAAGAGTATGACTCATTGATTAGAAATAACACTTGGGATCTTTTTCCTATTCCTAAGGGAATAAAATTAGTATGATGTAGATGGATATATTGAACTAAGTTTGCATTAGATGAAAATATTGATAATTATAAAGTATGCTTAGTGGCCAAAGGTTTTTCCAAGTGGAAGGCATTAACTATATAGAAACTTATGTGCCTATTGCTAAGATGAATTTCATTTGATTGATACTAGTTATTGGTGAAACTCATGGTTGGGTTGTATATCAGATGGATGTGAAGAGTGCATTTTGTCATGGAGATCTACATGAGGAAATATATATAGAGAAAATATAGGGGTTCATTCAAGACTCTTCATTAGTGTGTTACTTGTAAAAGTCTCTCTATGGTCTGAAACAAGCCCCCAAGGCTTGGTATTCCAAGATGGACACATTTATTCTCTTAGTTGGGTTCTCAAGATGTCACTCAGATCTAAATGCATAAATTTTATGATAGGAGGATTCACTATTGTACTTGGTTCTATATGTTGATGATCTCATTATTATAGGGAGCATAAGATCCATCATCAATAGTGTTAAGATTACACTTCAGGATAGGTTTTCTACGATAGACATGGGCCTATTACATTATTTTCTCAAGATTTAGATAGCACAATCTTCTTTCAAGATTAATTTTTCATAGCCCAAGTATGCCATGGACTTGTTGGCTTGGTTTCACGTGGTTGATTGTAGGCCTACACCGACTCCCTTATTAACTAGAGTTAAACTTGAGGTTAATTATTCCACTCCCTTGGTTGATGCCACATTATACCATCATCTTGTAGGTAGCCTCATCTATCTAACTCATACATATCCCAACATTTCATATGTAGTTGGCATGGTTTCATGCTTTATGCAAACACCATATGATCTTCATTAGAGATCCACCAAGTGCATTTTGAGCTATATTCAGGGTACTATCACATATAAGATTCACTATATAGTAGGTACAAGTTAAGACTTGGTGGGATACATATTTTCTAATTGGGTTGGTGATTATGATGATCATAAGTCCACTTCTGGTTACATCTTTCACTTTGGATCTAACCCCATTTGTTGATAAAGCAAGAAGCCGCATGATATTGGTCTTTCATCTATAGAATTTGAGTATCATGTCATTATAAATGCCACTAATGAGACTATTTAACTTTAGAATATTCTAACTAAGCTTGGAGTTCCATTTTGAAATCCATTAGTCATCTATTGTGATAATTAGAGCACTATCCATATCTCTAAGAATCTAGTTCATCATTAGAGAATCAAACACATGGAAATCCATATGCACTTTATCAAGGAGTTGATTTAGGTGGAGATAATTGATCTTCAATATTATCCTACAGAGGAGCAGTTTGTAGATATTTTCACCAAACCTTTCACTGATAGCAAGTATCTTCACTTACAATCTCTTTTGGGGGTGTGGGACATTAGTTCTTTAGGGGACATTAGTTCTTCAGGGGGTCTCCTAGACCTTCATTTTGAGAAGGATTTTTTTCCTTCGGGTTTTCTCCTTTCCTCATTTATTTGTATAAAGTACCTAATATGGTTACACATTGTTGGGACTTTTATCTGCATAGCCCTACCTAAGCTTCACTTATGGGGGTTGTTGGTGAATGTATTTTCTTTATTTCATTTACTTATATTTACTATTTATATTGATGCATTAATTACTTATTGTAATTAGTTTATTATGTTGATTAATAATTTGCACTAGATAAGATAAGCTTACTTAGCTAGTAGTCAACTTAGACACCTATCTTATTATCATGAAGTTGCATTCCACTATTCAAAGTAAGATAAGATAAGATTTCTTAACTAGTAGTCAACATATTTTTATCATTTACACAAGTTTGACACCTATCTTGTTATTGTAGAGTTGCACTCCACTATTCATGTAGTTAGATATCAGTTTAACTACATGTGTTATGTGAGTTCCTTGATATTTATCTTGCACACCTTGATTTATATAAGTAATGGCTATTTATGTATTATATATTAGATCAATATTGAATTATTAGAGTAATTCATCATATTTGAGTTATTTATCTATTTTAGTTATTATCTTGGATATAAAGTTATTATTTATTATTATTACTATTTTATCTCTTGTTTATGCTTTCTATTAGATTCATTAGATCCTATATGTTAATTCTAACACCTCACAACCAATTTCTCACCTTTAAATGGCTTAATATAACTAATTACACCTTGAGAGTGTCCTAAATACCTTTAAACATTTATTTTCCATTTGCATGACTAGTCAATTCTCAATCTCACTTGACTATAGGTGACAGTCACAAGGGAAACTAATTATATGCATGTTTCTAACTATGTTCTTCATCAATATTAGACTTGAGACTAAACCTTAAAAGTATATACTTATCACCATGATAAGACTTACATATAATTAGTTTCCCTTGTGTCTGTCAAGGCTTTCTAAGCATGAAAATGGACTTAGGGGACCTAAATAGGCACTGTTAAATTCCTTCCACATGCCAAAACTTCTATATGGGCTATACAACAATTGAAAATTGTTGTCTCTTCTTTCTTTCAATGTTGCACCTATAGTTTTTTGTCCAAGACTACCATCTCTAACATGAATATGACATTTAGGACATTAGATATAGTTTTGAAACATGTGTCCTCTATGATATACCCATACAAATCCAATTAATGACTCAAAAGTGACCTTATATGACATAAAATGACACAAAAGACTAATGACCAAGCTAAAGCACATTATATGACTCTTTTTAAGACCATGGAACACATTTTACACCCTAGGGGACCCTATGACAAGTTTAATAAAAAAGGATTGACCTAATTTGAATTATAATTAAATTAGTCAATAGTTACTATTATCCCACAATAGAATAAGAATGTATCAAACATGTTAAATTATGAATTTTATATCAAAAATAAAATAATTTAAATCGTGCACCATCTCATGAGTTACAATTGATTGTTTCACCATGGCCTTTTTCCCTTTGGGGATTTTATTTGATTGGAAAGATAAATTTGGTAACCACATGAGGCCATAAATTTATTATTAAACCCATAATTCCACTTTAGTTTACCACTGGAGATTCCATATGTATATTCTTGATGATAAATAGTATTTATTGATTTTGTTTATCTTCAGCTATTATCATAGATAATGGATCATCAATTAAAAATAAATAGTGAAGCATTTTTTTAACAAATTTAAAATTAAACATACATGTTCTACATAATAATACCATAGGGTAATAGGCAAGTATAAATGACAAACAAAACTATTATCAAGATACTAGGAAATATAGATGAAATATATAGTATATATTGGTTTCAGTAGATGGTGTATGTCTTATGGGCATACCATACTAGTGTTTATACCCCTACTTGAGCCACACCTTATTCATTGGTTTATGGTACCAATGTAGTTTTACCAATTGATCTTGAAATCCACTCTTTATGGGTTTATCTCAAGGATAGTATTCAAGAAAATGAATACTGTGAAAATGATTATATAAATTGGAAAATTTAAGTGCCAAATGCACATGGGATATTGAGAATTTACAGGTTTATCAAGATCATGTAAAATGTGCACATAAAAAAGGTTCAACCATGTTATTTTAACATAGGTGATTTATATTAAATTAAAACTAAAATAATACCAATGTAGATAAGGACAAAAAAATGGAAATTCAAACCAAACTAGTTAAGCCCATTTCCAATTACAAAAAAATTAGACAAAGGTGTCCACCCCCTGGCTACACTTGAGGGAAAAAATCTTAAGATACCTATTTCCATTATGCACTTGCATAAATATTACATATAAAACAAACTCCAAAACATTCCAAAAAAAAAAAAAAAAATTAAAAATTAAAATCAAAAACATTCCAAAAATTCAAAAAATAAATATAAATATTCTAAAAGAACATAAACATGAAAATAATTTAAAAATACGAAAAATATGTAGAATTTTACACAAATTTTTGTATATATTTCATATGTTATTTACTTTAAGTTAATATGTATCATATAATTTATATACACACATATATTTCATGGGTAATTGAGTGTGATACAAGCATACATTAGATCCATGATATCTCAAGTATGCAAATGTTTGACCTTTTCTCTTCCAATGTGATACGCTACTTGGGAGCATCTTTCTTATACATGATCATGATTGACACAATTTTATTATTTAATGATCATTTTTATTTATCTTATTGAGATTATATATCTTACACATGCCTATACTCATGTTCCTATCTTACACAGTGTATTTGATATGTTATTCTACATGACATTTCCTAACACATGTCTACATGGACTAATATCACATGATTATGCTAATTGTTTATGTATCATTTTTTCACCCATTTACATTAGCTTACTTGAGTGTGCTTCTTGTTTGCTTCTTTGTATTACTTGTGTAAAATTTAAACATGTTTCTTATTTATTGTAGATAGTGCCCTGAATGTTGTTTATTTTATGTGTGTATATTTTCACGTCTTCCACTTCAGTGTGAAAAATTTAAACATGCCCCTTATTTGTGGTATCCTTGGATCCCTTTTTTGTGTGATATTTGATTAATCTTGTGTGTGTGTTCTTAATTATTTTTTTATTTTGTTATCTTTTATATGTTACCATGATTCACATCATGCATCTTAGGGCTTATTATGTATGCGTATTGTAAGCTTGATTGATACATCTACTTTGACATAACACTACTATAATCTTCATTTAATACATGATTCACATAGATACAACATATTTTTCATATCATTTTGAGATAAGGTGATTATCACTTTTTTAATCCCTTTATATTAAAATAGGGGATATCACTAGGGGCATGTCATATAATACATGACTCCACATACATATAGTTGATAAAATGAGTAGAATTTGATTTAGTTTACATGATTCAAATATACATTTAGGTTAAAATTATATACATTGGTCATAGATTTATGACAGATATTTTCAAATTTATGATACATATTATATACATGTTAAATAACAGAGGTTATACTTTGATAGACACTTTGTCTTGAGACATATTTGAGGTGTACATGTACCAAACTATAGATACACTTTTAAAGTATACATACATTTATGTACTGACCTTACCAAGATGTAGCATTTGAGATTTTATTTGTTACAATATTTGGCTCTTTTTTTTATTAAAATTGAGATTATATACCTTACTTGGACTTTTCACTATGATTTTATTATTTTGGGTTGAAATGGTCACACCATTTCACTTGGGCAAGATTGGCTAAATTGGATAGAAATGCTAGATTGGTTATACCTAAGTTGTGTAATTGATATTTTTTACTCTCAATAGACTTGGAACAATTCATCCTTATACCAAATTTGGGGAACGATCACCCTCTAATTTACATATTCGCATCTCCAAGGTTTAGTTTGAACCTCTCTCCAATGCCTCAACTAAGAATCATCTATGCCAAGGGGAAAAATGGTTACATCAACACACATGTACACTCCTTATATTATCTATTTATTTCAAGTAATTTCAAATTATTCAATTTCATATTATATTAATTAAACTTGTAACATTCTCTTGGTTTTAAGTCATTCATATACAAAAAATTCAAGATGGATCAAGCAAATACAAGGTGCATTACACATATCATTATTTGATTTTTTATTTAACTTAGTAATTTCATCCTTATGCATTACTAAATTAAGGGAGGGGAAATTTTATATTATTTTTTATAGTTTAATTAGGGTTTTAATTCATTTATTTATGGGGTTAGGTGTTCATTCAGTTATCTGAGTCAATTCTAGACTTATCACAACTAGGCACAAACATAGTATACTCTATTGTGTTGGCATCAATTCACATAAGGTGCAAGCCTTATTCACTCACCTAAAGTCCAATATATAAATAAATGGGGCCCACATTGGGATATTTATGTCATGGCTTAATTCATCATATATAAGACTTGGTCATTTAGTGAAGGATTTTGGAAGATTCATTGGTAAAAGCCTTTGTGTTACTAAGATAAGTGTCATTCAGGTGGTTTGATGGGTCAAGGGAATTTATTTATATCAAGGGTTCATGATTAGGATAGTTCTCTTAAAAAGGGTATCAAATCTTGGGTGCACGACTTTTCTTACATGGTCAATTCACAAGTTATGATGGCATCATCACTTAGCACAGAGACACCATTAATGACCTAGACCAAAACTTTACTTAACAAAACATTCATTTACTAAAGTTACACCATTATAAATATTAAATTCATTACACATTCAATTTATATTAAATAGATACATAACCAAATTAAACTCAAATAGATGCAACACCATTCTTCCTTTAATAAAATTCCATACAAACCAAGGTATATAGAATAGGGTACATGCTTGGCTAAACTACTTATTTTCTAAGGGGATCAAAGGTAAGCTTGGGCTTACACAACATGGAACCTTAATGGAATCCTTACTAAATATTATTATAATGGAATCCATAACCTTATATATATATCCAATTCTATAGAGCTTCACTACATTAATTTGCATCTCTCTTCTTTACTAGTTCAAGCTCAGTCTTTATAGTACATAGGAGCATCTTTATGTTAGGGTGGAGAGTACACATCGGGTGTTGATCTAGAGCCTTTTTTATAATTTTTCAATCTCCATCACCTTGTTTCCCTTGCACTATGGTCACCCTGTATATCTACTCATGAGGATAAACTAAAAATTTGGGTGCCATTTAACTGTCTACCAATTGAAACTAGGTCTATGATAATTCCTTTAGTTGGCACAAAGATACCAAAACAATAATCATGTCAAGTGATTACCTTACATCAATATCTATATCTATTTGTCATGGATACATACTTAGATGAAATAAAATCCCAACATTACCACATAAAAAATTACTAATCCAGCCTCAAAATAGTCTTTCAAAGCTTTCGATGGGCAGAACTTGAGTGAGCTCTCCTTTAGCTCAACATTGAATTCCTCAAAGCCCTTGATCATAATCTTGAGTTCCTTATTAGTGTTATATATATATGTGGAGCCAATTTTGAGTACGAGCACATCTATATTCTCTAATTCCCACTTGAAGGTCTTGATACTTACTTTAGATTTTATAACTCCTCCATCTAAGATTTCCCCTTGTTTGCAAGCCTTAGTATTCAAGGTATATAAGAATGTTTCAAGGTTATAATCCTAGTCTCTAATTATGGTGCTTAAGGCATTAAAATTCTCATTATATAGGTATTCTCTAGCTTGCTTACAATGTATACCTATGTTATTAACTCCTCCCTCCCCCTTTTGCCTGCTTAAGGTGCACATCTATAATTGATGCCTGGTTGGAGAAGCTACAAAATATGGAATTAGCTAAATATATGCCCTATTTAAGTTTATTGAAGATTCATACTTATTTTATCTTTACATCTATCTCCTTTCCTACTTCTTTTATCTTTACATCTAGCTCTTTTTATAGCACGATGCATGGGTCCTCCTCTTTTTCTTACACTAGCTTTGTCTTCAACCTCAAAAGAATATACTCCACTAGCATGAATACTTTATCAACCTTTGAGAGGTTTTATGTGTCAACACCATCCAAGAGGGATGGCTTAGTTATTTATATGCACTTAGGTAGTTTTTATAAGTTAAACTTCATGGCATGTGCTTCCTCTTCTGCATCCTGTATGATTTTCTTCCATCTCTTCACCCTAGCATCATTAGTGATGTTTTGTGCATGACTACATTAGCCATCTAAATGAGCACATTGGTAGACTTTGTTGGGTTCATGTTGTAGGGATTTAGGATAAAGGTATCTTCCCCCTCAATTTTATTAGTACCCAAAATAACCTTTTGAGGCACCTTAAAGTGAGGCTCATTATTAAGAGAAGAAAATGGATAAGTAAAGTTTCATAGGGTATTATTAAAATATTCATGCATTATGTATGAAATTTTTAGCTATATGTATTTTTTAATATCCTCCATGAGTTGTAAATGAATAGAATATGAACAGTCTCCTCTTTTTGGCACCAATGTACAAAAAGAATATGAATAGTCAGTAATTATAGTGACTATAAATATGTATGTTTGTATAAAGAAGATAATTAACCTTTATTGAGATCAATATAGACTTTATAGTTATTTTTACCTATCATATTTCTTATGTTATTTATTATCTACATTATCATGTTTAATGTTTAGTTTAATAATATCTAAAGTAATTTAAATGCTCTGTAAACCTTACGAAAGCTCTGTATTAATCTTATTTCTTATTTATCTCACAATAACTCATATTTGTCATGCTTATATTAATTATGAATTCTCTATGCTATCCTCTGTAGTATAACAAAACTTATCTATCCTCATCCTTAATATTTTCTATTGCATTAGGAACCTTTACTAACAATGGTGTGGTGAGCATTGAAACAATCCTTCCAAAGGAAAATATGCTAAGATTGTTACCAAGATAGACATTGAAATATGGTTAGACCAAAAAGTATGACACTTCACAGAATAAAAATCTAAAATAACTAGTCTTACCATAAGTGAAATTATTTAGGAGCATATCTGTAGAGAAATATATGAAATTCTGTATTGTGATCACCTAAAATACTAACTAATTGATTGAAAAGACTAGAATACTACTACTTTAATCCCATAATGAAATAAAATATTACCTAGACTAAAGAAAAGATAGACAAATTATTGGAACTAAAAATTGGTTGGATGTGAGTAATAGACTATTGGGTTATCATCAGCATAGACAAATATATCACCAAGTTCATAGTGCAAGGATATATAGTGTTCAAAGCTATGTAGGACCATTTTGTCTAAGGAATCAAAGGAAAAATTTTATAGTGACTACCTCTCCTATTGAAGATAATGGTTATGGATAAGGCCATGGTGCCTACTCCAGCCAATATGGATTAGTCACTTTGAGAATATGGGCATGTGTGTGCATGATGGTGAATTATGTATAGATGAGTAAGTAGATCTTAAACATAAATCTAGAATGGAGATGTGAGGAAATAAGAGTCAGAAGAAAACTCTCGATTTAGAATGAGAACTATGATAATAGAATAGATGGAATAAATAGAAGAATACCCAAGTAGCTATGAGTAGAAGTAAGAGTAATAGTAGAGTAGATAATGAATGAGTGAATAGATGTGATGAGAGAGATGATGAAAAAAGGATGAATAAAGAGGATGATGATGGATGCTGACATATAGAATGAAATGATAAAGAATGATATGAAGATGAGATGTGCGAAGAGGAAGATGAGAGTAGTTTAAGAGTAGAATAGATAGAAGTAGTGCACAACTACAAGAAAGGGTATTGTTATAAGAAGAAGAATTACATAGAGAAACATAACTTATTCATAGGTTAATTATAAGTTCAAACACAATATAGGAATAATTCATTGGAAATAATTATTCACTAGAAGTATGTGCATCCTTGTAGCCTAATCTTTTATATTTTAGTAGAAGTTTTCATCTAAGTGAGTAGGAGGATAAAAATTGGGAAAGACCATTTTTAGAGCATGTGAACTATTACACAAAATATATTAGGATGGCTTTAAAGGCTAAAATATTAGTTTAATTTGAACAACCAAGAAGAAAGTATAGACAAGTAAAGTGCACATGATAATTTTTTTTGTTGCATAGAGTAGTACACAAGAAAGATCACTTAAAACATAGATGCCTCCAGTATCATATACATAAGAGAATCCTTTCATACCAATCAATATGTTGATTCAATCAGGAAGATTCTTAAATTTAGCCATTTATGATGGGTCTACAAACCTTGAATAGTACTTGCTAGCCTACAAAATGAAATGGCAAGTTAAGGGCATCATTGATGAAAATTTACAAAAGTGTGAATTAGTAGGGGTTCTAGATGGGAGAGCATTGGAGTTCATATAAAAAATATATATTCAACAAGCAATTTTAAAAGATGTTCAGGATTAGCTCATCATAGAATTTATGATTAAAAATTGCACTAGCCATAAAATACAAGACCTAAAGGAGATAAGGCAAAAGTCTAGACAGTAAGTCTGTGTCTATGATCATAGATTTTTTGATATATTGAATAAGGTATAATCATCTTTGATAGATAAATACAAAGCAACATGGCTCATTGAAGGAATATGAAATAGGATTTAGTTTGCCACTACACAAACTCAATATGAGACAAAATCAAATGTTAGAGTTGTTGCACTTGTGTAGAACAAATTGAGGATTATGGAGAAGCTCCTATTATTAATTATAAAATTGAAAACACACTACAAGATTTTATGAAAATAATGGAGCAATACCATGAGTTAGATAATCCTAAATTGAATCTATGATACATAGAGTGAAGAAAAAGACACCATAAAAATGATTATCCTAAAGTCAAGAAAGAATTTTGTGAACTCTACTGGGTAGTAGGGCATTCCATGACACAATGCCATCTTCTATAGCAATATATCAAGAACCCATAGAATCTATATTATAATTTCTAAAAATGGACTAACGATGATGAGAATAACTGTAAAGCTTTATAGGAGCTTAAAGAGGTAATATCCAAAAATGTATTTATCATCATAGTGCAACAAAATTCCTTGATGAAGCATGCAATCCTAGGCCCAAAAACTGATAAGAGTTGTATGACCCAAAAAGGTCCATAATGTATTTTGAGTTTACCATAGCATCAACCTCATGGTCTAGCTAGATGGACTCTTTATTTGTCAAGTTGGACACATTTATCCCTCAATATTGGTATATAGCACCTTGGAGCTCACCCATAATACAACAACAACAACAACAAATAAATTAGGCCCCTCAAGCTACACAATAGCAATTCAAAATGGAAGATAACAATCAAAAATATAGAGGAGGAGGTTAAGGAAATTACAAAGGATGATACCAAAGTGATAGAGGAAATAACTATCAAATACCTCCTTTTCAATGTTATCTATGTGGGGAATACACTCATGTCTAACACAATTATCCAATGAACCCACAATGATAGTTGTATTGCACATACTGTAGAGTCTCTGATCAATATGACATATAAGATTGTCCTATTTTAGAGAAGTAGAGAAAGAACAAATTCATCTAAAATGTAAATATGGTAGGTGCAGAGCCTAAATAAAATGCATTTCTGAATGTTATGACATGACAACAACATGGAGAAAAAGGGTTGCCTCCACTAGATATGCCTTAAGATTAAGGCATTAGAAAAGTTAAACAAGATAAATATTTAGATCCAGCTATAAAAAAAATATTATGCACGAATTTGTGTAGTTGTTGAATAAAATTTAGAATCAAGAAACTACTAATGGTGATGCTATAATAATAGATGCACAAATGTATGACCAAATTGTGCATATTATATGACAAGATGAAGTTATCACTGCACTCAAGGATCTCATAAAATTTTTGAATACTCTATGTAATGAATACATATCATAGAACATCATGAATCTAATACATAATCTTTTAGAATGTACACAGTGTGGTTAATAAAAGATAGAAAATATGGTCTGGCATGTCAAGATGAAGAAACCCTAGGATTTTGATGCATTGATTGATATTGAGGATTCTGGGTATGAGATCTCGAATGTTGTCCTTGATTTTGGTAGCATATTTAATATGATTCCTATATCTACATGGGAAGTTATTAGATGACCAACTCTCAGTTATATCCCAATGACTTTAAGCTTAGTTGATTATGGAAAATTTGAGCCTATTGGTAGATTAGAGTACATCAAAATCAAATTTTTAGACTTATCTTTGTGAGGTGACTTTGAGGTCATAGATGTGAAGACTGTAGCAATGCACTACCCTACATTGATAGGAAAAAATGGGTGCATGATGGATAAATGAGTATCAATACAGTGTATAACTAGCTCGAGGCACATTAAGGTGATAAATTTTTTGTCATTCCTCTCAATAAAGCAAATAATCCTTACATAATTATATCTAAAACAAACCCCCCTATGTTCCACAAGAAACTAGTTAGATGAAGGTCAATACTTAAGATAATCTGAAAGCTCTGTGTGCACTTGAATACAACTTCTTGTACCAACATGCCAAACCATAGGTACACTCACTACTAACTTAGAAACTCAAGACATTAGAATAGTGGAGGCCCTAAATAGTAGCCACATAGTTGGTAATACATCAGTTTTTTATTAAAGAATGTGCATCTATGTCTACAAAATCTCCCACTTAATCATAAGTTGATTTCCTGTATCAATCTAACAATCACATGTAGGACTACATAGAGATAACAAAGGAAGGCACTTTACCATGGGAAGCAACTTCATCTATAAGTGGTGACTCAGACATCCACTTCCTCAACTGGGCTCGATATGATCATGAACTTTGGTTGATATGAATGCTCTTTGTCCATGAGTGACAATTGCATATGTACTATGCAACAGAGAATATCAATGATTTCATTCTATGCCTGCAAGTCCATGTTCTTAATATCAATTAGCGATTCAATGATTTAAATTATGCTTTAAAGGGAGTTGTGACATGGTGGGAAACTTATCGTAATGACTAGCTTGAATGGGATGACACTTTCAAGCTCATGATCATTAGGTTTTAGCTACCATATTTCATCCACACTAGTTAATTATTTAAATAAGTTGAGTGCCCTAAAATTCATATACATAAGTGTGTTGAAGTCTATAATGAGAACGTTTCACACCAAAATACTAGGTTCACATTTTCCACTATACACTTTCTCTACTACCAGTAGCATAATACATGCACCAAGAATATAGAAGGGAAACCAAGCATTGGGCACAATTTTAGAGTGATTTTATACAAGCCTTTGTTTTCCAAGATGAAAATCTATTGGTCTACAATGTATTGTAAAAACTCAAGTATTTTTTATGCCATGGGTGCATATAAGACTTTAGCACCACAACAGAATCTACTACACAAAAAAATGCAGCCTCTAATCTTAATAAGTCATTACAAAGGTACAAATTTGCTAATAAAGAAGAACAAGTTCTGATATAGCCATGTCACCACATAAAATATGAGGCATAGGATAGTGAAAATGATTTATTTGAGCCTGAGCAACCTATAGAACCACTCAAGGACATTGATGCAGTAATGACTAGGAAGATAAGTTGTATAAGATCTAAATTCCCAAGAAAGAAGGGAAAAAGATTATACAAGAATCTATGGATGATTAAAAATGCAATATTTATCAACAACCTATTAAGAATCATGTTGCTAACATTAGAACCTAGGAGGTTCCAAAACTGGCAAGCATAGGTGATTATTAGATGGAAACTAAAATTTTAGAATCTCTACAACTCCTAAGATATTACCAAGTTGTCTTTCCCACCAAATTCTCATAAGTTTGAGGATTTGACCCATATCTTAGTGAGATGCACATTGAACTAAAGGAGTGCACACAGTCAATAAAGAAGTAGACATATAAGCTCAATCCAAATATGAAGCTAAAAGTAAAGGTTGAATTGGATAGAAAGTAAGATGTAGGAATAATCTATCCAATATAAAAATCTAATTGGGTAAGCCCCATGGTAGTTTATCCCAAGAAAATAAGATAAATTTGAGTATGTGGGGACTACCACATTCTAAATGATGCCTACGTAAATGATCTAGTTCTAATACCATTCATAGACAAATTTTTGGAGTCTGTCAAAGGACATAAAGTATATTATTCCATAGATGGGTTTAGTGGATATCATTATATTATGATCATAGAAGAGGATAGATATAAAACAATTTTTTAAATAGAATGGGGTTCTTTTGCATACAAGGTCATGCCTTTTGGCCTTAAGAATGCACCTACGGTGTTCTCTCATATAGTGGTTAAAATATTCAAGGATTTCATTCATGACTTCTTGTAAGTTTACCTTGATAATTGGAAAATCTTATCCCTATTCAAAGAGCATTTTTCCAAGCTACATTCAATGTTATAATGATGATAAGCCTTGTGCATCACCTTGAATCTGAATAAATGCTTATTTTTTACACCATTTGGATTTTTTATTAGACATGTAGTATGCAACAAAGGTATGTTGGTAAATCAAGAAAAAATCATAGTAATACTAAGTATTCCTCCACCTATTAGTTCCACTAAAGTTCACTATTTTCTTGAACATATAGGTTATGACCAAAAATTTATCAAAGGCTACACAGCCATTTCATCTCTATTAGAAACTTTACTGTGAAAAAATGCAAAATTTGTCTGGACCTTAGAATATCAAGTAGCTTTTATTGAGCTGAAATAGTGATGGGTTACTACACCCAAAATAGTTTTTCCAAATTGGAACAAGCCTTTCCACATGCATGTAGATGTTTTAGGCATAATAGTTGGTGTTATACTTGTGTATCTCGAAGATGGTGTGCTTAACCATCATATCCACTTTGCTATCTGAAAACTATCTGACATAGAGAAAAAATATACAACCACTGAGCAATAAGCATTGGCCATCATGTTTGCACTTCAAAAATTCTAGCATTATCTAATTTTAACACTATTTGAAGTCTTCACTAATCATCAATACCTATGATATCTAGTCAATAAATCAATGTTAGGAGGATGAATCCCTCGATGGTTGATGATGTTCCAAGAGTTTTAATTTTGCATAAATGTCAAGCTAGGAAGGGAGAATGTAGGACCAAACCACCTTAGCCATATCCCAAATGGGGAAGAACCAAAATAATTACAATAAAACTCTCTTGATGCCCATCTTTCCATGTCTCTGTGATTCCTAAAAACTTTGAATCCATTGCCAACTTCCTCAAGTAAGGAATCTTCCCTATGTACTTTTAGGAGTGGGATAAAAAGTAGGTTGTGATTAGAGCACTACCATATACCATTATTAATGGACTTCTATATCACTTAGGAAAGGATAAAGTCTTTTGTAGGGTTATCCTCAAACATGAACAACCTCAACTCTTGGAGGAATATTATCAAGGAGTCATATGAGGACATTTCATAGGAGAGGCTATAGCTAGAAATATTTTATAGAGTAGACTCTGGTGGGAAAAAAATTTCTAGGATGCACACAGAGTTGTGTATTATATGATGTCTACCAACACATGGGTAGACCACTCTACAAAGATGAGATGTCATTACATCCCCTGTTAGTAGAGAAACCTTTTAAATAATGGGGGATTGATTTTGTTAGACTAATCAACCCACCAAATATGCAAAGCAAAGCAAGGTACTTAATTATTGCAATAGACAATTTTACTAAGTGGGTTGAAGCTGCTACCACACCTAGCTAAAGTGCAATGGATGTAGTGAATTTCTTATATGAAAATATCATTACCAGGTTTAGATGCCCTATAAATTTAATCAACAATAGAGGAATGAACTTTATAAATAACACCATCAATTCCTTGACTAAAGATTTTATGATCTCCCATCATAAAAGCACTACCTATCATCTATAAGCTAATTTCCAAGTTGAATCCTCCAATAAGGTACTGGGGAAAATGCTTACAAAAATATGTGATGTCAATCATGATGCTTGCTAAGATTGAATTCCTTTGATCTTATGGGCATATCACACACATTACAAAAGAGATATAGGATTTACACCATTCTATTTGGTGTATGGTTTGGAAGTAGTCATGCCAATGGAATATCTAGTACCCAGCCTATGCATTGACATGGTCCTATGACTCAAAGATCAAGAGTCTCTTACTAATCATCTCCTAGAAATAAATTATATGGATTAATTTAGATTCAAATTAATGTGGATGTAGGAAGTGCACAAGAAAATCTAAGAAGTGTGGCATGATAAGAACTATTGTCATAAATATTGACTAGTTTTACTATATGATAGCTAGTTTAGAGCATTCCCATGCAAACTAAAAATAAGATGGAAAAGTCCCTACATTATACATGACCTAATGTAATAAAAATCATGGTTTTAAGGGATATTTAGGGAACCATGTTACCAGAGTAGGGAAATGGTTGTAGGCTTAAGACCTACTACCAATAGTCTATTAATCTCATTCTACAAGCTGAGTGGGTGCTGAGTAGCATTATGTAGATTAGAATTTCTCTATTTTACAAAGTTTCGTGTGTACATTTGTTTTATATTTTGTTTTTTGTAGATGATATCATTAAAAACATTTGGTAAGTACAAGGACCAATAATCACACATGTTAGATGAGCATAGGAGGATCTGAATGTATCACCGAAAAAGTCATAAAGCTACGACTAAAAAATATTAAGTTCAGGAAAGATGTTGAAACATCCCATCATATAGACAATGGTCATCCACTAGAAGTGAATATAAGATACAAGGTTTGATTGATGTGATCTTCAAAAAATTAGTGGCTAGTCAACATCAACTGCTCATACCCTTCATATAGACATCAAAGAGCATAATAGTATAACTCTACATATGCACTAATGACTAACTACTTTAATTGCTAGATCAGATGCAAATTTATCACATCCAAAATTGCATTCAATATGACTAGATAGATAAGCATGGACTAGAAAAAAAATCCAAGAGGTTCCAAATCTATAAAATTTAATTTCAAACACCAAGTTCACATTTCATCCTTATCATATTTTCATGAGCTATAGTTTGTTGAGGGAAACATACCCCCATTTCTAAAAAATGGGGACCCTTGTGTTAAAATTGTACAAAAATTTTATTTTGAAGTTGAAATTCACTTGACCAAAGCATCATTAACATGTTTTTCACATTATTTTCATTTGAAAATCATCCACCCCTTGGTTTGGTTGGTCTTCTTTATTCATGGTTCTGCTTTAGCTTTGGCTAATGTTGCTAATAGTGGATCTTTATGTTTCACATCACATGTTTAATAGAGCTCTCTTTGATGAGATCATACGTAGGTTTCATAGTTTCAATGATTTAAACTTAATTTGACCTTTTACTAGCCTTTGGTCTGTTAAAATTCAAAGTTGAATCCATGTTCAAGCTTCTTGAAACCCTCATTCAGAAACCCTAGCACAATATTCTTCTTGATCCTAAGACCTCATTCATGTTTATTAACATGAATGAGACCTTATTATTAAGGATCTATCCTAAGTCCCTTCATGTATATGGGCCCTAACTTAAATTTCATGCTTCTTTATAGGATCAACAGTCTGCACTTAAGCAAAGATCAAAGATCAGACAGAGTGAGATAAGCCTAATAGATCCAAGACATTATCCCATGGACCAATCTCACTCAATCGCTCAAATTATGATTAACAGCCCACATCTGAGCAGATACCAAAGATTGAATGGCATGAAATTTAGAGGGACCCCCTTTCTTATGACATAGACTTAACATAAGTCTTACCCTAAATTTTTATTATATTTATCAATACAATGAAACCTTAGGCTAAAGGATTTTGTAAAGTCCTTTTAATTATTCAAAGGGTCCATAATTTATTATGTTGTAGCTTAGCTTATATACTTTAATCCTAAGTCATTTTTGTATTTATTAATGCAAACAAAACATTAGTCTATAATCTTGGTCTAAATTTTATGAGGTTTTAATCTTACTTAATCCATTTATGACTGCAAGAACCAATCACAGCCAACTACTTAGATCATGATCAATGGTTCACGCTTTCTCAGATGAAGCTGATCAAATGACTCATAATGGGTCAAAATTTACAAAAGTCCTATTGTGTTCCATGGGACTCAAATTTTATGTTCTTTCACCTGTCATTTGACATCCATGAGGCCATCATTGATTTCCACAAGGCCATCAAATTTAAGCTTCAGTGATACATTACTAGAGCTTAATTTTAACATTCGTGTGAATGTCATTGACATTCATGAGGCTATCATTGATGTCTCTGAGGCCATGAAAATTTAAGGTCATAAACCAATCTCACTTAGATAAGTGAATATTTATTTTCCTTAATCAAGATTAGAAGTTTTGTGCTTTAATGTTAAGATTGGTTTTAGATTAATTAGAATCTATGTTTAGACCTAAAATTTAAATGTACATGGGGGAAAATTATAAATAATAGACTTAGCTTGAATATTATCATAAGGTTGAATCATGTTTTTAAAATTAGACCAAACCTTAGTTCAAAACCTTATACTTAGTCTATATATATACATATATATATATATATATATATACATATATATATACATATATATATATATATATACATATATATATATACATATATATATATACATATATATATATACATATATATATATATATACATATATATACATATATATATATACATATATATACACACATATATATATATATACATATATATACCCCCATGGTCTTGTGGAATATTTTATGGGCTTATTAGCAAGGCTTGATAAAATTAGATGTCTTATTGTATGAATCCTAGATTAAATAATTTAACCCAAGTTTTGCCTCATATTTATTAAGGTGATAAAAACCTTAGGTTAAAAAAACATTAAATTAGGTCCTCTTTATTATATCGGGTCCCCTTTTGCTATGATCTAAACTTTGCCTAATTAATTTATCCTAAGGTTTATTTCATGTTTATTAACATGAAATAAAACCTTTAACTAAAGTATTTAACCTAAGTTCTTTACATGGTCTTGTGTTAACTTAAAGTTCATACACCTTTTTAGGATCAACAGTTTGCGTCTAATCAAGGCAACATGATCGAATAGAACAAGATCATTGTGGAATATTTAATAGAACCTTTGAGAAAGCATGGAGCCACCACATTGCACAAACATGTTCACTATGATATTGGTAGAGATTCAAAGCTTAGAAGGCCCATAGTAGTTCCAAGTGGTGCAACCATAGGGCCAGTACAAAAGACAACCAATGCTATGTAACTTGTAGGATTGAGATCAATGACTCATTCTGATCTAAAAAAATGATTTGATGGAGTGAGATTAAATAAAAATTTTAAAAGGCAATGATCAATTTTAAAAGAATTTATGAACAAAATGTCATAAAAAATCCAACTATATGCCATAGAGCTGCCACATAGATACCACCTAAGTAGAAAAGGATAAAACCAATGATTTTATGGGATCAAAAAAAGAAAATTTATAAAGGGAGAAGTCCAAATCAAATAAAAGTCACCAAATTCACCTAAATACAAATAAATACCACCATTAAAGCTCAAAAAGATATGTAAAAATGCCTGTCATCTATAAAATCCCTAATTTAATCTTAATTTGATCACAGTCAAACCAAAGAGAGTTTAATTATCACCCAAACAAGTAAAAATTGATCCAAAAGCAATTAATAGACCACTAGTGATCATTTTATAAATCTCAAAATCATAGTAGCATGAAATCAATAAAATAAGGAGGATACAGAGTTGTATTTGAATTCAGACATAGAAAGAAGAGTCTTCAAAGACACTAAATTTGATGCAG
Source organism: Torreya grandis (assembly GCA_037957365.1). Classification (NCBI taxonomy): domain Eukaryota; kingdom Viridiplantae; phylum Streptophyta; class Pinopsida; order Cupressales; family Taxaceae; genus Torreya; species Torreya grandis. The sequence goes on along the minus strand of JARHVA010005226.1, from coordinate 757,288 downwards.
TAGCATTAAACACTTGGGATAATAACTAGTCCAAGATTTTTTGGGCTATTGAAGAGTTAAAAAAATCACCAAGGAGGATGAGAAGAATTCCATAGTCCACCATAGATACTATGATATAATCTCCATTCAAATTACCAGTCTCTACCATGCAGATATGAATCCAAATGTACTTCATTATATTGATGTTATTGCTCCTATCTTTAAGGATTATATAATTGACCAAGATATGATAGTGCATAAACATTTTTTTTTTTTTAAATTCTTACATTTACCCCATTAAATTTTAAAATTACTATAAAATTCCCATATCTCAAGTGGATTTGCCCATAATTAGGGAATGGCCTAGCAAAAATGACATGAAAACTGCCCTTGACCCATGGTTGTATTTAGGAACCCATGTGATCCAGGACCCCACTAGAAAGATCCCAATCACCCAATTTAGGTTGGTAATTATAATGATTATGGCTTTGGTCAATATATTTTCTAGGTCCCCCTCTACCACTTATGTCAACAAAATCTGGGTCCCTTATATATATTTCATGGTTGAAAAGGGACTTACTCCTCTTATAGGAGAAATGATCAATATTTTCCTGAATCAACAATTATCTACCATAAAGAAGAAGACTATAAATCACTTATTTATGATGTCTTAACTTTTGGATGCCCTATTAACCACTGCCAAAATCCCTAACATCAAAAATTGGTCACCTGATGAAAGGCAAATAGTCTCCCATTACTATTCCAAACTACATATATTCAAGTATAAGGACCACATACAATTCATTTGTGACTATGTATACCCATCCCTAGTAGAAGATATTATAGGGATACCTATGATGATGGTTACTCCCTTAATCAATAAGTATGTGGAACTCATTGGGGACATTTATTTATATCATGATTGCACTATAATCAAGATAAATAGAACCTTATGTCAACCACTTAAACTACCAATCTATGTACCCACCAAGTTGGTTGAACATGAGATAGCATACCAATTATTCAATGGTATTGATGGTTTATTCAAAGTCAAAAGGAAGGGGATACTCCATCCTTTCCCTTTGACTATTATTAGAGCTATATGGCAAAATTAGGACAATGTAGACACCATCTCCAGGCACAGGGACTCATTCAATTTATAGCTTGATGATTTGAGACATTGGGACCCCCAAGATAATGTTGTGAAAATTTTTAAAGCCAAATATATTAACATGAAATATAAACATCAACTCAGTGTCCATGATTCAATGTACATTTGAGCATCTTCATTCATAGAAGTCCTAGCAAGATTGAATAAGCACAATATCAAGCTTGAAGCTAGATTGATGAGAGATGATAAGCCAGTTGGTGAAATTGGTAAATGGAGCCTCTACAGTACCATTTGCTACTAGGACCATCTTCTAGGAATCCTCTAGAATAACTAGAGGCACAAGTTATATAAGGGTTAGGAAAAGAAAGACTTGAATAAAGACCTAATTATGGGGCATCATCTTTTACCCAACCTGAAAAGCTAGAGTCACCTATTGAGTTTATTGACATGATTGCATTAGATCTTGGGGAAAATTTGGAAGATGTCTTGGAAGCACTAGCTAGTGCTTACAAATTAGATGAGGAAAAGGTGCAAGAAGAGGAACCTTAAACTAAATATGAAGAAAAATAAAAGGAAAATGGGAAAGGTATATCTTTGGACTTAGTCCCAGTGATTCCCCCATAAAAGAGAAATGTTGAGCTAGCCTTAGTTCTTGTAGGAACCAAGAGGCCCAAAATAACCCTCACTCACCCTTTGAGTGAGGTTAATTTATTTTGTGATGATAACCCTATTCATGGACCAACCATTATGAAGTGGCTCATATATGGAAAGCTAGAAAAGATCCCAACTTTATACCATCAATGGGCAATTACAAAGATTATTAACATCCATGTTCATGAGGAGCTCAAACTATGGATTATGGAGTTTTAAAAGGAAGAGAAATAAAGAAAAGTGGATGCTCTTGGATCTTTAAGTGGTACCCAAATGGAAGTCCCAGAACCTCCAAAATTTACACACTCTTCAATAGGTGTCAAATTTCACCCAACCACATCTAGCTTGCCGAGAGTTTCTAAAAAAAGAGCCATAATTGTAGGGGAGGAGTTCACTTTTCAAAAAGTAGAACCCTTCATTGGATTGAATCAAGTGGAAGGTTAGAAACTAGGTGAGCACCCTATTTTTAAAGAGGATATACATGAAGTTTCCCAAGATCAAATTACCTAGCTATAAATTGACATCAAAGGCCTACAATAATGAATAGAGAACCTACAGAGTAGAAGGAGAATCTAGAGAAAAAACTATTTTGTCTATTCCTAATGTAATGATGAAAATGTTTGAGGGATAATTTCATGACATGTTTTACTCTCTAAATTCAATAAGGGCAAGACAATTTACAGTAAACTAATAAGATGTAGTATCCAAGGGATTAATCACCTAATGACTGAGTTCTAAGGACAAGATGAAGGATTTAATTAGCATCTTGACAGTAGATAAAATCCCTAGTTTCAAGACCATCAGCATTACTCATTTCAACACCATCTTGGGGTTAATTATAGATAAAATCAATAGTTTTAACACATGGTCCAAGTTCTTCGAGAGACCTATCAAGGATGATAAAGAGCTACTAGACAAAATTGAATGATTTATGGGGACCATGATTGAAACACCTACAAAGCTTAGCTCCATGGGCATCATTATAGATGATGAATTCAAACAGAGGACCACTTTGGTCATGTAAGAGGTAAAGAGAAAAATCTAAGGTAGGTCTAGGGATGACAATAGTAGGATCATGGATATGATCCTAACTACAAAAGAAAAGATAACTGAGGCAAGGAGTAATAAGGAAGCTTTGGGGAGAAATGATAGTCACCTAGGAGATTTGGTAGATCAAGAGGATGAACTCCTCCTAGAACCTACAGTCAATTTAAGACTTATTGATGAGCAACATCAAAAGGCAATGAGGTTACTATTGGCCATATTTATCCCACATACCAACTTGTGCCTAGTTGCATTATCTGATATAGAGAAAGAAGCAGAACCACCCTTCCTTTTATTGATCAAATAAATAGAACAACATCTAGATGGTATTGAGAAGATTGATTTCACACATGTGGGTGAGTAATTAAAGAATTGGCTACATGGGTTTCTTTAAAATATTCCTAATATCCATACACTAGGTTTTATCTCATTTGCCTAAGCATAATAAAAGACCTAAGAATCTAAGGTGGGCTCCTAGAATAAAATTCGCTAAGTTTTTATACTTAGTAAATTTTTAGGGAGCCTAAACAAAGCTGAAGGAACATGTTCATGAGGTCAGACCTCACACATATGGATAATTCAAGGAGAATAAATCATATGGGTTGGTTTATTCTTATGTTAAAATCATCCACACCAAGTTGTAGCTCATACGATGAAGCAAGATGGAAGATATGCATCTTCAAAGTTGGCTCCATAGACTAAAATGACAAAATCTCTATACTTAACCATTTTTTAGCCAAGATCAAGTGGGCCAACAAAATTGTGCATTTTATATCTTCACTCAAGAATCTTTCCAAACTAGTAGATCAAATGGGTTTACTCCTTGTGGCATTAATACCATCTCTTAAAAGTTTGGTATCTTCATGAGTCCTGTGTTTCAAGATACAAGTTTGTAAAGTTGGCCAAAAAATGAAAAAGACATCCATGAAAGTATCAACTTTATTCCTAGGATAAGTTCCATATGAGTTTTAAAATGGTGGTCTATGGGACCTCAAAATCATTCTCAAAAATGTCAAATAATGTTTGCACGAACATCAAAATTAAGCTCCATGAACTAGTTGATGGGTTTCAAAAATTCTTGGTGAAGACCTAAGGAAGAGCACATGATTAACAAGTGTCAAGACCATAAGAGATTAGATCTAGTCAAATAGTCATATTACCAATAACTCATAGCAAGTGGATGAGTTGGGGTGATCAAGTGAGATGAGCATGACTTAGCAATTAAATAAAAAAGTTTGAACTCAAATTCAACCTGAGTTAATGGAAGAAACAAATAAGAAATCTCTATACGGGCTTAGATGGGATCAATCATTGGACAAAGTGTTATATATCTATAATAAAACCAATATCCTTAGATTGGTTTTCATCTATATTTAATAGAGTAGATACATGGCTAAGTCAGGCCCTCGATAAACCTATACTCAAGACATGCATGACTTTTCCCTGGAACATTTGAAGATTTTACCCTTTTAATGAAATCTAGTGGAAGATCAATAGTTCAAAACTTAGGGATTTGTAAATTAGTTAGAGAATTCACTTCTATCCATATCAAGACTTGCCACCTATGTCTAACTCTTGTCTTTTAGCACACCTTGCTCAATTAGTGGACTGATTTGGAGGCTAATCATGAATATCTTGCTCATAATGGCTTGTCTTAATTAGACCAAAAGCATGATAGAATAGCTTAAAATTTGATAGATAACTGGTTACTAACCTCTCCTTTCTCTCTCTATTTTTTGCTATATATAGATGCTCTTAGTCCCAAAATAGATATCTCAGATTAATCATCTAACCAGTCATATCTCTCTTTGTATTTCTCTTGATTCCCTCTCTCAATTAGATAAGACACTACCAAGATGAAATATATAACATCTTGAATTAAATATAAGTTCATGCTTTGATTTCACCATTCTAGTGTAATGTGTATGTGTCCAATTTTTTTATGTGGTAGAAGTCTCTCCCTCATCAAGTTTTGATCTTACCTAGTTACTAGTTCATTTGATCATGCACATCATGTTTAGTGTTCTACATATTTTTATCAAATCTTGCATGTGGATATTATGACTAGTTAGTGTCTCACTTTAGACCTCTCCTTCATTTCCCTTAGCCTAAACCATTTAGTGAGCCTCCACATGGATATGTGAATAGACAGTTGAAGTTTGAAACCAGTCATTTACTTGTTTCATTAGTGTTCTTCAAGTTGAGTAGAGAGGATTGGCCTATAATTTTGGTGCATCACCTGGTTAACTTTATTAAGAGCCCTTATCTCTTTTTAACCCTTTTCTCATGGATCACTAGGATTATATTTAGTTTTAGGTGAGCATCAAAGAGGAAACCAGCCTACTCTAAAGGTTTAGCCCTAACATAGGTGACTTATAGCCTAGGGTTATTCCCATTGTTCAACCAAGGTTTGAGTGAGGGGATTTGAATAACCTCCCTACTCAGCTTAGGGTGTAATTCTAGTTGATAATACTTTATAGCATGCTTGGTGGGACTAAGGTCCAAAGTAGTTGAATATTTTTGGTGTTCTCTTGATCTAATCAGCCTTTAGGGCACATCTACAAACATTAATGGTGATTCTGAGTTTTAACTAGCTACAACATTCTAGGTAATCCTTCAAGCATCTTTAACTGCATTTAATCCCCTTTTATGAGTCTTTATGGTTGTATTTAGGGCAAAGTTTCACCCTCATATAGTTGGTGAGTCTTATCTACAATAAAATAGAACTTGACATCCATCTAATCATCTCTATCAACTCCATAATGAACATATCTATCCTTCATGCCCACCCACTTACCCTTTTGGCCAACCTTTTGTTATAACATCCTTATTATAAATTAAGCCAAATATGTTGAAGTCAAAAGAAGTAATGAGAAAATGGGATGTAAATCTTGATGTGATCCCTTTTCATCTCATAAAGAGGATGAGGGAGTCAGTTAAAATGTTAATGAAAGAGTGGATGGCTATCAAAAAGGAGGTTTAATATGGGGCTATCAATAATGATCTATGTGAGATGAAGACCATGATCCAATGGTGGATAGATATATTAGCAAAATGTGAGGGTAAGGAGAATTAGTTCATGTAACCCAAACCATTCATCCCACCCCCCTCCAAAAAGGGCCTACTTCAAGAAAAAAAGATGAGGAAGAGAGGAATCATGAGTATTAATGGTAGTAGTTATACCATGATTTCATGGAAGAAATGGACCTGGTTAGAAATCATGTGACCTCTCTATCACATGAAGTTGAAATAGTCTTGACTAACTTGCCTAAGGTGCCAAAATAATATTTGCATCTTCATAAAAATGAGTCTTTAAAATTAGTTATTTTCTCAGGAGATGACATTTTCAAAATTTTCAAGCATGGTTATCAACTTCTCTCTTTAACTCCAAACATCTCTCTACTATTGGAAACCAAAGGTGAGCTCAGATGGCCTCAAGAAATCATAAAGATAGAGGTCAACCCTATGGATACATTAAAGGGGATAGATCAAGCCAATCTATATGTTCATAATCAATAGTTTATGAATGAAGAACTGGAGTTATTTTTTTAAAATACGTAGATCTAAGAGCATGATGATTGGGTTTTAGGCCCATATTTTTATTTGATCTACCATAAGCCAGTAGTGGAGGAACCAGTCCCCCCAAGAAGGCATTAGCATTTAATTGTTCTTAATTATAGGGAAGAGTTGTCAAGAAAAGGGAAGTATGTCTCAAAGATCCAATGTGTATAAAATCATTTTCCATTTGACCCAGGAGGGTATTTGTAATTTACAACATTATATATAGTAGGTTAAATTTAGAAGCTTTTCTCTAAGTGCTTTGCACACATCTTTGCATAGATTAGGTGTTTCTCTTTTTAGGTGCCTATGAGCACCTATCTTGTTCTATTTTGTTTCTTTTCTAATATTTTAAAGTGAGGTTATAATAAAGGTTGAATCCATACCCAATGGATCAGACCTAATTCTCAAAGCATAGCAGGCATACTTCCTTATGAGTCACCAAGAATGTTAGCCATATTTAGCCAACATACTAGCTTGTGCCCAATTGCCATGATCCAATACAAAGAAAAAAGTAGAACCCCCTTTCCTTTTATTGATCAAATAACTATAAAAACATCTATATGGTATTGATCAAATTGATTTCACATGTGTGGGTGAGTAATTAGAGAATTGGCCACATGAGTTTCTTCACAATAGTCCTAGGTATCCATATGCTAGGTTTTAGCTCATCTACCTAAGCATAGAAAAAGACCTAAGAATTTAAATTAGGCTCCCAAAACAAAATCCACTAATTTTCTATACTTATTCAATTTGTGTGGAGCTCAAACATATCCAAAGGAGCATATTCATGAGGTTATACCTCGCACATATGGACAAGTCAAGGAGAATCAGTCATATGGGTTTATTCATTCTTATTCTAAGATCATCCATGCCAAGTTTCAAATCATGTAATGAATCAAGATGGAAGATATGCATCTTCAAATTTGGTTTCATAGATTGAAATGACAAAATCTCTATACTTATCCATTTTTAAGCCAGAATCAAGTGAGCCAACCAACTTGTGTATTTGATATATTCACTCAGGAAGCCTTCCAAGCAATTAAATAAAATGGGTTCACTCCTTATGGTATTAAGACCATCTCTTGAAAGTTTGGTGTCTTTACAAGTCAAGTGCTATAATATATAAGTTTGTAAAGTTGGATAAAAAAATTGAAATTTTTCTACACAAGTGTTAAATTTATGCCCAGGTGAAGGTCCATATGAGTTTAAAATTGGTGGTCTATGAAACATCAAAAGCATTCTCATATACATCAAAAAAAATTCATTTAAATGTCAAAATTAAGCTCTATAAACTAGCCAATAGGGTTCAAAAATTCTTAGTAGAGACCTGAGGAAGAGCATGTAGCCGACAAGTATCAAGACCATGGGAGCTTAGAGCTAGTCAAACAATTAGATTTCTAACATCCCATGGAAAGGGTATGATTTGGGGTGATTAAGCAAGATGAGCCTAACTCAACAGGTAAATAAAAGAGTCCAAACTCGAATCCAACCCTAGTTAATGAAAGAAACAAAAGAAGAAAGCTCTATTTGAGCTCAAATGGGATCGATCATCAGACAAAGTGTTATAGATCTATAGGAAACCCAATATCCTTAGATTTTTTTCATCTATAGTTAATAGAGAAAATACATGGCTAATTTAGGCCATTGATAAACCACTACTTAAGATAGGCATGACATGTCCCTGGTAGATATAAAGATTTTATCCTTTTGATGAAATTTGGTAGAAGATCAACATTTCAAAACTTAGGGATTTGGAAAGTAGTTAGAGTATTCACTTCCATCTAGATCAATACTTGCCACTTGTGGCTAACTCTTATCTTCTAACACACCTTGCTTAATTAATGTAATGATTTAGAGTCTAATCATGAATATCTCACTCATAATGGCTTGTCTTGATTGGACCAAAAGCATGATAGAATAGCTCAAAATTTGATGGACAACTAGTTACTAACCTCTCTTTTCTCTCTCTTTTTTGATATATATAGAGGCTCTTAGGTCCAAAATATATATCTTAAATTAATCATCTAATCAGTTGGATCTCTCTCTATATTTCTCTTGATTCCCTCTCTCAGTTAGATAAGACTCTACCAAGATGGAATTTGTAACCTCTTGAAGTAAATAGAAGGTCATGTTTTGATTTCATTATTTTGGTATAGTGTGTATGTGTCTAATTTGCACATATGATAGAAGTATCTCCCTCATCAAATTGTTATCTCACCTAGTTACTAGTTCATCTGATCATGCACATCATGTTTAGTGTTTTGCATTTTTTTATCAAAGTCCACATGTGGATATTGTGACTGGTTAATGTCTCACTTTAGACCTCTCCTTTATTTCCCTTAGCCTATACCATTTGGTGAGCCTCCACATAGATATGAGAATAGATGGTTGAATTTTTAACCCAGTCATTTACTTATTTCATTAGCGGTCTTCAAGTTAAATAGGGAGGATTAGCCTATAATTTTGGTGCATCACCTGGTTAACTTTCTTAGGAGCCCTTATCTTTTTCTAACCCTTTTCCCATGAATCACTAGGTTTATTTATAGTTTTAGGTGAGCATAAAAGAGTAAACTAGCCTACTTCAAAGGTTCAACCCCAACATAGGTGACCTATAGCCTGTGGTTGTTCCCATTGTTTGACCAGGGTTTGAGTGAGGAGACCTTAACAACCTCCTTGCTCAGCTTAGGGTGAAATTTTGGATAATAAAATTTACTTCAATAGAATCAAGGGACTTCATTAGGATGGGGTCCACCAATTAGTTAGGAATATTCCCTTTTGTGGAAGCATTGTAAATTTTGAAAATGGAATATTATTTTATAAAGGCATGTGCAGCTTATTAGCACATTTGCCTAAAGGTCAGTCTATTTTAGAAAGTCCAGTCTATTTTAGAAACTTTGTAGACATTTTGAGAAGGTCCTATACATTTTGTACACTTGTAATTTAATGAAACTTATCAACATACTTCATTGAAGTCTATAAAAGGAGCATTGTCATTTGTAAGAGTGGAGGGAGTTTTTTGAGCTATAAAAACTAGTGTAAACTTTGGAGTAATTAATACAAGCAGATAATTCTAAGAATATTGTCTCATCTTGACTATGTGAATTATTATATATCTTCTCTCTCAAATTTTTATTTTGAATCTTAGATTTGAATGGTTTTTTTGAATTCGTGGCATGTACTTTTTGAATGCAAAATTGTTAACTTGTGCATGTGCTAAGTTAATTAAAGGTTCCTTAGTTTTCTTTATTTCATTTACTCTGTATTTGTAGATGTATATCAGTGATATGCTTAAAGGAGTAAAAACTTAAATTCAATGTGGTTATTATTTGCGTTGTGTCTTATCTTCCTTATAATTTTACCTAATATATGTTGTGATTTGAGCTTAAGTTATTTTAATTCATCTATCGTTTTTAAGTGCATGCCTAGGAAACAATTAAAATTTGACATGATGTTTGAGATGAAGGTAAACAACACTTTTTTTCTCTACTTTACCATGCCCTTTCACTTCTTTTTTAACTAGATCACTTTAGTTTAAATATAAGTATAAATATTTGCATAGATTAGTCTTTAGACTTAGAATTTTATCATAATTCATTAATACTAGTATAGATTACTGCATCTTTTAAAAATATTGTTGATAATACCAAGGTGGATCTTAACCACCAAGTTTTATAAATATTGTAGAACAATTTGCTTATTTTTCCATTATTTCATCATAGGTAACCAGATTACCATAACCTGTTACTCATGCTCTGAATTATTTGAGCTCTAAAATGAGAAGTGTTCTTTAAACACTAAGATCACCTATGATACACTTAGAGGCATCAACATAGCTATCAAGAGCCAAACCATTCTCATTACATAAAGCATACAGAGCATTCAAATTTCCTCTCACATAGCCATGGATACCATGCAGCTAATTTGACCACTCTTTGAAGCATAAAAGGAAGCCATGGGTGTTAACATGGTGGTTTGGAAAACCAAGTACAGTGATCAAGATCCATTTTAGTGCCTCTATGAAGCTGAGTAAAATCTCTTCTATCTTGATCTTGTTGATGTTTCATAACCACTTACCCTCATAGCTCCCCATCAATTTCATAACATATACATTGAATTCCTATTATGGATGCTCATATTTGGTGACCTAGGAGAGATAGTATTGCTTGGGTGATACAATGAGGGCATAATCTATTTGGGCCTAGATGGGACTATGGTAATCAACACACAAGCCATTGCCTAAGCCTTAGGCATGCCTGCACATGGAGATTTCCTACAACCCTATAAGATCAAAATACCTCCCATATTACAATAATTTTGGGACTTATATGTGTGATAAAACTTGGGGATTCCCATTGATGAAATCCTTAACAAACTAGTATAGATTCTCATATAGTGCATCACCAAAATATTTTGGTAGACAACTAAGTCTACCAATCAAATACCTAAGGGAGTTGTGGACATCGCTCACAAGCTGATCCATCAAAATGAAGAATTAAATTGGCTCGTGTTCTTCATATAAGAGTTAATCATAAACATTGAAAAGTGTTGCACCACTCTTAGGCATACATTCTAATATCATTTTCTGATCTTTCTACTTTACTTCACATAGTGGAAATCACCAAAGGGATAAGTATACCCAGATATGGATTATTGGCTAGCACATTAATTCTGTAACATAATATGGATGTAAGAATATGGATCCCTAACACATGTGGGGAAATTAAAAACTTTTTTTGGAGGAGTGCATGGACTTCATTTCCACACACCCTAAATTTCCACCTAATGTCCTACAGTACCTGAGTCATCATGCCACAATCACTCTACTACCTAAGGGAGTCTTTATCATAATTCATGAGCTACCATGCTCACCATTAAAACTTCTCCCCTTCTTCATCATGATGGATATGGTGTAGGCCAAAGTGGCTCAACAAAAATATCACATAGCCAAGTGAGAAACCCCTTTGTAATCTATACCATCAGCACAAACATTCTATTGCACAAAAATTAGAGTTAGAATCAAGCTCATAGTATAAAAAGAGGAAGCATAAAGTAGATCTACATTTAGTGTTCCTTCCGCCAAAGTTAATAGCATACATCATGATGAATTGGAAGGATGATCCAAAAGTGCCACAAATAGCCAGATCTTATGATCTCATGGAGATGGGTATCGATGCATAGGAAGTCTACCAAGTCATGTTGGCAGACATGGCTAGAGACTACTATGAGAAGGAAGAAAAAGAGTTATTTTTGGGAAGGTAGTGTGTATAGAAAAAATATAGAAGTAGGTTCTCCCTAAGATGTGGGTAAAACTACTAGCTTTCCCACCTTCCATAATTAACAGCACAGTCTGAGAAGAGGTGGAGCAACTTTAATGCATAATGGACTTATTTTAGCCTTTAATTGATCCAACATTCACACTTGATGTCATCTTTGCACCCCTCCTAGAAATTCCAATAAAATAACTTGTGTGTAGTCACAAAATATGGTGGGAGGCAAGAGTCTCCCTTATCTTGGAAGAATGCACATTTGGTCGACTAGCTACTATGTAAGAAGCACAACCTACTCTTGAATCTTCTACACCACCACTATAATGTAGACTAGTCATAATCGATAGAAAGAAACAATAGGTTCCAATTTTAGATGTGTAACTATAGGATTCCCTACCATCACCATAAACATAGGAGGTTGAGTAAATTACATAAGAGCAGCCAATAGTGGAGGAATAATAGGCCACCAGGGAGGAATCCACTCATGGAGTTAAATGTTAGCTCAAAAAGGAAGAAAAGAAGAGAAAGAAATAAGAAGTGCACTAATATCAAGCAATGTAGCAAGATAAATAAGATAAGGCATCAAAAAATGCCAAGGATATAGAGGTAGACATATAAAATACCTAGGATATGGCCAAGTAGGCCCAAGAAGTAGTCATCGTAGCACAGCAAACGTAAGAGAAGAAAGAGGAAAAAGAAAAAGAAGAAAAAAACAAATACAAAATGTAGCAGACCAGGCACAATGGTATGTAGAGGAAGATACCAAGAAGAAGGAGGAGGGACATGATGAATACCTACATTAATAGTAAGCATAATCATAAGCATAAACTCAAGCGCAAGCACAAGCCCAAGCTACATAAGAATAAGAGAAGAGGAAGAAAGAAGAAGAATAGAGGAAGAAGGAAGAACAAGAGAAAAATTATATAAAATAAGAAGACAAGAGAAATAAGAAAAAGGAAGTAAAAGGAGAAGATAAAAAGAAGAAAGAAGAGGAAGAGATGAGCAAGAAAGAGGAAGAGGATAAGAAAAGAGAGGAAGAAGAAAAGAAGAAGCAAGAAGAAGAGGAAGAGAAAAAGAAGAGGGAGGAAGAAGATTAAAAGAAGAAATAGGAGGAAGAGGTCAAACAAAAGATGGTTAAAGATGTTTCACAACAAGATAAGTTGATAACAGAGGCCACAACATAACATCAAGCACCAGTCACAATGTAGTCAAGATTTTAATTGACACAACTACCACTAGGAGGTGTTTAGCTTTGGGAAGTTTCTCTAGTCACTACTCGGTGCACTACCTTTTCACTCATTCTAGCTATTATGACATGTCCTGACCCTATAGCCTTAGCAATCACATTGGTCACACTCTCAATCAAGTAGGAGGCTTCACTTGATGTCTCTTAGTTGCCTCTAAAGAAGCAGTTGGAGGGTGTCATAGCTTTTCAAGAGTCCATCACATAAAAGGCCACCTCCCTATAGCAAGAGTAGGATCAGACAAGGGAAGAGAATGTGGAGTTAGGCTCATCTTCATGAAGTAGAAAAGTTAATCAAAGATACTTTCCCAGACTTGGCCTCTCAAGTGATCAAGGATCAAGTGATGTTAGACTATAGCAAGCTCAAGACCTTGGTCTTAGATCTTACAAAGGATTAGGGTGCATCACAACAAATTTGCTCAGTCAGCATCTTAGGTCACAATTTAAAGACTAAAGCCATTACTTTGATGACTCTGTTGGAAGAGTATCAATCCATGATTGACATCACATCCATCAAATCTCATAATCTTGCATGTAGCCTACTAGATTGGAAATATAATCTTGATAATTCACTTGTTAATTCAAGCATAGACTTCATCATAGCTACCACAACTAGCATAACCATGCATATCCAAACTACCTCAACAAATGAAACTAACCTTTCTCTCTATCAATATTTTAATGCTAGGGATAATTTGCATGACTACTCCTTAACTGGCAAAAAGACCTAAGGTGTAGTGTATTTGTAGGTCTTCAGTAAAAATGACATGCAAAAAAGTTAGAGTAGTTGAGTGTAGAAATTTAACTAGAGGTCAGTAATACAAAGGCAAAAATGAGTACCACTAAGGACTCAAACCTAAAGGAACTCATTGGATGTTACATACTAATGTGTGTCCTAATTTTCATGGTCTAAGAAGTGATGCTTGATTAGGATGCATTCAAAACTAACCTAGATCTATTCTATAATGAGGTGGCCCTCATCCTCAAAGTTATTCTTTACAAACGACCATCAAAACTCTAGCAATAACTTGCATAGTGCACAGATACTCAATTTAAGTCCAAGGATCCTACTGGCTAGCCTTCTTCCTCAATAATTCCACCTCTTTCTATTTGAGTACTACACAATGCAAAACTTTTGAACATTTTTGTAAACTTTTGGGAAAGTTTTTGTATTAGGGATGATTAGTGAGACAAGTAGGGATAAGATGGTTGAAAACCCATAAATGGTGTCCACCTAGTTATGCCAACCTATTGAAAACCTAAAAGGGTGGTATGTTGGTATGATACTTAGTTAAAAACTCAAAAAAGTGGCTAAGTAATGTGTAAGAGGTGAAAATCATAAATGATGCCTTGAGTGATTATTGTGACTCTTGCTAGTCTACCCAATTTTTTAACTTCTTCCCTTAGTACACAATCAGATGAACCTATGACATTGTCTCAAGATGCGACAACATTTTAAGTCTGGGAAAGTGTTGGAAGAATAAAATGGATAAGTAAATTTGTGTAGGATATTCTTCAAATATTCATGCATTATGTATGAAATTGTTGGCTATATATTTTTGGTCCTATCCTCCATGAGTTGTAAAGGGATAGAAGATGAACAGTATCCTCTCTTTGGCACCAATGTATGAAAGGAATATAAATAGCCAAGAACTATAGTGACTATAAATATGTATGTTTGTATGAAGAGGATAATGAACCTTTGTTGAGATCAATATAGACTTTTTGGTTATGGTTACCTATCATATTTCTTATGTTATTTCTTGTTTGTATTATCATATGTAATATTTGGTTTAATCTTATCTAAAGTAATCTAAATGCTTTTCAAACCTTAATAAATATTTTTATTAATCTTAGTTCATATCTATCTCATGATAACTCATTTCTATCATGCTTTTGTTAATTATAAATTCTTTGTACCATCTTACATAGTATAACAAAAATTATCTATCCTCATCCTTAGCATGTTCTATTGCATTAGAAACCTATGTTAACACTTATCCATGTACCTATCAAATGAAAAGAAAAAAAAATTATGTGTCCTATCCATGGAAAATTTATGGGGCATGTATTCAAACATATATAGGTCTTATTCTATCCACCCTTTTTGTGTCTTTTCCCTGAGGCTCAATTCAGTGCCTTCATCTATGATGGCTAGCTCCATGTGTTTTTATTCCTCTTAATCAATGATACCACTCTCTTCAGTGCTTTCCTCTATGGTTTATTTTTCCTATTCATGTAGGGGTTCTTCTTCAAACTTGTCCCCTTTATTCACTTCTTCTTCTCCCTTGGTACTATCTTTGAACTCTTGTTTTTGTTGGGTCTTTGTGGCAATCTTTGTTTGTTGCTTTTCTAAGGCACCAGAATCACCTTCCTTTTCTTTAGGCACCCCTTCACTACTTGGGTGTGCCTATAGTGCAACTTGGTCTATTGTGCTAGTGGAGGCATTAGGTGCCTTTTATGTCACTTCCTCAATTGGTTATGTACTTGTGGCAACCTCTTTTTCTTTTCTTTCTTGGCCTTTTCTTCTTGGGCCTTCTTTTTCTTGGCCTTCCTCTTTTTTTTAAGCACTAAGGCCTTTTCTTCCTTGACCTTCCTTTCCTCAGCCTCAACTCTATCAATATGCTCTTGAGTCATGCCAACTACCTTCATGGCATCTCTTTTCTTCTCTAGCACTTGCACCTTCAAATTTTGAACTTCTCTCATCCCCAACTTCCTCCATGTTTTTTTATTTTCCTTCTCATTTTGTGGAGGTTGTGTGGTGGGTTATTTAGGTGAGATGCTCACTAGCTTTTCTACTTCTTTAAGTGCAGTAATAGTGTAATCTTGGAGGATCTTTTGGACTTCTTTGGTATTGGGCTCTTCTACTTCATATACAATGTAAACCTTGGTTCCTACTTCTTCCTCCTCTTTCATCTCTTCACACACCTCTTACACTTCCATTTCCACCAAGTTTATTGTTGGCATCACAATGGGCCCCTTAGACTTACTCTCCTTTTTATTGGGAGTAACAGTCATTGGCATGAAGGTCATGTGTTTTTTCTTTAGGGTTGAGGGGGTGGCTCCTTCACCAGAGGCAATCTTTAACCTTAGGCACTCTTAAATTTATTCAAGTGTTTATCCCCACTTTTTTGGCTAGATTTATTTTGTACTACTAGCATAAAATTCCCTTTGTTGTCAATCTAGAGGGAGAGATAATCATCTTTCTCAGGGTCTACACCCTTCTCTCTTGGCTTCATCTCATAATATAACATGTGTATGTGCCTGAGTATCACTTCCTTCTAAAGGGGATGGATGTCAGTGCAATCTAATTCATACTCTTTATCTTATGTAGATTTTACTCCTAGGTGCACATACTAACATTGTAACCTACTCCTCTCCAAACCCATAGTCTTTAATGGGATATCTAGCTACTACACATTAGGAATTATCTGTAGCACATTCTTGAAGTACTTCACAAAAAATGCATAAAGGAGTTTTAGCCAGCCTAAATGGTTATTGTCTATGAGTACCAAGTGCACTACATAGAAGTGTTGCATGATGGCAAAGGTTGTCATTTCAAACATGTTTTGGGGAAGATCCTTAGGGATGTGTCATTCCATCCTATATGCCTCTATGTATTAGGTGTACCACCCCATTACTTGAGTCTATTATTTTTGGGAGAAGGTGGGTGGGTAGGTGAAGTCTTAGTAATTCAGTGTTAGGGAGTCCTTGTGCACTAAGAATACCCAAATATTGTATGTATCTCCATTAGGCATGTCGATATCCTCCATCACAATTAAAATCAATACTAACCCCCACCTAAAGGTCTCTCACACTATGTGACACTCAAATGTATTCTTCATAATTTCTTTAGTAATGAATTTTGCTATGTTGAATTTGACCCCTTGCACCATGTGGTGGGCGATGTATAGGTAGGCCTTGGTGATCCATCCACCATCTACTTGGGTAAAGTTTTAAACTTACAAGGCATATTGTTTCCTTTGTGCTAGGGTCCTTGATATCATTTATTAGGAATGTGAATCCTCCCTTGTATTACCTATGGAGTTTCATAACCCTTTATACTTCAACATCATCTACCATCATCTAGTGGATGTCTACACCTAAACCAAGGAGCCCATTGATTTTGTTGATTAGGTGCACTGATAATTGCATATACCTCCCTTCAAATTAAAAGTTTTCCTTACAAACACACAAAATGAGGAACTTCATAAGTTCCTCTAGATTTTCAAAATATGGCAACTCATAGAGCTTAGTTTTACCAGTAGTTATAAGCTTGTCTCAAATGGAGACATTGAATAAAACCACACCCACTTCTATCTTGGCCCTCGTGTCAACCCCTCAGTCTTGCACTAACTCTTATGCATTGCTCGAGGTGTGATGATTATATTTTTTTAGTCTATAGGTGTGTATGAAAGATGCACAATTATTCCTTACCAAGACCTATGGGGAAAATTACATTTCCTTGTATGACATTTTTGTGAATGCCTTAGGGTCAACCACTGCAATGTTAACCCCTTCCACTGACTACACCTTCTTCTTTGTAGCAATTATTTCTTCTATTATCCATGCCCATTTGGCATCTTTTTTCACCTACATTAGATCAAAACTTATCACTTTATTTCCCATCCTAAACTAGTTAGTGTTGAAGCATGGTCTATTTATCTTATCAAAGATTGTAATGTTTCTTGGCACTCCTCATAGTCATGGGGTCTATAACTATGACTTCAACTTTTGAGCTTTAAATTACCATTAATGGTGACCTTGGCATCACTAAAACTTTCTCCTATCTAGTTCTCTCATAAATTTTTCCCTATAAGCCTATTTTCTAATCTCAATAAGAATACAATATCCTTCTCTTTGTAAACATTCTTGTTTGGTGGTTGTGGGTACTTAGCGTTTCACTCTGATAGCATTTTCTCACTTTGGCTCTAGTTTGGCTCTAGTTCTATGCTTAATTTTGATTAAGCTTTATAACCTAAACTAGATAGTCTTAATTATAGGTGAGTAATGGTGTGGTGATGCCTATATTTCTTGGAATCCACTAAAACCCACAAAATCCATGAAAATATACTACCACCTATGCATTCAATTTGGATATTTTTTCCTTTCCATCACCTCATTAAATTCTCTAAATGGTATTTTTGGTGAAGTGACATGTAGTTCAAATGGTCACTTCTTACCTAAATTTAGGTGGATATTAGCTTATCTTGACAATATTCCTCCTATACTTTGTTCACTTGGTGCGACCTTCACCTTCCTTATGGAAACCCAGGCACAAAATTTAACATGCACATGATTCAACCTCTAAGGTTCCATCTTCTCTTCTTCTTGCATTTTAATTTCAGGTGTGCTTTCCTATCTTGGTCAATTTTTCTATGTTTTCATCTCTTACCTTGGCCTATACATACCCCATAAAAATCCATTATACTAGTCCTCCAATGTTTCACTCTCCATGTGTATTACACACTTAGCATCATATGTGCCTCTCTCTCATCTTATGTGCACTAGCATCCTATGTGCCTCTCTTCATTACTTATTACTTATATTTTCAATGTTTGATGAGTTCCATGTGCCCATAAAATTAGGTGTCTAGCATTAGGTGCTTAGAAAGAAACCTCACTCGACTCACCTGACTAGTATTATGCATGGGAGTGCTAGAATATTTTATCTATGGGCCTCAAGCACCGCTTATTCACCCAACATGAACAACAACATAAAACAAAAGGAAATGTTTAGCTTGTGAAAAATATTATTAAAGTTAGCATAATACAACCAAATTATGACCAAGAAGTCAATGTTTGATGGCAAAAGTACCATACTTATAAGGCTTCAATTGGTTGTTGTTGAAATGCCTAAGGAGCATTTCACTTGATAATGTGTGCAGCTTGCATGTGCCAGTTTTTAATATGTTGTAGATGACATATGGACCCATTCACCTAATTTGTAAAAATTTTGGGTGCTTGAGGTACTTGGAGTCATATATCAAGACCAATTTTCCTTCATTCAGTACCTTATGCTTAATATGCTTATCATGCCAAAAATTATGTCATGCCTTATCTATCTACTGGCTCCACCTTGCTTGGGTGTGCATCACATCTAAGCGCTCCACGTCCCTCAGCCTTACACTCAATGATTCTTGGTCATCAAAATGACCAATATGTGTAATGAAAAATGATGGCACCATTAACTCTATTGGTATAAATACCTCAATGTCAAATACCAATTGAAATGGTGTAGCCTTTTTCAGGGACTTGTAGGTTGTGTGATATGCCCATACTACTATTGACACTCGATCATCCTAATCTTTATGACCAACATCGCATATATTTATAAGGCATATTATTAGTGTCTTATTGAATGCCTCATCAATGTTATTCTCTTATGGATGATAATGGGTGGTTGTATGGTGTACTACCATGTATTTAGTTAGTAAGATATGCATAGTTTCATTGTTGAAGTGTGTGCCTCTATCTCTAGTCAAACTAAGTGGACACCCATAGTGACTTATGATGTTATCCCATATGAAACTCATGATTGTGGTGGTTGTGAAATATTTTTTTGGCACTACCTCGGCCCACTTATTGAAATAATTAATGACTATTAGAATTTATCTTACTCATGTATGCCTTATTTTGGGAATAATTGGCCCAATAAAATCAATGGCCCATTTTTTGAATGGCACCTAGGAAAGAATGGGGATGAGAGGAATTTCATCTAAGTGATTGAGATTCCCTATACATTGGCATATGTCACATGCCTTGGCATAATCCTTTACATCATAAAATAGACTTGACCAACACAAGCATGATTGTAATACCTTGTGTGCCATTGCATCTCCAGCATAATGGTCACCTTCTATCCCTTCATGAACCTCATGTAAAATGAATTCCTTTTCATGTTTTAAGACACATCGATGTAAGACTTTAACCTATCCTAGTTTGTAAAGTTCCTTGATGATGAGCTAAAAAGGGGAGGCATGAAATGCAAGTTGTTTCTTTTATTTGGTTGTCATAATCTGAGGCATAGATCTAGATTTTAGAAAAGTATTTATCTCTACCAAATCCTCATGGACATGTTAGACTCTATAGAGTTGCACATCTAGCATATCATCTTTTATTAGCATTGTTGCATCACTAAAGTTAATGTGGGACAATAGTTCAGGGCTCAAGTTCTATTTTCTAAGCTTGATGACAATTGAGAACTAGAACTCTTGAAATATAACTATTCATCTATAAATGTTCCCATGAAGAATAGGCTTGTTCATGAGGTACTTAAGCACCTTGTGGTATGTGAAGAAGATGAATAGGGTCACAAACAAGTATTACCTAATTTTTTCCAAGGTGTAGATCATGGTTAGTGCCTCATGCTCAATTTTTGTATAGTTTTTCTCTACTTGGGTTAATTTTATGCTTGCAAAGGAGATGGGATGATCCATTTTGCCTTCACTAGGTTATGCCATAATGGTGCAAATTATAGAGCTAGATGCATCGACATGGATTTGGAATGGGTTCATCTAGTCAAGAAATTGTAAAATAAGCATGCTATCCAATTTGAGCTTCAGGGTTTCAAAGGCATCTTCTTATGCCAAGCCCTAATAAAATAGACCATCCTTATATAAGAGCTCCTCTAGTGGTGTCACAATTTTTAAATATCTCCTTATAAATTTCTTATAGTAGCTGTAATGGCCAAGACAGGTGTGAATGTCTTTCTACATTAAAGGGTTCTATAGTTAAATGATTATTACAATCTTTGTAGGATCAATGAGCAAACCATATTTACAAACAATATGCCTGAGCAAGGTTCCAAAGGTTGTTACAAATATGCACTTCTTAAGGTTTAATAATATATGTATTTTCCTTCACCTTTCAAACATTAGGTGTAGGTTATCATAATGGTCCTTCACTATTTCATATATTATCTAGTCATCTAGGTACACTTAGAGGAACTTATGGATGAAGTCCTTAAATGAGGTGATCACCACTCTAGAGAACATTACTAGTGTTTCCTTGAGTCCAAAGGGAATCACATTATACATGAAATAACCCAATTTAGTTACAAATTTTATTTTGGGCTTGTCTTCCCCTTCAATCTGGACTTGATGGTATCCAAAAAACCAATCAGTGAAGGTGTAGATATCACAACATGTAATGTTATCCAAGAATTGATCAGTGAATGGAGTCGAGAAGGGTTTAGTGACATAAGTGGAATAAAACATTAAATAATTGACTCAAATTTAAATGTACCCATCCTTCTTCATGTTAATCACCATAGGGCTCACCCATTCATATTCCTACACCAAGTAGATAACATCTATGGCTAGCATACCATTAACCTCCATCTTGACCTTGGTATGGAGATTGGGATTCATTATATAGGGATGCTTCTTGGCAAGTCTTACACCATACACCAACTTTATGCTCATCTTGCTAAGGGTTGGGTGGGTTCCCTTCATGTCTTGATAATTATAAGGGAACAAGTCTTGGAACTCTTTCAAGAGATCCATTATTCATGTCAACTCTGTATTAGACCAATATGCACCTAAATTAGTCATATTTGGTTCCCCTTTTGAGATAATGTCTACCTTAGTAGTTTTGAGTGATAAGCATTAGGTCTCATTCCTATCTTGGTGTGATTCCTTGACTGGTTCCCTTAGTTGTTTCTATTGAAAGATGGGTAGGGTCTTCCTCATCAGGGTTGTTATCATCCACTATGTGCATAAGCTTATTTTTATCTATCAAGTTCATCAAGTGGAGTGCTTTCTAGGTATCATAATATTCTTCAATTAAGTCATTATTGAGCACTTTCTCTTCAAATAAATTTAGGAATGCCAATCCTTTTTCCTTGAACATTTCCTTTAGGCACTCCTCTAAGATTGTAGTGTCCTCAAATACTACCCTTCAAATTACTTGTAGTGGCTTGATCATTTCTAGGTTCCATGAAGAAAAGGAGAAGGTGTGCATGATCCTCTCCTTGAGTGTATCCCAATTTTTTGTCTCATGATGTGTCTCATTGACAACATACCATGTTCATGCCTAGGTATTTAAGGCTTATACCATACTAGTGTTTATACCCCTACTTAAGCCACATCTTATTATTTCATTTATGGTACCAATGTAGTTATAAAAATTGAGCTTGAAATCTAACCTTTATGGGTTTCTCTCAATGATATTATTTAAGAAAATGAATACTATGAAAATGAGTATATAAATTAGAAAATTTAAGTGTAAAATGCACATGGTATATTGAGAAACTATAGGTTCATCAAGATCATGTAAAATGTGCACATTAAAAAAGGTTCAACCACATGAATTTAACATGGGTTATTTATACTAAAATAATACCAATGCAGATAATGATAAAAAATGGAAATTCAAACCAAACTGGTTAAGCTCCTTTACAATTACAAAAAAATTGGTCAAAGGTGCCTACCACCTAGCTACACTTGATGGAAGAACTCTTAAGATCCTTATGAACATTATACACTTGAAAAAATATTACATATAAAACAAACTCCAAAACATTCCAAAAAAATTTAAAAAAAATCAAAAACATTCCAAAAAAAATTAAAAAAAAATAAATATTCCAGAAGAACAAAAACATGCAAATAATTCAAAAATACCAAAAATATTTAGCATTTCACATGTTTTATAGATTAAGCATATGTTGTTTACTTTAATTTATTATGTATCATATCATTTATATACACACATATATTTCATGGGTAATTGAGTGTGATACAGGCATACATTAGATCAATGATATCTCAAGTATGTAGGTGTTTGAACTTTTCTCTTCCAATGTGATATGCTACATTGGGGGCATATTTCTTATATATGACAATGATTGACATATGTTTATTATTTCATGATTATTGTTATTTATCGTATTGAGATTATATATCTTAAACATGCCTATACTCATATTCATATCTTACATAGTGTGTTTGATATGTTATTCTACATGACATTTTATAACACATGTCTACATGGACTAATATAAAATGATTATGCTAGTTGCTTTTGTATCATTTTTTCACCCATTTATATTAGCTTACTTGAGTGTGCTTCTTTTTTACTTCTTTTTATTACTTGTGTAAAATTTGAACATGTTCCTTATTTTTTTGTAGATAGTGCCCTAAATGTTGTTTATTTTGTGTGTACATTTGCACGTCTTCCACTTGAGTGTGTGAAATTTGAACATGCCCCTTATTTGTGGTATATTTATATCTCTTTCTTGTGTGACATTTAATTACTCTTGTGTGTGTGTGCTTGATTATTTTTTGAGTTTGTTATCTTTTATATGTTACCATGATTCACATCATGCATCTTAGGGCTTATTATGTATGCTTATTATGAGCTTGATTGATACATATAATTTGACATGACACTATTATAAGCTTATTTTACTACATGATTCACATACATACAACATAGTTTTCATATCATTTTGAGATAAGGTGATTATCACTTTTGTAATCCCCTCATATTAAAATGTGGGATATCACTAGGGGCATATCATATAGTATATGACTCCACATACATATAGTTGATAAAATTAGTAGACTTTGATTCAAATATACATTTGGGACAAAATTATATGCATTGGGCATAGATTTGTGATAAATATTTTAAAATTTTTGATACATATTGTATACATGTTAGAGAACATAAGTTACACTTTGATAGACACTTTGGCTTGAGATATATTTTAGGTGTACATGCACCAAACTATAGATACACTTTTAAATTATACATACATTTATGTATCGACCTTACCAAGATGTAACATTTGAGATTTTATTTGTTAAAATATTTGGTTCTTTTTTATTATTACAATTGAGATTCTGCACTTTATATGGACTTGGCACTATGATTCTATTATTTTGGGTTGAAATGGTCACATCATTTGACTTGGGAAAGATTGGCTAAATCATATAGATTAGATATATTGGTTATACTTGAGTTGGGTAATTGATATTTGGTACTCTCAATATAATTGGAAAAATTCATCCTTATACCAAATTGGGGAATTGTCACCCTCTAATTTACATATTCACATCTCCAATGTTTAGTTTGAACCTCTCTCTAATGCTTGAGATAAGAATTATCTCTACCAAAATAAACTACCAAGGGGAAAAATGGTTGCATCAACACACATGTGCACTACTTATTTACTCTCTTTCTTTCAAGTAATTTCAAGGTATTCAATTTCACATTATATGTAGTAATTAAACCTATAACATGCTCTTGGTTTAAATTCATTCACGTACAAAATTTCAAAAGGGATCAAGCAAATATAAGGTGCATTGTACACATCATTATTTGATTTTTTTCTTTAACCAAGTAATTTCATCCTTATGTATTACTATATTAAAGTGAGGGGAGAATGTAGATGTTTTTTTATAGTTTAATTGGGATTTTAATTCACTCATTTATGGGGTTAGGCATTCATTAATTTATCTGAGTCAATTCTAGACTTATTACAACTGGGTGAAAACATAATATATCCTTGTAGTGCTCAACATTTATCACTCAATTGTTCTAGCATCAATTCACATAAGGTGCAAACCTTATGTGCTTAACCAAATCATAGTAGATAAAGAATTGGGGACCATGTTGGAATAGTTGTGGCATGGTGCAATGCATCATATGTAAGACTTGGTCATTCAGTGAAGGCTTTTGGAAGATTCATTGGCACAAGCCTTTGGGTTACTAAGCTAAGCATCATTCAGTAACTTTGATGGGTCAAGGTAATTCCTCTATATCAATGGTTCATGCTTAGGCTAGTACTCCTAAAAAAGGTATCAAAGCTTGGGTGCATGAATTTTCTTATACTTATGCTAATTCATAATTTATACTAACATCGTCACTTAGAATAGAGATGCCATTAATGACTTGGACTAGAACCTCACTTAACAAAACATTCATATATTAAAGTTACACCATTATAACTAATATGTTCATTATGCATTAAATTGATATTAACCAGACATGTAACTAGATTAAACTCAAATAGATGCAACACCATTCTTCCTTTAATCAAAGTCCATACGAACCAATGTATATTAAAAGGGTACATGCTGAGCTAAACTACTTATCTACCTAGGGGCTCATAGGTGAGCTTGGGCTTACACAAAATATATCATTAGTGGTATCCATACTAAATATTATGCTAATAACATCTATAACCTTATATCCAAATATTATTATTCATAGACTCACTACATTAATTCACATCTCTCTTCTTTACTAGTTCAATCTCGGTCTTTATAGCACATAGGAGCATCTCCATGTCAAGGTGGAGAGGCACATCAAGTGATAAGCTAGAGCCTTTAATTATCATTTCATTAGCTCCATCACCTTGAATCCCTTACACTACAATCACCATGTGTAGCCACTCATGAGGATGTCCTAAACATTTGGGCACCATTTAACCACCTACCAACTAGTGCTAGGTTAGTGATGATTCCTCCAACTGGCATAAAAGATACCAAAATAGCAATCATTCCAGGTGATTACCTCATGTTGAGATGTCTATTTATTTGTCTTGGATCCATACTTAGATTAAATAGGGCCCTACCATTATTAAATATAAATTTATATGTTAAACTAGTCTTGTACAGTTCACAAATATATCTCAAGGATCTATCCTTCTTTTTAACCTTCCTTGCAACCAAAAGGATCACACTTACCACCTCATTAGGTCAAATTACTTACTTATTAGTGAAACCCTAATTATTTTGATTATATAAATCACCTATAATAATAAAATTATTAAAAAAAATACATATACTTTACTATTAGTGATAGAACTTCAACAAATTTTCTCCATTTTGGACAATTACGTTTAGGGCAGGATAGAAGCATTGACACTATTATCCATATTTCAATACAAGTGTCCTTACCCTACAAACACTCAAATTTGTAAATATTTTTATGTATAAGAGTTGGTCTAAGAATGTCATTAACCTTTTCATC
Organism: Torreya grandis; assembly: GCA_037957365.1. Taxonomy (NCBI): domain Eukaryota; kingdom Viridiplantae; phylum Streptophyta; class Pinopsida; order Cupressales; family Taxaceae; genus Torreya; species Torreya grandis. The sequence continues at coordinate 731,452 of JARHVA010005226.1, read as the reverse complement.
AGGATCATTTCAAAAGAGCTAGTATAAATATAAGTCAAATTTAATTCATTTGGACATTTAACAATCACCAAGTAAGCACTTATTAAAGCTCAATCAATCAATTACAAAACTAAACTATTCTAACCTATTTATTCTTCTTTGAATATTAATCATATTAAAAGTCATACTATAATTTTTAATCACTCAAAATTCATCACATGAGCCACATTTGTCAAATTAAAAGTTAGATCACTACATGCATCTTCATATAATATATTTAACCCATGTGCAGACACATTCCCACACTTAGGGGAGAAATACATAATTATGGGCCTTCCTTAAAGTATTGGTTATGTAAGTAGCTCTCACTAATAAAGGGATATTTGAGATCAACTTGACACTATGAGCCCATTAACCCATTTTTTGGTAAGGTAACCTAACCTAAGGTGGAGAGCTAGGGTTTTGAGCTAAAAATAATAATATAGATCTTGTGTAGAAGATCCAGATACATCAAAAAAAAGGAGATAGAAAACCCATAAAGAACAATGTGATCATATATTGATATAATGAACATTTTGTATAGGATAGTTATGTAATGACTTGGACAATAACATTGACACAAGTGTCCAAAGGTGAATCAAGTGTCTTAATAGCCAAAAAGAATATTTCTAGAATTAGACGACTAGTTCATAAATATCATCTTACCTATTTCCACACCTATAGATCTCAAATTTGTTTGTGCATCATTATATAAGCTAACTATTATTTATTATTCATGATTTTGTAATTAAAATATAATTTGAAATTGTACTTTCAATATTTAGTATTTTTAAAATTTAGCACTGAAATTGAATATCATAAAATAAATTATTTAATTAGATTAATTTAAGTAATAGGTTATCTCACTCCTTAATAACCTATTCCTTATAACCCTTAAATTAGAAAAAGGGTTAAACATGAGCAAACTCATGAAATGTATTATTTTATTAGCCAATTGAGTAATGAAACATCAAATTGCCTAAATTTTACCTTGTAATCATCCTAAATATTTTAAGTTAGTTTTTGGTGGAACCTCAACAATGGATTTTACCTTTGGACTAGATTCAATGCCCCATTGAAAGATAATGTATCCCAAAATTTTTTCAAAAGATACCCCAATAAAAATAATGGATTTAATCACACATTGAATTTTCATAACCTTTCAAATATTTGTCATAAATTTATAACATGATCTTATCGGTGTTTGGATTTTAATAGTAAATAACTAACATAATCATCAATGGTTTTATGAATGAAATCATGGTATATGTATGTCATTGGCTTGTTATATATTGTTCATGCATGTTCAAGTCTAAAAAGCATGATAGTATAGCAAAAGGTTCCTGGTGCAATGGCAAATATTGTCTTTTCTTGATATGATGGGTTAATTTTGATTTTATTGTATCCAAAAAAATCATCTATGAATGAAAACATCTCATTCACACTTATATAATTTAAATTCATTTCAATATTAAGTAATGGAAAAATCATTTGGACAAGATTTAGTTAGGTCAAGATAAATAGTGCAACATTGAATGTCACTATTAGGTTTAGTTACATGTATAAGGTTAGAAACCCAATAAAAATACCTAGTGGATATTATGAATCCTACATCTAAGAGTCTTTTTATTTCATATTTTATCAGTAATGCTACTTTTGGATGTAATTTATGAATCTTTTGTTTAACTAATTTTGCATTTGGATATAGTAATATATTGTACATTACCATTAATGGATTTATTCCATACATATCTAAATATTCCCAAGAAAATAATTTTAGGTAATCATGTAGGACCTACCAATAGACTCGTTCATCATTGTAGTGAGTAATATGGGTCAAGGAGCTTTATCTGTTCTAAATTTATATTGTATTTTTTTAATTTAATAAAGTGGATCATTCTTGATGCAGGGGCATCACTCATAGTTTCATTTTTGGCTTGTTTTGATCAATTTTGGATTACCTAGTTATTCCTAGTGGTCATATATATCTTATGTTCCCTATTTTAATCATTTATAGGTGTTAGATTGGTCTTTTATTTGAATTTGGCTTCATTGGCATTTTCCTACCAAAATGGCCAATTCAAATTTTTGAATAGTTTTCTTTAGTTTAGGAGACTTTTATAATATTTTGGTGGATGTTAAATATGTTTTTTGGTTTTTTTATATGTATATAGTATCTTATAGTGATTTATAGTTTTTTTACACTTTGATTATTTCATTTTTCATGGTTTGATTATGGTCTAGTTCATAATGAATTTAAGTTCATTAAAACTCCTACATTGGAACAATATTGAAATATTAGTCTTTGTAGGAGGATATAATATTTGTAAAGATTGAAATGAATAATAATTATATATGATCAGGAGGTTTTTTCAATCTCCAATAATGAGAGAGAGAGAGAGAAAGGAGACATTTCAAAGAAAGAAGATGGTCATATCAAGAATTTTATGCATGCCTATAACAGTTTTGAATTTCCATACAAATAGCTTGTGGAACATGTTTGACTATAAAAATAACATTTATGATTGTTTTGAAAATATATTTATTGAATCTATTGATACACTAAAACAATGTGATTATCTTTAGGTAGAACAGAGAGTGAAACTCAGTTTTTATGCAATTTTATGTGTCTCCAATAAGTTGAGGTGAAGAAAATAGTTTTTGCATTATTTAGGTTTATTTTAATATTGGGAAGGTATTGAAAAATGTTATTAGTTGAAGAAAACTTATTTGAACACTCAAATTCATATGAAATATTTTATTTTGATCACAACCTTCAATTTTGCCCTTATAGGCCTGTACATTATTTTTGGGAGTCTTGTCAAGGTGAGTTTTGCAAGTTTTTGAATCTTTTTATCAATAAATAATAGTTTTATCTATAGTGATTTACTATTGATAATGAAAATACATTTTCTAATTTATTTGAGTCTTTGAAACCCATTTTTATTCTTTAAATCCTTCATTTACTCTCTCTTGGCCTGTGTCAAAAAACTAATGAGGGATTATGACCATTTCATGGTTTGGGTACTTGGGAGTTGATTAGAATTTTAAATTTAGAAAAATAGTTAAGTTTTATTTCCTAAAGGTGAATCAAACACTTATTTTTATTTTTGGAACATGTGGAGTTTGTAAGACCTAAAACTCAGTTTGAGGCCTAAGAGGTTGAATTAAAGGCTTATTAACAGAGAAAAAGTTTGAGTTAGTGCACTTATTTTGTGATTTGGATCCTAAAATTTTATATAGAGTTCTAAAAACTTAATGGGTATCTAAAAAGGTATTTTTTTAGATGTAACCTTGTATTCTTGAAAAAACATCAAGAAAAGTGTATGAGGAGGGCTACTAGAAATAGACCTAAAGGAAGAAAGGTCTTAAAAATAGAGTACTTCCCTTTAGATTTTGAGTTTATAATTTTATATGTTGTTCAAAGAGAATAAATTTTACTTGAAACCCTTATTAGTTGTCTTTAAAACCCTATTAAATTGTCAAACTATCATAAAAGTTGTTTTAAGAGGGCTAGTAGCTAAATCCTTGTAAAAGGAAAGGTCATTCAAAGTTATTTTTAATTATCCCTCTATGTTAATTTAGTATATAAGCAAGTTTGGTATCTGAAGGAGGATTAAATAATATTGACACTCTTAGATAATAAGGGTGAATTGATTGTTTATTTTTTAGTGAATTTGATAATCTAGAATGCCACCTAGAAGGAACCCCAAAGGAGGTGGAAGAGTAGGTATAAAAAGGGGAGATGTAATCCTAGAAGAGTTAAATAACCTCAGAATTAGTTTTGATGCAAATTTGATAGTAGTAGACACAAATCAAATAAGAGTAGTCCTAATAGGGGATGAAATTGATATAGAAGAAGAGACATAGGCACTACAAGAGGGAGCAGAGGAATAAGTTGAAGAACACAAAGAAGGACTAGATAGACTATTGAAAGTAGTCATGGGATAAGGGTTTAAACCCAAAATAGATTAATAATTATGTAGGTAGCCTTGATGATGAAGAATTATTGATTAGATACCAAAACTAGATAAATATTTTGAAAATGAGAATGTACCTGATGAGAACAAGGTTAGATTTGCTTTCACTAAGCTAAAAGTACATGCAGCCCTTTGGTTGGATTTCATATAGGATGAAAAGAGAAAGAAAGGTAAGTCCAAGATCAAATCTTGGATAAGATGGTAGCCAAACTAAAAACAAAGTTCTTGCCAAGTGGTTATCAAACTAATTTGTTTAAGAAGTTATAGAATTTGAAGTAATAGGAAATGGGTGTTAAGGAATACATCGAGGAGTTTTATAAGTTGACCATCAAGTCAAGTCATGTGGAATAAGATATGGAGAATATAGCTAGGTATCTCAATTTGTTGAGATATAATCTAAAGATTGAACTCAATTTTTTAAATCCTAGAACACTTGAAGAGTGTTACCAATATGTATTAAAAGCTAATAAAAAGATTAATAGAAGACAAACAAAGAAAAATAGAGGCAAAGGTAGAGGATATAGAGAAAGGGTTAAAAAATAGGTAGAGGTACCTCATAGAGAAACCATGGAGAATATATCACTTCACAATAATAGTCTTCTAGTCCTAGAGGTGGATTTAGAGGTAGGAGGTATTTTATAGGTGGATATGCATCAAGAGGAAGAGGGTCTAGTGGCTTCATAGGTAAGTGATTCAAATGTAATAAATTTTATAGACAGGTTTTGGGAGTGTCCAAAATATTAACAAGCATGAAGTTGTAGGAATAAAAATATAAATCAGGTTGTTCAAGAACCAAAAGAGGAGAGTGTTGGCTCTCCATCTCATGTGGAAGAGCCAGAGGTGGTTGAATCCTTGCTTATGATGAGAGTTTTGATCAAGACACCTATGGAGAAGGAGTGTACACAAAAGAAGACTCTTTTCAATACCTCATGCAAGTGCCAATGCAAGTGCTCAAAATTTTCATTGATTGAAGTAGCATAAATAACTTATTTTTGGTTCAAATGTTTGATAAACTAGGATTGAGAAGACTGCCCCATCTAACTCCCTATAAGGTTTTACAGCTACAAAAAAGCATCAAGTATTGGTCAATGAATAGTGTTAGGTGGAATTTTAAATTATAAGTTATAAAGATAAAAGTATTTGTGACATCATACCAATGGATGTGTGTCATGTGATACTTATAAGGCCTTGATAATTTGAACAAAAAACCATGCATGATGGAAGGATAAATGTTTACACCTTGGAGAAGGATGGAATAATCTATACCTTATTTCTTATGAAATAGGAAGATAGTGAATAGAAGATTGGTTCAAGTGTGATGTTAGTAAATGTTATTTACTCAAACTTAAACCCTTATTAAGTTTGTTTAAAGCCTTCATAATTTGGATGAATATGGACATAATCCTAAGCTATGGGTGGCCTAATAGGTGAATTGAATCTTTATATTATAAGGGATAGCTCATATTTATGTATCAGTTAGGCTCTCTACACTACACTACTAGGTTGTAAGGAAAGAGGAAGGAAGATAAAATAAAATAAAACCTATCTAATTGAGGTAATACACCAAAATATTTCCCTCACTTGCCTAAAATTCACTAATAAGGTTGAATTCAAACATGAACCTAGTTTCACTTTTCAAATGAAGAGTCTCCAAACATCAATATTTCACATAGAGGTCACTAGCTTGATGCTTGGTCTAAGGTTGATGATCGTGAGGTCTGTAAAGGACACTAATGAAGGATTACACTTGTCATACATACAAGGATGTTCAAACACACTATGTAACTTTAAAGGATAAACTACCACCTTCAAATAGGTACTTAAGAGAGGATAAATGTGAGGAAGCATTCACTATCACTGATATTCATCTACAAACCATAAACATACACTAGTCACAAGCATTGAGGAGGCTAAATTTTTATTTTATTCAGTTCATAGAGCCAATTACAAGTTTTTTTCTAAGAAGTGATCTTCCACAACTCGAGTTAAGGATTATTACAAATTCCAAAACCAAGCATACTTAAAGAGAAAGTGAGAAAGGAGAGAGAGAGAGAGAGAGAGAGAGAGAGAGAGAGAGAGAGAGAGAGAGAGAGAGAGAGAGAGAGAGAGAGAGAGAGAGAAAGAGAGATAAAAACAAATAACTTAGGGATGATTCATACACTTTTTCTTCCTATAACTCCAACATAATACTTCCTAGTTTCTCTCTTTCTTATCTTCTCTAAAATGATTTAGGAGTTAGATCTGGACTTTTTTGGAAGGCTTCAAAAAATCTTGACCATTGATTGGTCTTGTTTGACCCATTGGAGTGCTTATATATTTAATCACATTACCTATATCCTTATTTTCATGCCCTACTTGATGAATAATTATTCTTCCAAGAAATTAGGTTTTCAAGTCTTCATCAATTCCTCCATTGAATACTTCTCCTCATCCATTTATGAGGTCTCTCCACCTTACTTGGGCTGTTATAAAAAATCTTTGAAGTTCCTTTGACTTGGTCTCCTTGACTTGGAATTGGAAAGGAAAAGGTATTTTCAAGGTTATTTGATGTCTATTTCATTCCTTTGAATGTTTCTATAAACCAACCTCTTGAATTTTTATCTCCCTTTGATTAGCATAGAAGGTGAGAATCAACCTTGATTAGCATGTTGAATAGCTCCTCTATATTGACTTGATTTTTTGATCACTTGAAATCCTAGTCTTTAAATATGGTGTATAAGGTGATAAATTTTGATTTTTCCTTGAAAAATTCTTTTTTCCTCCATGTATTGCCTCAAAAAATTTAATTGGATCCATTAAACAATTCAAAAGATGTTATTTTGCTCCAAAAGGTCTCATTTAGCCTTATTCCTTGTAGCCCTCAAAAAAAGAAAAAATATTTGTGTAGAATAAATTATGGAGGATATTTAAAAACTAACAACATATTTTAGGACTCGATATCCCCTTACATCTCCATTCCAAATTTCAAGTTCTAACATTGAGTGAATGTGTTTTTTTCTACCATTTTCTCCCTCTAATTAGGCCTCCTTGCTGTCCCAAAATAACTCCCACAAGTGTGAAAATTATATGAAGTGTGTGATTAAATTTACCCATGATAATACCATCCTCCATGCCAAATTTGGGATTTTGAGACCCTATAGGGATGGGTGAAGCATGAAATGGCCAAAAACACTATTCTAGGCACTTGTGCATGCTTGAGAGATAGTTTGAATTTTTGGAAAAAAAATTCAAGATATGAGGCTTTTAAATGACTTTTTTAGACCTATAACATCATTATAAAACTTCATACCTTGAGATTTAGGTCTCTTATTTGACTCCATAGGCTTGCATTTAGACTTCTTGGCTTGAAAACTAGTGCATTTTCCACTTTTGACCAACTTGACAATTTACAGAGCTTGTATATCATTTTAAGATACCTTTAGAAGTTTTTATAAAGTTTTATAACCCTTATAAATTCCTAAAAAGCCCTTATTTTGGTTATAATTATTCCCTACTTTGCACTTTCATAAAGACACCTACTATTGTGTATTTATGCCTATTTTATACATGTGTGCCATCAAATGTACCATAAATTGCTATGTTTATATTATTATGATACTTGTATAGGTCATCAAGGTTTTTTTTAATTTTAATTACACCATTTGAGTTCATTATAAACATCTATTCCCTCATCAAGTCAAAACTGGCCTTTAAAGCAAGTCGGGAGTGCTTCAAGGTCTTAAGGATGGTTCATAAAGGATGGGCCTTAGATGAATATCAAAATTCCATGAATAATAAGTGAATATTGTTGACTTATTATCCCCAATATATTTATCCACTATTCATTCCCTCATGAGATATATGATCATCTCAAACTACAAATGCAGTTGGTAGACTATGCATTGGTGAGGTCAAAAGTGAAATGAAGCCTAAAGGTGATACTTTGATGTTTGAATTGAGATAATAATAAATTTTATAGGAATATAACACCTCATTTTATTTTTTTAAATTTATCCCTAATGAACATTCTCTCTCAAATATCTATTCAACCTATGTTTCACACCTTGAGAGTTTGAAATCCAACTAGTCAATCTGACCCTAGCTATTGTGCTTGAAATTTTTTTCTCTACTACAAGGTTTAAAATATTCATGACATGATTGTTTTATGTCTCTCATCATCATCATAAATATATTTATGTCTCATATTACCTTCAAAAACATTTTCTTCACCACTTAATGTATACAGGCTTATGTGTTTGTGAGGGTTAGGCCTACTTGGTCTAGACTGATAATAAAATATTTGTGCAAGCCTTAAATAAACCTAGAAGATCATATAAAGGTTAAGATAAAATTAGAGAGTCATTATATTTTATTTTATTTATATTTAAATTTTTACTCTCTTCAAACCAAAATGTACTTTCCTTATTAAGATCATACAGGCCTAAAGGAGCCCAAACTGACTATGTGTCTGCACAATTAAGGAGAGTTTTTTTAAATCACTTCCTCATATATTATATAGGTCCTCATTAGGTTTGAAACATATTATTGGACTCAATATATCCTACCTAAGACATATTTTAACCCAAACTCCATCATAATTCTCAATGTTTGAAAACCAACTTGATTACTCAAGTTGACCTGTAGGTATAAATTAGAGTTTTGGTTGCACCCTAGAGTCAGAATCCCTTCAATAAGTCATTAAACACTCAATAATCTTCTATTAAAATATTTATGACTCATAACCTTCATTTTAATTCTATAAATTTTAAGACCTTAAACCCTAATACACACACATGTATGTTATACCCTTTCAAAATATGGTTATAGGTGATTTTTGGGTTCTTTTGATTATTGAACTTGAAACCTACTCATTTAAACTAGACCAGTAGCTCCCTAACAGTGAATGAAGCTATTTAAAATCTTTCAACATAATTACATATAGGTTCATTAGAATTTATTATATTTATTCATTAATGTATGCCTTCTTTTCTTATCGTGTAGGTCTATTTGGATTCTTTACTCCTTCAAGGAATGCAACTTGCAACCATAGATAATCAAATCTATGGAAATCATGCTAAATTTTAGACCTAACACCATCCATGGATTTCATCATGATCTTACAATAATTTTTAGAGCCTATATGGATATTTTTAGGTCTATACCTTAGTATCCAAATTTTTTATAGGCCAAATTTTAGGTTTATGAGATACAAATGGCAAGAACTAAAGAGTGAAAAACTTCTTCCCTTAAACTTGAAAACCACTTGAACCCCAAACAGGGTTGAGTGTTATCATTTTATCTATCTATTAAGGTTTGAATCATTATGAGATTGAGATAGTATTTATCACATCATCCTTCTGATTGTCTACAATATCTCCTCATTCTTTGGGGCTTCAAGTACTTGGCATATATGGATAGAACCCAATTTTCATGCAAAACATTTTATCTTTCTTCATACTCCTACACAGACCTATAGATTTATTTGGATTCTCCTAGACATTGGGCCCTAAGACCATACATTTTCCACTGTATTGACCTATAAAACCCTATTTTAACATTGAATTTCCATCATTTTTATGTATTTAAACTCATCTTTGGTACACATTAAAACATAATTTGCCTTAAAATGTAGACCTACTAGTTTGCAAACTTGTAGGTCTACATTCCTTATGATTTAGGCCATAAAATGGTGAAAACATGATCTTTTAAGCTCTAATAACACCTCTCCATTTACTTATCACTTATATTTAAATTTCAATACCATCACATAACCTTAAAAATACAAAATAAAACCCTTCAAATCACTTTAGGCAAGTAGTCTTCACACATAGTCTTCAAAATGAGAAAATACTAAATATTTGATTGGAGAGAATGGTGTTATAATATGCATTGGAAATAATTGATGGAGAATTGGATAGAGTGATGTGTAGTATAAAACATTATTCCATCCCTTAAAATGTTGAAAACCCTGAAATAGATAGGAAACTGTAAACTGAGCAAAATAAGAGATTTGTTGTCAAATTAAGCCCACATGTGTGAAATGGAACTTGGATAAACATAAAATATTCCTATACATACCCTATAAATATTATTAAAATATTATTATTAATTCATCTTGATTTAAAATTCCATTTCAAAGGAGAAAAATGGGCATATGGGGTTGACTACCTCTTTCAAACCACCCTATCTTCTTAATAATTGTTCATAAAGGAGAGGGGATAGATATGATGACAAATGCTCTAAATTTAAATCTTAATACTAACATCTTCTATCAAAAAATATTAGTCCCCAACTTTCTCTCTCTCACAAATGTACCATTCACATGAAAATAGCCTTTTCAAGCCTACTAATGGAACAATGAAGAAAATGATTCGTATTTAGTAGTTTTAGGACCTATGAAAGCTTTAAACTCATGGATATGACCTATAGAAGATGAAGACACTCTAAAATAATTTTCTCCTAAAATTGGGCTCTTAAATTCTGTACAAGTGCCTTAAACTTCTTGTTTGGAGTTAAAACAGGAGTAATTAACCTATTATTAACATGAAACTAATACTCTAACTTTTTCTTAACCACATGCACATTATAAATCCTCTTGAAATGTTTTTCCTTTCAAAAATTTTGTACAACTCCTTAATTTGGCCTTAAAAGTGTCATAAATGACTTTAGAGTGCATGGAACGCATGGTGGAAGACTAATGCATGGTTAGATGACTTAAAGAGCTTTTTAAAGCCACCTCTAACTTTAAATGACCTATTCACTATTGTATTCAATGCTTTATGCAATAATATTACCTTGAGAAGGATTAATTTGGCCACAATTGAAACCTATGTTTCTCTAAAAACCTTAAAAAATTAATCTCTTCAAATAAGTTTAACACACTTTAGATCAAGTGATCAAGTGAAAATACATGACTTGATAGCCTATGTACCATCTTGACACATCATGACATACCCCTAAGACCCATTAGGATATGTTGATGATCAACATCCCTCTATTCTCAGAATGGGAACCCTCCTTTCTTTAATTTTCAAAAATTCCTAAGATGCTAAGTATGTTAAATAATTTGACTGCATGGAGGATTGATTAAATTTACCAATGCTCATGTTTCTAGAATTTTTTGGTTAATTATTCATTTTCAAATATTAATTGATACTTAGAAATATTCAAATCAATACAAGTCTTTTTCAAGTTTTATTCTATAATGAATTATTAACCATGGATGGTTTGATGATATGTAGATAAGCTTTTACTAAGGAAGCATGACTTGGCTCTCTAATTGACATAAACATGAGAATCTTCACTAGGTTTTATATAATTAACACTATGTTGTGTTTAAGGTATTTTCTTGTAGAGTTTTGCTTTAAAACTTGTTTAAATTTTCCTTAGATTGGCTATAACATCTTCAAGAAACTTAGTTTCTCACTTGACCTCACAGGATGTCAAATTTTATTTGTGTTTTATGATGCCTCATGGGATGTCAAAATTCATTCTATGGCCTAAATGGATAGGTGTCCACCTCATCTGGATCTACAACACCTTAAGGATACCTAAAGCAAATCTAACAAATCCATGTTATGTGACATCATCTAGAGAGCTCACAAAGAAGTTATCCATTGGAATTCAAATCGTACGGCTACATGTTAGGATAATATCCCCCATGATCAAGCCCATCCAATATATTTAACCATGTGTCCCCCACACATCCCACCATAGTTTATAAGCCCACAATATGCCACCTTGTGTCTCAAAGCTAACCAACCATACGCAAGAAATCTTTTGAGGTGATGCATGTCCCCTTGGGTTTATCTAAGGTCACCACATGTCTACATTGAATTAAATCTATCTAAAGCTAATGACAGCTTGCAAGGTAGACATATAGGTGAGACCTAAGCCTTTTGATAAAGGTTTGATGATATATAGCTATTTGAGGAACCTTTTGAGAATGACACTTGGAAGAAGAACAAATAAAAGCCTACAAGAATGATGTGTGTCCCCTTTGGGCCCATAAAATGATGCCATGTGTCATTCTTAAATTTTTCCTATCTGAGATCCACAAGATCACCTCTAAGAAGGATGTGTGTCTCCACCTAAGCCATCTGATTAGTGCCAAGTTATTGATAGTTATCTGAGAGACTTTTGAGAGAGATACCTAGCAAAGAAAGTTGTGGTTACCCATAATAATGATGTATGGAATTACCATAGCTAATTTTAATTTAAAAGCACCACTTAAAGGCTCATTAAAAATTAAAATATGACATGAAATAGGATACAAATAAGCCATCATATAAAGCTACATTCCTATTAACTATGAGGCAACCAAAAGGTGCCATGTGTCTAAATTTCAAGCCAACTAGGCAGTTTAGTCATATTCAGGCCCTGCGAGTACCTAGTTAGATTTGAGGTGGTAGCCACATGTCAAAAGGTGGAAATATTTATCTTTAAATATAAAATTTATGGTAGATCAAAGATTAATTAAAGCTAAATTTGAATTCTGGTGTAATTAATTTCCAAAATCAATAGTTTGGAAATTGTTTCAAATATATACAAAGTTGACAAGCTTGCCATTAATATGGAACAAAGTAGGATCACCATCAACATTGCATTAATAAAATTGATATTTTAAAAGGTTAAATAACCAAGGATATTTCTATTTACATTTTTTAATTATACACATTTGTTTTCTCTACTATCCACATTCTCATAGTTCAACAAAGCTCAAGTCATTTTCAAATTACACTCCCAACCACCATTATAGGAGCTCAAAAGTCATTATGGATACAAAAGACATTGATTGCTACCTAGATAATTATAAAATGTGACACAAGCGGGTCCTTTTACTCTAAGTAAGATCAGTTTCATCAAGAATGATGACTTTATATTTTAGAAAAACACTTCAATTGTTTTTAAAGACACTAAATTCATTCATAAGGCCATAACATTTGGTGGCATGCACTATAATAGCATATATTTCAATGTATAATTATCTATGGTTATTATTTATGATGAGATCAGTCCTCATATAATCCAACTAGATTCGGATATCTTCACCATCAATGTAGTCGATATCCATAAGGTTGTAGCTAGGCCAGAGGTCATGACATAGACTAACCTAGTTTATGGTATTTTTGGGAGATCAAAGTGTGAATATGGGATGATCAAGTCAATTTACCAATATATCCCTATTGATTTCATAGTATTACTTATCTTTGAGAATTACTATGATCTTCCTTCACCATAGATGGAGTATAACCAGGTCATCATCGATAATTGGTATGAAGTGTACTCCTTGGAGAAGGATTTGGATTCATGGGTGACTGACCCAATCAGAGTTATCCTCATGGATGTTCAAACATCAAATAATTTAGATAGAGATTTATAATTGGCCTAGTCCTCCTTCTAGTTCCAGTGTTTCCCTTTTTGTTGATTTACTTAATGTGTTCCCTATGTCACTAAGAAATGAGGGGAAGTAAAAAACTCAATTTTATGTCCTAGAAGACTTAGTGCTTGAGTTGTTTACACAAATACTACTATAAATATTGAAATAGAAGAGATATGGCCACCACTTATAAGTCTACAAGTAGACCCTATTTTAAGGACAATAGATTATACATAGTGACACATTATTTCCTGCTAATCTTTGTGAAATTGCTTTAAACTTTGCCAATTATTTCCCAAACACAAAAAAACCATGAATATCTATATAATGAGATAAACTAAGGTGATTCATGGGTAGATCCAAATTTAATTATAATAATTCAAAAAATAATGTGTGCCTTAGATAGTTATAGGTATCAATTCTTCTAACCTCTACGATAATAACATATAAAACTAGCATTCAACAACATTAGTGTAATACTCAAAGCTAAATGAACAGAGTTAAAGCTTCAAAGGAAACAAAATGCATATATCTAAAATCAAATGTTGTAAAAAATCTACTCATTCACATTAAATTGCATAAGCACATTCAAATACAAAAAGATGAAAATAGAGCACATATACTGGTAAATTTGTTAACCTAGTGTTAAACTCAAACCAACAGATGCATATAATAATATTATTTCTAGATTAGTCATATGAAAAGAAAACTTTAATTTTATAAAATCATGAGAATAAAAAACCACAAAACACATAATAAAGCTTACAGATAATCTCTTAAATTCTTATCTCTTTTACATTGGTTTTATAACAATTGTTCCTATTTTACAATAAGGAGGAATACCCATATATATAGGCCTCAAAATTGTATATTAAAGTTAAAATGGGCCCATTAAAATATGCCCAAATATAACCAAGTGGATAAAATTCCACATATTACAATTTAATATTCTAAATTTAAATTTAAAAAATAAGGCTGAATATTTCTTAAGGACCTGGAGGAGGTTATTGATTAGCTTGCTACTGCTACCATTGTTTCTCTACCTCTTCCTTTATCCAAACTTTTGCACACACTAAGTAATCTTGGTCAATTTGGTATAATTCTAGGATCATAGGCTATAATAAGTTAGGCATTTCTTGAATGAACCTTCCATGCTCTGTAAGTATAGGCCTCAGTGTTTCTTCAATGGCCTTGACTCTTTATATCCTTTCATTGGCAAAAGCCACAGTGTTCATTACCTCAATGGTAGTCTTGGCCTTGGCTATGTCCTACTAGAAATTTGCAACAAATGTCTTCATTTGAACCCTAAATTATTGGTCATCCATAAAGGTGCCATTAGGTTTGGTCACCCTAGTGACTGTAACATCCTTTAACAAGAGGGAAATCTTAAATTATATATTTTCTAAGGATGTAGTCTCATTCTTAACCTATTCTAACCACCTTTTCAATATCCTCCTCTTATTCATCATTATGGTATGTTTTGGGATGATGTCTTCAAGTGGAAATACCTTAAGGTATAGGAACTTATTGTTCCTTATACTCTAGCTAGGTTTGCCAAATTGGCATCATAAAGTGCAGGTTTTTGGTCATATTTAATGACCAAATTATATTATAGAATCCCATCCTCTTGCCTTATTTTCATGAATTTGTATAATTTGAATACATTGATGATTATATTATTTATTTGAACTATTGTGTAGTATCTTCATCTCCTATTGCATTCCTTTCATCAATTCCACTATGGTTTCTACATTGGCTTAGATCATGGACACAAGGTCCTCTACATACTCATCCACTTCACTTGGGCCAATTTTTCTCTTCTTTGTTAAAGTGAATAGAGACTTTTCACTTTAATGGTCCAAAACTGAGCTATACTGGTGCTACTCAACCTACCTCCTCACTAATATTTCATTATACTTATAGTAGCATCAAATCCCATGCCAATTTGTGGTGTAGAGAGGATTACCTGAGGTCTCTCTTATCTTGTTGCTAATATAATGTCTCTGACCCAATGTGGGATAGCAATAGGCATTATATTTGTTGGAGGTGTCCATAATGGAGGTTCTTGGGTTAAGGTAGATGCTAAAGTTGTAACAATAATGTGTGGTAAGTTTTCTAGGTCTATCTACCTAAGTGTCCCAAATAGAGTTCTTATGGGGCTCATATTTAGAACAAATGAGGGAAATTTTAGAGTCGCATTCACCTTTGTAGTTGTATTAATATTAAGTGGGGATATAGGCAAAGGTTTATTTGTAAATTTTAATAGATTTAAAATGGGATTTAATAGCCTTACTGATGTAGGCATACCAATGATGAGTGATGCACTAGTTTTTGTTGCCTGGGAAGGAGCAGAACCTATAGCCTGACTATCACTAGTGTGTTGGGAACTTGATGAAGGTACAATAATTGTAGTGTAATGGGAAATGAAGTGGGGAATGGTAAATCCCAATGACCTACTAGTTTGGATCATGATAGCATCAACTGAAGGTTGACCAGTGGTAGTTGTAATTATTGATGATGTTGAAGTCAGTGGGGGAACAATAGTAGGAGGAGAAAACAATTAAACAAAAGTAAAATTTGATGTACTTGCACTTGGAAAAAAAGGTAGTGAGATGGTACTAATTGGGATCTTATGCTTCAAGGGTGTCTTGAGGTGCACTAGTGGTAGTAGAAATAATAGTAGTCTTAGTCTCCCTTTTCCTCTTGGAGATCTTCTCAATGTTTCTACTAGCCACTGCTTGTAATTCTTCCATAGAGAGCTCAATGCCTTGTTACAATTCCTCAAGATTAATATCAATAAGTTTAGGTTGACCTAGGCTTTCAAGAATATCTCCAATCATAGATGCATAAATTATTATGGGCCCTTGGGAAATTCCAAGCTGACTGTTAGATCCTCTTTATTTAAAGCTTAGAGGCAGGTCCTAATCGCTTGAAGTGGCAAGTTGTGGAGGTCTCCTTGGTTTTTTCCTAACAAGAGAAACACTTTATTCATATTCTTCATCTTTTCCCTCCTCATAATTAGTATCAAACATACTCCCATGGGTTAGTGGTGGTTGATACCTAACAATATCTTCCTTTTATTCTCTTTATCCAGTCTCATATCTAATTTAATGTTCTTCTTTAAAGCATTCTAGAGCACCACCTCATCATTCAGAGCATCTCTATATATCCACTCATGAACTTCTTGATGAATGTAATTCATTACTACATCTTCCTTGAATTTGAGAAGATGCTTGGCAATGACATTGTTAGAATCCCATAGTTTTAAGTCATCTTTAGGTAATAGGTATAAATCCCTATGCCTAATAGCTACAATATTGTCATGCCACTTTGTAATTCTGATCCTCCCAAGTTTGTATGGAACCTTATTAGGGGGAATCTTCTTCTTGTTCTTGAATACTCCATCAAATCCATATATAAGTTGATAGGCCATTTCTTATTTAGCTAGCTTCATTAACACATACCTCAAAAATATAAGAGGGGCCACCATCACTCCTATTCTGATAACTATGTAGTTCAAGTATAACCAGTAGTTACCCATGTCTCTCAAAGTCTACTTGAATTTAGGAGGAACCCTCTGCATCTCACATTCAATGATTGATTTATAAACTATTGGATATAACACTTTAACAATAACTTTTATATTGTGTTTGAATCAATGAATGTGCATTGTAAAAAAGAGTTAAGGCACAACCTCTTGATGCTTAGGAGACCTTGAATTTTAACCCAATCAAACAATTACATATATTTAATCTATTAAGTAGCTCATCATAAATAATGGGGAACCATTCTTTCAATTTTATTGAATTTCATGTACTAAATTATTGCTAATAATTTTCCCAAGTGGGGGAAACTATTAGTCTTCAAGGATTATCTATAGTAATGAAATAGCCCTTATGTCCACATAGGCAATTTATGGATTGTCAAATATTCTATTTAGGAGGGTTAGGCCAATTCTAAATCCCTATCTAAATTTTGGGATGGTTGATTTTTCTTGATCATCCATGAGGATAGCTCCTATTGGGTCGGTCACCCATGAAGCCAAGACCTTCTCTAGAAGTACACTTCATACTAGTTGTCAATGATGACCTAGTTATAATCTAGGCAAGGGAAGATCATAGTACTTATCAAATCTCATTATTTCTATGAAATCAATAGGGATACCTTGGGACATTGACTTGAGTATCTCATCTTCACACTTTGATCTCCCAAAAATACCATAAACTAGGTCAGCACATGGCATGACTTTTAGCTTAGTTGTAGCCTTGTGGAGATTGACTACATTGATTATGAGGATATCCAAAGCTATTTGGATGATATGAGGCATGGTCTTATCCTCTTCAACATCCTTGGCTACTTCTTCATTGTAATATATGCTACTATAGTGCATGTCACTAGATGTTATGGCCTCAAGAATGAATTTAGTATCTTTAAAGATGATTGAAGTGTCATTATAAAATAGAAAGTCATCATTCTCGATGAAATTGCTCTTACATAGAGTAGAAGGACATAATTATGCCATATTTTTCAATACTCTAGATATTAATCAACATCCTTTGTATCCTTTTATCACTTTCAAGCTATGATAATGGCAGTTGGGAGTGTGATTTATAAATAGCTCGAGCTTTATCAAACTGTGAGAGCACAAATAATAGAAAAAGCAAATGCATATAGTTTTAAAAATGTAAATAACAATAGCCTTGATTGTGTATCCATTAAAAATATCACTCAAAATCTATGCAATGTTGATGGTGATCCTAGTTTATGTCGTATTAATGGTAAGCTTGTCAACTTTGCATTTATTTGAAACAATATCTAAACTATTGCTTTTGGCAATTAATTACACTAGAATTCAAATTTATCTCTAATTCATCTTTGATCTACCATAAATTCTATCTCTAAAGATAAATATTTCCAATTATTGACACATGGCTACCACCTTGAATCTAGTTAGGTACTTGCAAAGCCTAAATATTACTAAGCTACCTAGTTAGCTCAAAATCTAGACACATGACACCTTTTGGTTGCTTTGGAGATTCTAGGAATGCAGCTTTGTGTGATGACTCATTTGTATCCTTTAACATGGTATATTTAAATTCTTATTGATCTCTCAAGTGGTGATATTCAATTATAATTGGTTTCAAAAATGCCACACATCATTCTCGTAGGCAATCATAGCTTTCTTTTTCAAGTGTCTCTCTAAGAAGGCTCTTGGATAACTATTAACAACTTGGCGCTAATAATATGGATTGAGTGGAGACATGCATCCTTATTAGATGTGATATCATGGATTTTAGATATTAATAGTTTAGGAATGACATGTGGCATCATCATATAGGTCCAAATAGGACACACATCATTCTTTGGACTTTTGTTTATTCTTCTACCAAGTGTCATTCTCAAAAGGGGCCTTGGATGGCTATATATCACCAAACCTTGATTAGATGGCTCAAATTATACCTATATGTCTACATTGTGATCTCTTTTAACCTTTGGATAGATGTAATGTTATATAGACACATGGTGACCTTAGATGAACCCAAAGAGACACATGTCACGTCAAAAGCTACTTGCGTCTAGTTGGTTACTTTTGAGACATGTGGTAGCATCTCATAATATTTTTCACTATGGTGGAATACATGGGATATGTGTGAAATCTTATATTAAATGGAATTTCTTGTAGGGGCTAATATCCTAACACATAGCCCCAAGATTTGAATTATAACGGCTAGCTTCTTTGCAATATCTCTAGATGATGCCACGTAACATGGATTTGGTAGGTATCTTGTGCTAGGATAGCCCTTATATAATTAATTTCATGCATCTTATTGAAATATTAGTGTACTTCATTAAATATATGCATAATTATTTCAAAGTACATAAATATTGTTAAATAACACTAAAGATTTGCATTCTTTGCACGAATCTTTGCATTCTTTGAAGGATTTCATCAAAGTTAGTGTCCATTCATGAAAATTTTGTAAATAATCTAGATATTTATCTAAATTTATGTAAATATAGGTGAAATGCCCCATTCTTTATGGATATTTTAGGTTGTCTTGATCATCTTTGCAAAAATCTAGCATTAATCTAGTAAATAATCTAGATATTTGTTAGAATTTATGTAAAGATCAATCACTAAGACCTTGCTTATACTAAATCTAAGCATTAAAGGTCATAATTGCTCTAATTCATTTAGGACTAAATAAACCTTTTAGTAGCTTTATGCTGAAGGATGTTTTGGAATGCTTAAACACTCTCATGTTGTTAAATAAATTATATAAATGCTTTGAAACATTGGTCTAACACTAATCTTTGTAGGCTAACACATATAACTAATAATATTTTTATACGTATGGAAAACTCTAAGGAATCAAGACTTATATCCTCAAATATCAAGGTAAATCTATTAGATCTGGTTTGAAAAAAGGCTTTTCTATAAGAAGTTGATTGATATTTGTAATATTTGACACCTGTGAAGCTACCTTTGAAGTTCTTTTGCCCTGTATTTATTAATACCCATTCTGTATCCTAGAGTTGTGTAGGATTAGAACCAGATCTAGATCTAAACCTAGGGTCCTTTAAACATCCCTAAAAACCCATAAGAAGGCTAGAATAGATAAAGGTAAATGTAAGAATTATATGACCTAGACAAATTTCCCATCTAGCCAAAATTTACCACCCCTCTTTCCAATCACATCATGGTTAGCTAGATCATCCTTCAATGTCCCTAGAGCTATGCATAATCTACCACAAAACCTAGAAAAATATTTTCCTCTTTACCCCCACTGATAGAATAACCATTGAAGATCACATAAAGTCATATAAGGCATCTTTGAGGTTGCTTAATGTAATTCATGAGGACATGTCTTGCCACCTTTTTCCCTTTACATTTTAAGATGTGACTTATTATTGGTTCCTTAATTTGATAGAAGATTCCATCATGGGATGGGATCAGTTTAATGATATTTTTATTGCCCAATATGGTAGGGTAGTAAGCCCAAGAGTTATGTACTAATAGTTCACCACCCTCAAAAGGGACATAAAAGAACCAATTATAACATTCAATGCAAGGTTCTAAAAGATGTATATCCTAACATCTCCACCCTATAAATTGATAGATGATTTGGCTTTATAAATATACAAAAATGCCTTAGACCCGATGGTAGCTATCTTCCTAAGAAGAGCCTTGAGTATTGATATGTTGCCTTTAGCATATGTTGAATCCATCCATACTGATGAGCAAATGCACTTGTAGGGGCATCTTTCCTTTTATATACCAAACAATGACTCAATGATGCCTACTCTAAATGTCATACCCAACATGAATCAAAATCTATTTTCATTGAACCAATTACTAGTAATCAACCAATTATAATTAAGCCACACTAAACCTAACCAGCATCTAGGATTCTTCAACCAAGTGAATGTTGGAGCACCCCCCAGAGCAATATCAATCAAGCACGGGTGCCCATAAATAACACCAACACTTAAACTATAACCCAAAACAATAACTCAGAGCCTCCAAAGGGAGAATTAGATTCAAATTAGAAAACCATTTAGAATCTCATTAATGATTTCTTGGATATTAAAAAACAAATGGGAAATACTGGTGAGATTTTTAATATAAATTATAACTTCTATAGATATAACAAACCATTCAATAAGTCTTACAATAATAGTGATCCCCCTTGAGAAATTTTCTTAGGATCAACATTTACAAGCTAGCCTTGCCCAACTTGTGTTGAGTACACAATACCACCAGACATGGAGAACTAGATTGCATCAAATTATATCATGCATTTAAAATCATTCAGATCCAAATGGAGGGGTTCAACATGAATCCCATTGATCAAATCAATGTTAATGGCTTTGACAACACCATTAATACTTTTAGAGCCCCAAAAATGGTCCTCATGGTTGAGACCTGTGATTTTCCTAGTCAAGATGAAAATGAGCTTGAATATAATGTTGAGGAGGTGTATCCTTTCTAACAATACCAGAGGAGAAACTATACCTTAAGAAGTAAAGGTTAAAAACCACCTATGATAACTTCTACCCCACATAATAAAATAGATACACCTCTTGATGGTAGGACAAATAATAATCCTACACCCCCTAAAGGTAAGGAAAGTCATCCAATAGCAAAAGTTCCTTACACAACATCAAAAGGTGGATACAACATAGTGAAAGATATGAAAAATATCAAGGCAAACATAATGTTGCATGAACTCATCCAAATCACTGAACAATGTGATTTGCTATTGAAATCATTAAATGAAAATCCTAGCTCTAGCAAAGCCAAACTGACTCATGCAAATGTGGTAATGTATAATATTAAGCATGAAGTTCCACCATTTATATTGACTATAAAGATTTTTGGTAAGAATCTTCATATTTTCTTTCTTGATTCTAGTGCTTTAGCTAACATTATGCCTTTAGGAATCTATGAAAAAATAGGATTAAACCTATTTAAATCATAGAAGGTAGTGTTTCAATTGGACAAATAAAGAGTGAAAGTGGTGGGTGAATTATTAAATATTTATATGCAGCTTGCTCATGAACCTTGAATCTAGCAGTTCATTGACATTCAAGTCATTTACATACCTCAAGCTTATGGATTATTATTTAGTTACTATTGGACTAAATACTTGAATGGATATATGTCCAATTATTGTTCCCACATATGGCTACCTTAAAATGGGATTCTTAATTAAATCACATGATTGGGAACCCAAAATGAAACACATGATCACTGAATATAATTCCAAGAATGAAAAGGTAAATTACCAATCCTCTAACTCAGGTGTTTACACTTTGTAAACCACTAATATTTTTATAGATGATAAGGTAAAAGAAGAAATCAAAGGTCCTTGGACATTGCACTTTGATGGTGCACAAGCCAAGCAAGGTTTTGGCATTGGAATTGTTCTAACAAATCCTAAAGGAAAATAGTATCTAGCTTTTTATAGATTAAATTTAATTTGTACTAATAATTTAGTAGAATATGAAGCTCTTATTTGAAGACTTCAATTTTTAATCAAACATAGGGTAAAATGACAATTAGTTTATGGTGATTTAGAATTAGTTGTTAATCAAGTCAGGAGCAGATATCAATGTAAGCTTTCATTTTTAAGAAAGTATAAATTTAAAGCTTGGGATTTAATTGAGTATTGTGACTCATTTAATATTATTTCCCTACCTAGGGAGCAAAACTATTTGGTGGATACTCTAGATTTAATATCAGCAAACTTGGTGCTTCTAAATCCTTTAAACTTGTAGGAGTTTACTGTGGAAATAATTTCATGCCCCTATGTGCCAGACAATACCAATCACTTCCAAGTTTTTGATGATGATAAGTAGATAATTGACTTCATGTGTAATTATATCATTTTTGAATCCCACATTATTGATAAACAAGACAAAATTTATGTAGAAAATTAAAAGGGCAATGAAGATGGAGTAATCCAACTCAAGGAGAACCAAATACCCAAGGGCATGATCTCCTTAGAAAGGATGTTTGACTTGGATAAACAAACAACTAAAGATAAATAACCCAAGGTAAGCAGAAGATATTATAAGCAAGTTAACTTGGTAAATCTTAGGAATGAGCAAAGTGTCAACATTGGTTTAGTTTTCATTGATGAAGAGTTAAAGGAAGTCATTTCCATTTTAACCTAGTTCAAATATGGCATTACCTAGTCATATGATGATTTTAATATATTTGATACTAGTGTGATTACTCACACTATCCCTTTGAAAGAGGCCTATAGACCCTTCAAGTAAAGATATATGCTAATGAATCTAGTACTGGAACCACTGATTTGTAAGTAATTGAGGAAATTGTTAGAATCAAGGATAATCTTCCCCATACAACACTTGACATGGGTTACAAATCTTGTGTCAACCCAAAAGAAAAATGGAGAAATCAGACTCTATTGATTTCAAAAAACTGAATAGATCCTTAGAGAATGATAATTATCCCCTACCATATTCAAATGAGGTCATTCAATTGGTGAGTGGGACTGGAATGATGTCATTCCTTGATATTTTTTTTGGATACAACCAAGTCTTAGTGAATAAAAATGATAGAGTGAAAATGGCCTTCACCACCAAGTGGGGAACGTTTACATAAAAATGAATGCCATTTAGATTGATCAATATAGGATAAAATTTCTAATGAGAAATGGACCATGCATTCCAAGTATTAATTGGTAAGTGCATCATTATTTACATGGATGATCTAACAATTTGTTTTTAAAATAGAGGTGATCACATGATGCATTTGGAATAAGTGATGGAGAAGTGTAGGAGGTATGGAATTTATTTAAAACTCAAGAAAATTATCTTATATGTAATTGAAATTAAACTTATAGGACATGTAATCACCCATGAAGGTATGACTATTGACCCTGATAGGGTAAACACAATTTCAAAGGTAGAAACCCCTGACCGCAAAAAAGAGTTGAAATCTTTCTTCAAAAAGATTAATTTTGTAAGAAAATTTATCTTTGGTTTTGGAAAGAAAGTAATACCACTCAACATGATTCTAAATAAAGATATGTAGATAAAATTCATTATTTTAGCAAAGAAAGCATTTCAAGACATTAAGGATGTTATTATTCAAGATCCTATTCTGATAAGTCTTAATTTTAGCAAAGACTTTTATCTATACTCTTTTGCTTATGATCACACTATTGCCACTATCTTGATGTGAAAGAGGATGACAAATAGCACCCTATAGCATTAATGAGCACCAAATTGAAGAATGTAGAATTAAACTATCCTATTCTAGATAAATAAAGCCTACACTCTAGTGAAGGCCATCAAGAAGTTTAGACACTACATCCTAAGGAACAAGACATATACCATAGTGTGTGATCTAACTATCAAGTTGATGTTGGGATAAAAGGAACTTGGAGAACATATAAGGAATTGGATGACCAAACTCCAAGAATATGATATAGAAATAAAATATGCTAAGTTGGTTAGAGACCAAGGTCTAGTCCAGTTTATTACAAATATTGATCGACACATTGATGTTTTACAGGTTGAAGTAGGTCAAGTAACTGGTGGTGATTGGTACAATGATATGGTCCATAATTTTATACATGGAGTGTGTCACCCACACCTTAAAATGGAGAAAAAAAGGGCCATTAGGTTGAGATCATCTCATTTTATGATCAGAATAGGAGTCCTCTAGAATAAAAATTATGAGGGTATCTATCTAAGATGTGTTTCTAGAGCTAAAGCCATGGAAATCACAAATAATTTCCATGACAAACTCAAAATTGGTCACCCTTCAGGGCATACCATAACACATAAGATATTGAGAGCGAGCTACTATTGGCCAACCATATTCAAAAATTCCCATGTTCATGTGTGAATGTGCCATCAATGTCAAGTTTTTGATCAATGAGAGATAAAAATAGCCATGCCTTTACAACTAATGATTGAAATGAATCCATTTTCACAATGGGGCCTCAAATTATAGGAATGATCAATCCTAACTCCTTGATAGGGCATAAATTTTTACTCACTATAATAGATTATTGTACTAGATGGACTGAAGTAGTTGCCACCAAGAATAGTAGGGAAATTAACATCATAAAATTTTTAGAATAAAATATCATTACTCAATTTAGAAAGCCCCTATCTTTAGTATGTGATAATGGTCCAGCCTTTACATTAGTTGAATTCATCGAGTGGGCATATGACAATCAAATAGTCATCAAGTCTACTTCAAACTATTACCTTTAAGGTAATGGAGTTAGATAATCTATGAAAAAAAACTTGATGAATGTCATCAAGTAATCTATAGAGAATAAACCTAGATAATGGAAGTCTCTACTAAAGTATACTTAATGGGTAGATATAATGAGATACAAATAGGCACTTAAGGTATCCCCATTCCTACTGGTCTATAGGCAACAACCAATTTTTCCTATCACACTAAAGTTTCCCACCTATGATTTTTATGTCTGAGTATATGGAAGATAATGAAAGAGTACAATATTGAATACTAAACATCATCCAAATGGAAAATGCCAGAGATGAATCATTAAAGAATTTCAACAAATATCAAGATGTTATAAAGAGATCATTTGATAAACAAGCCAAAATTAAAGTGTTCTAAATATCAAACTTGGTCATACTATAGGATAATGCCCATGAGAATAAATGACAACATGCCAATTTAACTCCTCTCTAGATTGGACCATATCAAGTGGCAAAAATATTGGGTGAAAATGCATTCAGGCTCAAAGACCTACAAGGGAATGACTTGACCTTACCAAAAAATGGGTAGTACATGAAACATTATTTCTCTATTGTTTTAGTCACAAACTCTAGAAGGATATTAATATTGTTTAGAGTTATAGTAGGTAGGATTAGATTAGTTTCCTTCCCTACTTTGATTTCCTATTGTGATATTTCTTGATTTCCTACTTTACTTTTTTGTTGTGTTCTTTCTTAATTTTTGCTTGTTGTTTGTTTTTTTTCATGTGTTGTATCTTAGTAATAAGTCCTATGGATAAGAATTTTCTAGCTCAATTTATGCTAGTCCAGTCCTAAAAATGGGAAGAAAGTTTTTTTGGTCTTAAACATTGGTCATCTAAAGTTTAGAAACTGTTAGCATGGTTCCAATTTAGAAAAGCTATGTGGGGTTAATTAGAAGTTAGTTTTCTCATGAAAATCTTAAGTTATTTTAAGACTATAATATAGTTTATATGAATGAAATTTTTCTTGAATGAGAGTTTGAATTTGTGTGGACCATCATACTATCACTACAATTCACCGAGTAAATTGCCAGGGTAGAACTTGATAGCTAAAAGTGTATTGTATCTAGACTATGTCTTGATAAAACCTTACACCTGGCTAATTCTAATTCCCAACCATTCTAGTTTATGAATGTATGTATATTAAAAAAAATTATACACCATGAAGTGAAATCATAAAATGTTTTCATATTCCATGAATGGTGATTTAGGCAATCTCTATCGAAGTTATGGATGCCTGGCTAGCAGTAGAGCAAATACTAGAGTGGAGCCAAAGGTATCTCTATTGGGGATATGGATGCCTAGCTAGAATTATATCAATGCCCAAACTATCCGTAGCTAAGAAAAGTATTATTAGATAAAATCTAAAGAATACTTAAGTCATTTCATGTTTGGTGTCTTGAAACTTGAAAGTTATCATTTTTGAACCCAATGGAAATGGTTAAGGAACCTCAAAGCACACACATAGTATGACTGTATATAAGGTTTAAACACTATTTCAAACCTATGGGATTTCATTAGTTTTTGAAAAATAGTTTTGACACTAATTGAAGATCATAATGAGATAACTAATTTTTTGATTCATCTTTGAATAGAATATCTAGATTCTAACATTTTGAAATGTTTCCCCATAGAGGTTATCATTTTTTGATGATCAACATCCCCCTATTCTCAGAATGGGGACCCTCCTTTATTTAATTTTAAATAATTCCCAAGATGTTAATCATGTTAAATCATTTGACTGCATGGAAGATTGATTGAATTTACCAATGCTCATGTTTCTAGAATTTTTTGGTTAATCATTCATTTTGAAATAGTAATTGATACTTTAAAATATTCAAATTATTACAATTATTCTTCAAGTTTTATTCAATAATGAATTATTGACCATGGATGGTTTGATGATAAGCAGACATGGTTTTGATAAGGAAGCATAACCTAGCTCTCTAATTGACATAAATACAACAAAATTGGTTTGTTTTTATTTGATTAACACTTTGTTGTGTTTAAGGATTTTGCTTGTAGATTTTTTCTTTAAAACTTGTTTAAATTTGCCTTATATGGGCTATGATGTCTTTAATAAACCAACTTAATTTCTCACTTGACCTCGCAGGATGTCAAATTTAAGCTGCATTTTATGATGCCTCATGAGACGTCAAAATTTAAGATGTGACCTAAAGGGACAGGTGTCTACCTTGTTAGTATCTACAATGCTTTAAGGATTCATCACATCCCATGCAAGACACTTGGAGTAAATCTACTAAATTTATGATATGTGGCATCATCTAGAGAGCTCACAAAGAAGCTAGCTAGTGAAATTCAAATCTTAGGGCTATGTGTTAAGATTCTATCCCCTATGAGCAAGCCCATATAATATAAGCCACCATGCATCCCCCATGAATCCTACCATAGTTTATAATCCCATGAGATGCCATCTCAAGTCTTAAAGGCAACCAAAAAAACCTGAGTAACCTTCTAAGGCAATGAGTGTCTCCTTTGGGTTCATCTAAAGTCACCACATGTCCACACCATGTTACATCTATCCAAATCTCATGATATCTCATAAGGTAGACATATAGTTCCAACCTAAGTTTTCCAATTAAGGTTTGGTGATATATATCCATCTGAGGCACCTTTTGAGAATGACACTTGGTAGAAGAATAAATAAAAGCCCATGAGAATGATGTGTGTCCCCTTTGGGCCCTTGTGATGATACCATGTGTCATTCTCATGTTACTCCTATTTGATATCCATGATATCACCTCTAAGAAGGATGTGTGTCTTCACCTAATCCATTTAATTATCACCAAGTTATCGATAGTTATCTAAGAGCCTTTCAAGAGAGACACCTAGTAAAGAAAGTTATGATTTCCTATGACAGTGATGCATGGCATTCTCATAGCCAATCAAAATTGAATAGTACCACTCAAGAGCTCATTAAAAATTAAAATACACCATGTGAAAAGATAAAAATGATCCATCACACAAATCTACATTCCTATAATCCATAAGGCAACCAAAAGGTGCCACATGTCTAAATTTTGAGCCAACTAGGAAGCTTAGTCATATTCAAGCCTCACGACTACCTATCTAGATCTGAGGGGGAAGCCATGTGTCAAAAGGTGGAAATATTTATCCCTAAAGATAAAATTTATGATATATCAAAGATGAATTAAAGCTAAATTTTAAATTTGGTGTAATTAATTACCAAAATCAATAGTTTAGAGATTATTTCAAATATATGCAAAGTTGACATGCTTGCCATTAATATAGTATGAACCAAGATTTCCATCAGCATTACATTAATAAAATTAATATTTTAAAAGTCTAAATGATTAATTTTATTTTTATTTGCATTTAAAAACTATAAGCATTTACTTTCTCTACTATTTGTGCTCTCACAGTTTGACAAAGTTCAAGTTATTTACAAGTTACACTCCCAACTACCATTATCAGAGCTTGAAAGTCATAGAAAGATATAAAGGACATTTATTGGTACCT
Organism: Torreya grandis; assembly: GCA_037957365.1. Lineage (NCBI taxonomy): Eukaryota > Viridiplantae > Streptophyta > Pinopsida > Cupressales > Taxaceae > Torreya > Torreya grandis. The sequence continues at coordinate 702,818 of JARHVA010005226.1, read as the reverse complement.
ATATTATTATATAATCTAGCACAATTAGGTCCTTTTAATCTAGTTAAGAGTAGGTTTATTGATAATGATGACTTTTTGTTTTAGAACGGCACTTTAATCATCTTTAAAGACACCAAATTCATTCCCAAGGCCATAGCATCTAGTAACATGCACTATAGTATCATATATTTTAATGAAAAAATAAATAGGGATATTGATGAGGATGAGACCATGCCTCATATAATCCAAATGGCTTTGTATATCATTTTCATCAATGTAGTCAGTCTCCACAAGGTTGTAGCTAAGCTAGAGGTCATGTCATGCACTAACCTAGTTTATGATATTTTTAGGAGATCAAAGTGTGAAGATAGGATACTCAATTCAATGTCCCAAGGTATCCCTAATTTTCTCATATTAGGAATGATCTTTGAGAAGTACTATGATCTTCCCTCACCATAGATAGAGTATAACTAGGTCATCATTGATAACTGGTATAAAGTACACTCCTCAGAGAAGGTCTTGGCTTCAGAGGTGATCGACCCAATAGGATTTGTCCTCATGGATGATCAAGGAAAATTTCCCATCAAAAAATTCATATAGGGATGTATAATTAGCCTATCCCTCCTGAATATAATATTTGGCAATCCACACATTGCCTATGTGGACATAAGGGTTATTTCATTACTACATATAATCCTTGAAGACCAGTAGATTCCCCTACTTGGGGAAATTATCAGCAACAATTTAGTATATGTAATTCAAGAAACTTATAACAATGGTTCCCCATTATTTATGATGAGAAACTTACTATATGAAATATGTGTAACTACTCAACTGGGTCAGAATTCATGGTCTCCTAAGCATTAATAGGTTGTGCCTCAGCTCTTCTCTACAATGCATATTCATTGGTTTAGATGCAATGTAAAAGTGATTGTAAAATATTTATACCTAGTGTTTTATATTTTAATCACTAAATTATAGATGAAGAGGGTTCTTCCTGAAGTTAGATAGATTTTGAGAGACATGGGTATCTCCTAGTTATACATAGATTATATAGTCATCAAAATAGGAGTGATGGTGGCCCCTCTTAGATTACCAAGGTATGTGCCAATAAAGTTGGTTGAAGAAGAAATGGCCTACCCATTAACTTTTACATGGAATTTATGGAGTCTTCAAGAATAATAAGATGGCCCTACATAAGGTTCCATACAAATTAGGGAGGACCAAAATTACAAAGTGGCATGACATTATTGTATCTACTAGACATAGGAATTCATACCTATTACCTAAAGATGACTTCAAACCATGGGATCCTAATAATTTCATTACCAAGCATCTATTCAAATTAAATAAATATGTAGTAATGGAGTATAATAATCAAGAATGAGTTCATGAGTGGATATATAGAGATGATCTAATTGATGAGATGGTGCTCTGGAATGTTGCAAAGAAGAACATTGAATTGGAGATGAGACTGGATAATGAGAATAAAAAGGAAGATATTATTAGATCTTAGCCACCACCAACCCATGGGAGCATGTTTGATGTTGATTATGAGGAGGTACAAGATTAATAATATGAATATAGTGTTCCCCTTGCTAGGAATAGACTAAGTAGACCTCCACAACTTACCACTTCAAGTGGTTAGGACATGCCTTCAAGCTTTAAGCAAGGAGGATCTAGCAGTCATCTTGGAACCTCCCAAGGGCCCACAATAATTTATGCATCCACTATGGGAGCTATTATTAAATCCTACGTCAACCTGAACCTATTTATATTGACCTTCAAGAATTATAACAAGTTAGTGAGCTCTCTATGGAATAATTGTAGGTGTTGGCTGGTAAAAACATTGAGAAGGTCTACAAGAGGAAAAGGGAGCCTAAGACTACTATTGCTACTTCTACCACTAACACACCTTATTCCACCTTTAAATCACATAATCCTAATGTGAATACCTTCCCACTACCTTATTTTATAAGTACAAGTACATCTATTTTTTCTTGTGCTTCTATGTTTTCTCCTATCATCGTTCCCTCATTGACTTCAACATCATTAGTCATTCTAACTACCACTGCTCAAACTTCAGTTGACACTATAATGAGCCAAGCTAGTAGTTCCTCAAGATTTACCATTCCCCACTTCATTTCCCATGCCACTGTAAATATTGCACCTTCATCAGGATCCCAATGCACTAGTGCTAATCAAGTTATAGGTTTCACTCCTTCCTAGGTAGAAATAACTAGTGCATCACTCACTATTAGTTCCCTTGCATCAATAAGGCCATTAAGGCCCATTTAAAATGTACTCACCTTTCCAAATAGAACTTTGCATGTATCCCCACTTAATATTACTATGACTACAAAGGTGAGTGTGCCCCTAAAATTGCCCTTAGTTATTCTAAATATGGGCCCCATAAGAACTTTATTTGGTGCACCTGAGTAGATAGATCTGGTAAACTTGATGCACATTCCTATTATATATCCCAAGCACCTCTATTGTGACCACCTCTAATAAATACAATGCCTAATGCTATCCCAAATTGGGTCAGAGACATTATACTATCAGCAATACAAGAGAGACCTCAGGTAGTCCTCTCTACACCACAAATTGGCATGAGATTTGATGCTACTATAGGTATAATGAAAAGAGTAGTGAGGAGGTTGGTTGAGAAATCCTAGCCTACCTTAGTTTTGGCCCATGAAAGTGATGATTCTTTCTTCACTTTAACAAAGAAGAGAAAATTTGGTCCAGGTGAATTAGATGAGTATGCAGAGGACCCTATGTCCACAGTCTAGGCTAATGTAGAATCCATAATGTCCTTAATGAAAGGCATGTAGCAGGAGATGAAGAGACTAATGGAATAGGCATTGCCTATAATGCCAAAAATCACCATAATTCAAATGATTAATGTAGTCGTCAATGTCTTCAACTTATACAAATTCATGAAAGAAGGCAAGAGAATGGGATTGTGCAATATAATGTGGTCATTAAATATGACCAAAAACTTGTCCTCTATGATGCCAAGTTGGCAAACGTAGCTAGAATTGTAAGGAAAAACAAGTTATAAAACATTAGGGTATTATCACTTAAATACATCATCCCAGCATAGACCATAATGATGAACAAAAGGAGGATATTGAAAAGGTGGCTAGAATAGGTTAAGAATGTGACTGCATCCTTAGAAAAGATAAAATTTAAGATTTCCCTTTTGTTGAAGGATGATATGGTCACTAGGGAAACCAAACATGATGGAACATTCATAGATGACCAAGAATTTAGAGCTTAAATGAAGGTATTTATTGTAATGTTCTAGCAGGATATAGCCAAGGCCAAGAATGCCATTGAGGTAATGAACATTGTGGCTTTTGCTAACCAAATGCTAGAAAGAGCTAAGACCATTGAAGAAGCACTGAGGCCTGTACTTATGGAGAATGAAAGTCTAATTCAATAAATGCCTAACTTATTATGGCCTATGATCCTAGACTTTGACCAAATTGACCAGAAATACTTAGCATGTGTGAAGTTTGGACAAAGGAAGAGGCAGAGAAACATAGGCAGTAGCATCAAACTGGTCAGCAACCTCCTTCATGACCTTGAGGAATATTCAACCTTGTTTTGCAAGTTTAAATTTAGAATATTCCATTTTAATATGTGGAATTTTATCCACTTGATTATATTGGGGCATATTTTAATGGGCCCACTTGAACTTGAATAAGCAATTTTGAGGCCTATATATAAGGGTATCCCCCCTCATTGCAAAATAAGAATAGTTGTTATAGAACTCATGTAAAAGAGCTAAAAATTTAAGAGGTTGTCTCTAATATTTATTATGTGTTTTATGGTTTTTGATTCTCATTAGTTTAGACAATTAAATGTTTCTTTTCATATGACTAATCTAGAAATAATATCATTGTATGTATCTATTGGTTTGAGTTTAACACTAGGCTAACAAATCTGCTAGTATATGTAATCTATTTTCATCTTATTTGTAGTTGAATGTGCTTATGTAGTTTAATTAAATGAGTAGATTTTTTGCAACATATGATTTTAGATATATGCATTTCCTTTCCTTTTAATCTTTAGCTACATTCATTTAGCTTTGATTATTACACTAGGGTTGGTGAATGCTAGTTTTATATGTTATTATCATAGAGGTTAGAAGAATTGACACCTATAACTATCTGAATCACACCTTCTTTTCTGATTTACCCTACTTACCTTTGGATCTACCCATGAATCACCTTAGTTTAGCTCATTCTATAAATATTCATGGTTTTTTTTGCGTTTGGGCAATAATTGTCAAAGTTTAAAGTAATTTCATAAAGATTAGCAGGAAATAAAGTGTCATTGTATATAATTTGATGTCCCTACAGCAAGGTCTACTTGTATACTTACAAGTGGTGGCCATATCTCTGCTATTTCACTATTTATAGTAGTATTTATGTAAACAATTCTAGCCCCAAGTCTTCTAGGACTTAAAATTGAGTTTATTCCTTTCCCCCCATTCCCTAGTGACATAAGGAGCACATTAAGTGCATCAATAGATTGACTTTGAAGTAATTGGTTAGCTTGGCAAAGATATTACCTTAAACAATGTTAACAATACCTTACAAAGAACACTTGAAGACTATCAAAGCATGTAATTGGATATGATCAAGTTTAACAAGGATGTCAAGTAAAATTTGAAATTATAAGGGTGACAGTTTGACCTAGGATTTCAAACTTGTTAACATTTTGGTGACTCAGTTGGGAAGCATGCCTACTATTCTTATGAACCAATAACTTTTCAAGATTTTTTGGTCTCATAGAGTCTCTTTTACATTCTAAAAATCACATGATCAAACCTTGACAAGTGATAGAAAACTTATTTGACCTTTAAACACACAAAAAATAAGGACAACACACACAACATGAAAAAGCACCAACAAGACACACACCAAACTTATGTTACAAATCACTTGGGGAATACAAAATACATAAGAAAACTATTATGTATAAACTAACCTACCAAGATCGATCCTCCTTATTCAAAAGGGAAGACTTTGAGATCATCTTCTTCATGTGATGAGTAAAGGTATGAAACAACCTACCTCTTGAACATAGTGCTTGATAGGTGATTATTCTAGCTTTCCAACTCTCTTTGAATATCTTCAAGTGAGTAAACAACAACAAACTAGTCACCTATGAAGACAAACTCATCTAAAATTTCAACACTTACCTCATGTTTCTTGCCATCACTTGCAATCTACTCTAGTCTTTGAAAAATCTCAACCAATGTGCCTTTAGCTACATCACAGCTCTCTCCAAACATGTTTAGACACTCAATGTCTTGATGAATTTCAAAATGGATATATCATTATTCAACTAGTTCTTTAGGAACTAAAATTTTGTTGAGGCCTCCTTCTTGATGTCTTGGAGAGAGAACCATTTATTGAACATCTCAACCTACTCTATAAAATGCATGGGCCCCTTAATAACTTCAAATTATTTACAAATGTTTACATATTGTTTCCACATGTCTTCACCATCCTCTTCAATATCATCTTGAGAATAAATAGCGTAAACCACTTCCTTAATTTCCTCATTAGGAGCCAAAAGATTATCAAGAACCTCAAGATCTTTTATAAGATCATAATACAACTGTAATTATTCCTCATCAAGCTCATCAATAGCTACAACTTATTTAATAGAATCCTCTTAATTAGCATCATCTTGATAAATAAATATAGATAGATCAAGAACCTCTACTAGAACTATCATGAAATCAAGTAATAGTTCTTTATCAGGATCACCCTTCTCTTACACATTTGAAGTACCATGAGGGGCATCTAGCTAAATTTTTACTAGAACAAGCTTCTTAAACTCATCAAGAGGTTATAATAATAGCTCCTCATGATAATATATGTCCTCTTTGTCATGATCTTTAAAAACACCAAATGGAAACTCTTGAAACAAGTCAACATCTCATTTACCTTATGCTGCAACTTCTCCATATTCTCTAAAAGTTAAAATGCCTCTACCCTCACCAAGGGGAGTAACAATGAAAATTTCCTCATCATGTAGACTTAGAATGTCTTCTTCACATTCTACTAGAAATTAATTTACAACTTCAACTTCTTCCTCTATATTTCATAGGATAGGTTCCTCTTCAAGAAGGGAGATGGTGGGAGGGCAATGGATATACTCATGAGTTTTTTTGGGAATGAAAGGAGTACTCCTACAACTTGAATATTTAGGGATATAAGACCCTTCTAGGAATGTTTTGAGAGATACTAAATTAAGTTGGGCTATGGATACTTGATTTTTTTCCTTGCCCTCATGATTCACTCTATCAATTTCAAATGTAGCTTGTGCTTTAGTCTCTTCAATAATCACTCATTTTCCTTGGATGTTTTCTTGAACTAATTTCCATGAAGGAACAACTATAGGCATAATATATTTTTCTTTGAAATCAACATTATTATCTAGGGACTCTTCCTCTTATTCTCCCAAGACTTAACTATTTGGTTCCAAGTTGGGACCTTGAAACTAGTAAGCTCTCTTAGAGATTGAATTGGCTCTCTTGGAGGCTCTATTTTAAGAAGGTCAATGTTTTTATGAGGACAAGGAGCATAAGAAGTATGATATGGGATACAAGAGGGTTGTTTAAGAGGGATGGGATGAGATTCATATTCCAAACTTGGCATGGTGTAACTATAAATCATATCTCAATAAGTCCTCCAAAATGAAGTGACCTTGACTTCTTGAGGAAGGGTAGGTGTAGATTAAAGGAAACTTGGAATACAAGAAGGTTGATCAGGGGTAGGAAATGATGGATGAGGTTGTTTGGATTAGATATCTTGATTCTCTCACCTCACAATGTTTCCACCCACCATTGGATAAAGGTGCTCATTTCATATAACTCATCATTTATGACATTGATTTTCCTCTCCAACTTCTACCTAGTTATCAAATAACATTTGTACTAACTTACTCATCTTCTCTATGAGGTAAAAAAGGAATAACATATGTTTCTTTATCTCATGTTCTCATCACCCCTTTAGAATTTAACATATTTAGCTTAAAATCTAGTAAGGATATGGTAGGGAAAACATAATTTTGAGTTGGAGATGGATTAGGATGAGGTGAATATGATTGTTTCAAGTCTTTTCAAGGTTATTGTAGTATATAATTGGAATCATATGAGGGATGATAATGAACACTATAAAACTGAAATGAACTATCATATTATAGGTAAGACTAATTATAGGACTATTAAGACTCATGGTAAGGTTGATAAGGATCATGACAAGGATATTATGACTCATTATAGGGATGGTAAGGAAGTATAGCATGAAAATTCTCTTCATACCCAGCCATCAAACTTCATCAAGATATTGAAACCAAAACATAGCATACTTGAATCTATACCTAGGTTGCTAAAACCAACTGACAAAACTTGAATATGCCATTGATGTTTTGAATTCCTCAAAAGGATGAAATATGTAATAAAACTAATAATCCTTCCACTTCGTTGGACCTTTGTTCCATTAGTCATGCTAAAAACTATTATCTACTCAATCTTTCACCCTTATGAAGGTTGTTTTAATACTTCATAGTTTGGAATAACATGGAGAAAATTTTAGGATATGGGTTGACTAATAGGTGGATTGAATTTATATATTATAAGGGTTATCTCCCCTTGATGTATCAGTTAGGCTCTCTACACTACACTACTAGCTTACAAGGAAAAAAGAATGAAGATAAAGTAAAATAAAACCTATCTAACTGAGGTGATACACCAAAATAATTCCTTCACTTTCCTACCTAACATGCACTAAGAAGGCTGAATTCAAACATGAACCTAATTGCATTTTTCATCTGAAGAGTCTCCAAACATCAATATTTCACATAGAGGTAACTAGCTTGATGCATGGTCTAAGGTTGTTGATCGTGAGGTTTCTAAAGGACACTGATGAAGTATTACACTTGTCATAAATATAAGGATGTTAAAACACACTATGTAGACTAAAAGGATAAACTAAAACATATAAATACATATATAAGAGAGGATAAATGTGAAGAAGCATTCACTATCACTGATATTCATCTACAAACCATAAGCAGACACTAGTCATAAGTATTAAGGAAGCCAAAATTTAGTTTTATTTAGTTATTAGAGCCAAGTACAAGTGTTTTTATGAGTAAAAATCTATCACAAATTAGGTTAATTATTATTAAAAATTCAAAAAGTAGACATACATAAAGATAAAGTGAGAAAGGAGAGAGAAAGAGATAAAAGCCAAAAACTTAGGGATGACTCATCCACCTAGGCTTCTTCCAACTCCAACGTAGCACTTCTTAGTTTTTCTCTTTCTTATCTTCTCAAAAATGGTGTAGGAGTTAATGTTGGACTTGTTTTGAATACTTAAATAAGTCTTGAGCATTTATTAGTCTTTTTTGACCCATTGTAATGCCTAGATCTTTGCTCACATTACCTATATCCTTATTTTCATGTCCTCTTTGAAGAATAAGTCTTATTCCATGAAAGTAGGTATTCAGTTCTTCATAAATTACTCCATTGAATATTTTTAATCATACATTTATTTTATTATTTATCTCCACCTTACTTGGGCTAATATAATAATATTTTAAGCTCCTTTGACTTGGTCTCCTTGACTTGGTGTTGGAGAGGAAAAGGTCTTTTCAAGGGTGGTTGATGACTCTTTTAATCCTTTGAATGTTTCTTAAAAATAACCTAATGAAATTTTATCTCCCTTAAATTGGTGTATAAGGTGATAAGTAACCTTGATTATAATTTTGAATATCTCCTTTATATTTACTTGATTGTTTGATCACTTGAACTCTTATTCTTGTAATATGGCATAGAAGGTGAGAAAAATTGATTTTGCCTTGAAAAAATGTTTGTCCCTCTATGGATGGCCTTTCAACATCATAATATACCTATAATAAGAAAATTTTAACCATAAAATAGTTAAAAATATGTGATTTTACTCCAAAAGGTCTCATTTAGCCTTATTCCTTATAGCCCTCAAAACAAGTATACATCTTTGTATAGAAGAAAGTATGGAGGATATTGAAAAAATAAGAACATATTTTAGGACCCATTATCCCATTTCATATCCATGCCATGTTTTAAGATATAAATCTTAGTATAAGTATCCTTTTAATACCATTGTCTCCTTTTTTTGCCATTTTCTCTCTCCAACTAAGCCTAATTAGGCCTCCTTGTCTAGAAACTGATATTTGGCCCAAAATCACCCATACACATCTAAAAATTCCAAGAAGTTTTTGATTAACTTTACCCATGATAATACCATCCTCCATGCCAATTTTGGGCTTCTGAGACCCTGTACGAATGGGTGAACCATGAAATGGACAAAAACCCTAGTATAGGCACTTATGCATGCTTGAGAGATAGTTTGAGTGTTTTGAAAGAATTTTTTAGGAAATGAGTCTTGGAAATGATTTTTTATACCTTTAAAATCATTATAAAAATTCATATTTTGAGAGTGAGGTCTCTTATTACATTTTATAGGTCTACATTTAGGCTTCTTAGCTTGCAAACTAGTGTATTTTCTACATTTGACCAACATGACAAATTATAGATCTTGTATATATTTTTGAGATACCTATATAAGTGTTTATAATGTTTTATAACCCTTATAAATTATTAATATACTTCTTTTATTGGTTTATAATTCACTCCATACTCTGTGCTTTCATAAACACACCTACAGTTGTGCATTTATGCCTATTTCATAGACTTGTACCATCAAATGTACCATAAATTGGTGTTTATATGGTTATAATACCTTTATATGTCATAAATTTTGTTTATAAGTTTAATTAAACCATTTTAGTTCATTATAAACATTTATTCTCTCATCAGATCAAATTAGCCTTTTAGGTAGCCTAGGAGTGCTTCAAGGTCTTAAGGATGATTCATAAAGGATAGGCCTTAGATGAACATCAAAATTCCATTAATAAAAATTTAATATGGGTTCCTTATTATTATTAATATCTTTATCTACTATGCATTATCTCATTATAGATATGATGTCTTAAACCATAACTTAATTTGGTAGACAATGAATTGGTGAGGTCAAAAGAGAAATGAGGCCTAAAGGTGATACTTTGATGTTTGAATTGAGATGATATTGACTTTTTTGGGTATATAACACCTCATTACATGTTTTTAAAATGGATCTATAATGAATATTATCTCTCAAATATCTTTTTAACCTATGTTTCATACCTTGAGGTTTTGAAATCCAACTAGTGGATTTAACCCTAGTTATTGTGTTTGAACTTTTCTTCTCTACTGAAGGGTTTCAAAAATTCATGAAATTCTTGTTTGAGGTATATAATTATCTTATTAAATATATTTAGGTCTCATATTACCTTCACATACATTTTCTTCACCACTTAATGCATACAAGCCTATGTGTTTGTGAGGGTTAGACTTATTTGGTCCTGACTGATATTTCAATATTTGTGCAAGCCTTCAATGACCCCAAAATTTCATATAGATGTTAAGGTAGCATTATATAGTCGTTATATTTTATTTTATTTCTCTTTAAATTTTCACTTTCTTCAAATCAAAAGGTACTTTCCTTATCAAGATTATAAAGGCATATAGGAGCCCAGACCGACTGTGTGTCTGCATGTTAAGGAGATTTTGGTTTAATCACTTCTTTAGATCTTATCTAGGTCATACTTAGGTTTAAAACATATTATTTGCCTCAATATATCCTTACTAATACATATTTTAACCCAAAATCCATCATAAAACCTTACTTGTCTTCTTAATGTTTGAAAACCAACTTGATTACTCAAGTTGAATTATAGTTATAAATTGGAGTTTTGGTTGCACCCTAGAGTTAGAATCCCTTCAACAAGTCACGACATGCTCAATAATATTCTATTACAATGTTAAAAAATCATAAAATTCATTAGTATTATGTAACTTTCAAGATGTCAAAAACTCATACACACACATGTATGTTATACACTTTCAAAATATAGTTGTAGGTGATGATTAGGTTCTTTTGATTGTTGAACTTGAAACCTGCTCATTTGAACTAGACCATTAGCTCTTTGACAGTGATTGAACCTCTTTGAAAGATTTTAAACCTAATTACCTATAGGTTCATTATCATTTATTATATTTAGTCATTCATGTATTCCTTTTTTCTTAGCTTGTAGGTATATTTGGATTCTTCACTCCTTCAAGGACTATAACTTGCAACCATAGATAATCAAATGTATGACAGTCATGTTAAACTTAAGACCTAGAACCATCTATGGTTTTCATGATGATCTTGAAAGACATTTTAGAGCCTAGAGGGATATTTTGAGGTCTATACCATAGTATCCAAAGCCTGTATATGCCACATTTTAGGTTTATGAGCTAAAAATAGGCCTGTATGTTAAACTTCTTCCCTCAAACTTGAAAACCCACTTGAAAAGTAGGCATGAGTGTTATCATTTTGTTTATTTTACAGAATTTGAATCATTATGATCTTTAGATAGTATTTATCACATCATCCTTATGATTATCTAAAATATCTCCTCATTCTTTAGGTCTTCCAAGTACCTATCTATAGGGCTATAACCTAATTTTCATGCAAAACATTATATCTTTCTTCATATTCCTACATAGACCTATAAATTTATTTGGATTCTCCTAGACATTGGGCCCTAATACTAAACATTTTCCACTATATTTTCCTATAAAATCATATTTTAACATTGCACTACCTTCATTTTTAATGATTTCAACTCACCTTTGGTACACATTAAAACACAATTTGCCTTAAAATGCAAACCTACAAGTCTATAGACCTATAGGTCTACATTCCTTATGATTTAGGCCATCAAATGGTGAAAAAATGATCTTTTAAGCTCTAATAACACCTATTAATTTCATTCTCACTTCTCTTGAAATTTCAAGACACTCACATAACCTTGATAATGCAAAACAAGGCCCTTAAAATCACTTTAGGCAAGTAGTCTTCACACAGTTTTCAAAATGAGGAAATACTAGATATTTGCTTAGAGAGAATGGTGTTATAATATTCATGGGAAATAATTTATGGATAATTGGATAGATTTATTTTTATTCTTAAACCTTATTCCATCCCTTAAAATTTTAAAAACCCTAAAACAAATAGGAAACCATGATTGCCACCTTTACAAACTGAGCAAAAGAAGAGATTTCTTATCAAATTACATTGACACATGTGAAATGGAACTTTGATAAATGTAAAATATTCCTATACAAACCATATATATCCTTATCAATTTTTATCATGTATTCATCTTTCTTTAAATTATCATTTCAAAGGATAAAATGAGCCTATGGGGTTGACTAGGTGTTTCAGCCCACCCTATATTCTTAATGATTGTTCATAAAGGAAAGGGGATGGCTATGATTACCAATGCCAAAAAATTTAATCTTATTATTACCCCTTCATATTTAAAAATTTTCATTATCTAACTCCCTCTCTCCTATCCTACCATTCACATGAAAATAGCCTTTACAAGCCTACCAATGGAGTGATGAAGAAAAGGAAGCATCTTTAGTGATTTTAGGACCTATGAAAGCTTGAAAATCAAGGATATTACCTATATAATACCAAAAGACACTATTAAATTATTCTATCCTTAAATTGGGCTCTTGAAGTTTGTACAAGTGCCTTAAACCACTTTTTTGGAGTTAGAACTAAAGTAACTGACCTATTATTATCATGCAAACTGATCATTTGACTTACTCATGACCACATGCACATTATAACTCCTTTTTAAATGTTTTTCCATTGAAAAATTTCATACAAATCCTTAATTTGGCCTCAAAAGTTTCTTAAATGACTTTAGAGTGCATGAAAAGCATGGTAGAAGACTAATACATGGTTAGATGACTTAAAGAGCTTTGGAAATCCACCTTTCACTTTAAATGACCTCTTCACCATAGGATTTAATGATACATGTAATAATATTACCTTGAAAAGGCTTAATTTGGCCATAATTGAAACCTAGGTTTCTCTAAAAACCTTTAAAATGCTAAACTACCTTAATCTCTTCAAACAAGTTTAACACACTTTAGATCAAGTGATCAAGAGAAAATCATGACTTGACAGACTATGTACCATCTTGACACATCATGATATACCCCCAAGACCCACTAGACTAACTTTGAAGGCATTGGAAAGCCTAGCAAAGGTATTACCTTAAACAATGCAAACAAGACCTTACAAATTCCACTTGAAGACTATCAAAGCATGTAATGGGCTATAAATAAGTTTAACAAGCATGTCAAGCAAATTTTCAAATTATAGGGGTGACAGTTTGAATTGTGAGGTCAAACTTGTCAATAGTAAATGAAAGGGATTTTTTGAATGAAATTAAAGAAGAATTAAGATTTGCAGTGGTAATCAACCTTAGAATAGTCATAATAGAAACCAAGGTGAATGAGTTGTCGCAATATGTCAAAGATGTGTTAAAGGATTATGATGATGTCATAGTATATGAACTACCTAGTGAGCTTCTACCCATGAGGAAAATTATTCATCATATTTACTTAATTCTAGGAATAAGGTTACCTAATAATGCTACATATAAGATGACACCATAGTAAAATGTTGAGATTAAAAAGAAATTTCAATAAATTTTGGACAAGGGGATGGTTAAATAGACTCTAGGTCCATTAAAAAAATTACTATAAGATACAAATGTCCTCTACCAAGGATTAAAGACTTGATGGATTGTTTGAGTGAGTCAAACTATTTCTCCAAGATTGACCTCAAAAGTGGATACTACCAAATGAGAATCAGGCATGGAGATGAATGTAAAATAGCCTTCAAGACTAATGAAGGGTTGTATGAATGGCTTTTCATGCCATTTGGCCTCACTAATGTAGCTATTACATTCATGAGGCTTATGAATGAAGTCCGTAAGCCCTTCATAGGTAAGTTTAATGTAGTTTATGTAGATGACATTTTGATTTACAATCATATCAAAGAATAACATCTCCATCATTTGAATTTGGTTATGAGAAGATTACAATAGGATAAGCTACTAATAAATCTCAATAAATGTGTATTCATAAATACATAATTATTATACCTTGTCTTTATGATATCACAAGGAGTGTTAAAAATGGATAGGGATAAATTGAAATCCATAATGGAGTGGCCAACTTCCAAGTCAGTTATAGACGTAAGAATTTTTCATGGCCTTGAAAGATTTTATAGGAAATTCATTAGAAATTTTAGTGGAATTTGTGTTCCCATCATAGATACTATCAGAGGAGATAATAAAAGGTTTGTGTGGATTGTCTTAGTTGAGAGGAACTTTCAGATTTTGAAGAATAAGATTACTAAATAGCCCATACTAGCACTCCCTAACTTCAACAAAGTTTTTCAGGTGAAATGTGATGTAAGTGGAGTAGCCATTGGGGTTTTCTTAAGCCAAGAGGGTAGACCTATAGCCTACTTTAGTGAAAAACTAAATTATGCTAAAAATAAGTACTCATCTTATGATTTTGAGTTCTATGCAATGGTGTAGGCCTTGAGGAAATGGAGGAATTTTCTAATGCCTAAATATTTTATGATTTTCATAGATAACCATGATCTACAATTTATCACTAGCTAGCCCAAGCTCAAATAGAGGCATATGGAGTGGTTAAAATATTTATAGAAATTCACTTTTACTATCAAACATAAGAAAGGATAGATTAATAAGGTAAAATATGCTTTAAGTATGATGGCATTGCTAGTCAATGAAGTTTATCTTGAGAGTGTAGGAATTGAATCCCTTAAGGATTTATATGAGAGTGACAAAGATTTTCAATAGGCCTATAAGGCTTGTAAGCATCTAACTACCTTGAATAAAGAACCATGGTTGGGTTACATGATACAATATGGCTTATTGTTCAAATGGATATATTTATGTGTGAAAAAGAGTTTAATGAGGGATAACTTGATCAAATAAAATCATCATGGGAGCATGGAAGGACACTTTGGACTTGACAAGACATTAGAGTAACTCATTACGCATTAATTATGGCCTAGAATGCAAGCTGAGTTAAGAAGGTATGTATAAAGATGTAAGGTTTGTTAAATTTCTAAGGTTAAAATCACAAATTCAAGTTTATATCAACTTTTACCTATCCCAAATAGACCATAGGACTTTATTTATATGGACTTTGTCATGAGGTTGCCTTAAAATCAATGAGGATATGACTATCTTTATAGTGGTGCATAGGTTTTCTAAGATGGCACACTTTATACCTTGAAAAACTACCAATGATGCTACACATATAGTAAATTTATTATTTAAGGAGGTTGTTAGATTATATGGATTCCCACTAAGCATCATATCTAGTAGGAACACCAAATTTGTAGGTCACTTTTGGAGGACCTTATGTAAAAATCTTGGAATAATTATGAGTTTTAGTCTATCATACCACCCTCAAATATATGGATAAACTAAGGTGGTTAACAAGAGCTTAGGAAACTTGTTCAAGTGCCTATCAAAATATAACCCAAGAAATGAGATTTAGTACTACCACAAGCAAAGTTTACATACAATGACTCCTCCAATAGGAGCATTGGCATGAGTCCATTCTAGGTTATGTATCACATGCATCCAAGAGGGGTTTTTGAGTTGATATACTTGAGAAAAATGGAGAAAATAAGTGTTGAAGGAGAGGATTTTGTTGTGGCTATGAAATAAGTACATGAACAAGTGAAAATATAGTTAGAGATAAGTGTGGACAAATACAAGAAGTAAGCAGACTTGAGGAAAAGAGAAGTTAGTTTTGAAATTGGTGACACGGTTTTGGATCACCTAAGGAAGAAGATATTTCCAAAAGATAAGTATAAAAAACTCAAGATGAAAAATTTAGTTCCTTTCAAAGTTCTAAGGAAGCTTTCTAATAATGACTATGAGATAGAGTTGCCTCGTGGAGTGGGCATATCTCCCAATTTATATGTTTCAGTTTTATATCCATTTAAATAAGGTGATTATAGTAATAAAACAATAAGAGAATAAGGTATAGTATTCCAATAATGGACAAGCTAGTTACCAAATACTAAGAAGGAGGAGTTGGAGATCATATTAGACAAGAAGACTATGAAGAAAATAAGAAACAAAGAGTATTTTCAATATCTAATGAAGGGGAAACACCATCCTCTTGAATATTCCACTTTAATTATAAAATAAGAGATCAAGAAACATGGGAATACTCTTGCAAAACTCGTGAACAACAGTTCATGAGTCCATTTTTTTGCCCCTTGGGAATATGATGTTGGAGCATCACTACTAGCTTCATTTTTCACTTATTTTGATCAATTTTGGTTTGCATAATTAGTCCTAGTGGTTATATATGTCTTATATTCCCTATTTTAATAATTTCTATGTGTTAGATTGGTCTAAATTTTGAGTTTGGCTTCATTTGGTATTTTCCTGCCATTATGACCAATTCAAATTTTTGAATAGTTTTATTTAGTTTAGGAGTCTTTTACAAAATTTTAGTAGATGTTAAAGATGGTTTTTGGTTTGTCTATATGTCTAGATGATCTTAAAGTTATTTCTAGTGTTTTTACACTTTGGTTATTTCATTTGTCATGTTTGATCGATGGTCTATTTCACAATGCATTTATGTTCATTCAAAGACCTACATTGGAGCAATCTTGAAACATTTAGAGTCTTTGTAGGAGATTATAATTTTGTAAATATTTAAATGAATCATAATGATATATGATAAATAATTTTTTTTAAGCACTAATAATTAGAGAGAGATATTATATATCTCAAATAAAGAAGACAATCATATCAATAATTATGTGCATGTTGTTTTAGTGAATTTTAGCTTATATTTTGAAAAGGGAAGAAGAAACTAAATATGGGTATGGTTGAAAAAAATATTTGATTATGCATGTGTTGAACTATATGATTATTAATAACTCTTCTTTGTCTTAGAAGGATTACCTACACATAAGATATCACTAAAGCAAATGGTTGGCTAGATAGATAGTTGAGTGGATTGGGTAGCGTTAGCTAGATCCTAGAAGCAAAATCTTCCTTAGGGGCTATCAATCCACACATTTTAAACAATTAAGTTTATAAATAGAATTATAAATTACTTTCATTGAATAATCAAAAGGTAATTAAAATGAATACAAAAAATGCTTGATAAATAAATATACTAGAAATGACTAATATAGTGATAAGCAAGTCAACGCTAGTGCTAAATAGCTTGGGTCTATGAGTAGACAAGAACACAAAAAATCAAATTTAGTTGAGGGTAGGTAGGTGGAAATATCTTTTTGTTATTTCCTACCATAGTGACCATTAGTATTTTGGGTGACCATTGATCGCTAAGGTGACCATCGGTGGTCAAGCTAACCATCGATGGTTAGGCAAACCATTAATGATTGAGACAACCATCAATGGTTACTATGTGTAGGTTTGGGTAGTAAATGGTTAGATTGATGGGATCACAAAGTTGAATTCTAAGAGATGGGTTGGTGTTGGGCTGAGTGTGAAAGGCAAATAAATTAATTGAATACTAAAAAATAAATACTTAGCTTACAAAAGGTTGATCAGGTGGGTGCTTGAGGTGTTTGACTCATAGGTGGAGTTTGTTGTGATTTTGATAGAGTAATGACACTTAACACTTTGGTAGGGTGGTGGTATAAATTTAGCTCTCTGACATGATGGTTGAATCACTATATTTTTTATGATTATTGACCTATAAAATAAAGTAACTCTAGATGCACAAGCTCTTGATAATAATTGTAGATGGATTTTCACCTCCCTGCTCCTCTCTTCTTGTAGGTAAGGCAAGAGACTTATAACTAGATGTTAAATAAGCCTTATAATTTTAACTCATACATGTAATGGCTTGTACTCAGATTTAAATGAGTTATATTTAGAAAATAAAGTTAGGTGGCTTGCATGTTGGTGGTTGGGGAGGTGCACCCTAACTATCAATAATTAGGGTGACTGTCAACATTCATCCTGACTGTCAAAGGTCAAGGGTAAAGGGTGAATATGGGTAAAATGGTAGGTTAAATTAGTTGGTCAAACTAAATTTATTTAGGCTTGGTTTGGGGTTAAAGGGTTAGATTGTTCCCAAGGGGGTCCTAGGGTAATTTCAATATTTAAAGTCATAATGTGCAAATTTTTGGTATCTACATTTTGCCCCTTTTTGTTATGCATCTTTGAATCAACAAGTTGAAAAAAAAAATAGATTACTAGTCAAAGGTTTGATTGTCTTGAGTATGGGATGAGGTCTTCCCCCTCAAATTAGGATTCGATGAGGTAAAACATAACAGGTGTGTGTTTGATAACATGGTTGAAGAAGGTGGAAGTCATGAAGGTTGGGCATTGTAGCATAAGTGCGTGCACAAATTATGATAAAAAGAGTGATCATCAAGATCATGCATTGATGAGGCTACCATGGTTATTAAAAATAAAGGTTGATGCTAAAAGGATAAGTGACAAGTGGACTATATGACCGTAATTAGGTATGGTGGTTGGGTACACTCACAATTCTCCTAAATGATGTTTGTGATTCAGTGGGTATCCAAGGCAGGAAGTGTTCCTAATGAAAACACAAACTAGTCAAGTGTCATGGGTATTTGAGGAAGGAAGTGCTCTAAATAATACATAAGTAATTCAGGTAAGTATGATGTGGTGAAAGCTCAAAAGTGGTCAATATGGAAATGGTGTCACTGTAGTCAAAGGACTAGGTAAAAAGTCATCACAAAATGTGCACTAGTTAGGCTAAAGTAGACCAGTGGCAAGGTGACGAGACAGTTGGGTTGGGTGGAGAAGGTAGTCTCCATGGGTGGGTGTGTTGACTTGATTCTACTTAAAAATGGCTACTCAAGGTAAGAGCAAAAAAGGTGAACCTCTTAACCATCAATAGTCAGGGTCCTCAAGGGTAATTATCAATAGTCACCCTGAGCATCGATGGTCAGGGTGCAAACCCTAAAAGGCCATGGGTCAAAAGTGAAAATGGAATTACATTTTACTCATTGTAACTTTTATCATTATTAACTTTGGATCTTTGGTGTTTGGTGTAGTGGGTGAGGAATTTTTGACAATGATTGTTTGAGAGGCATTAACTATTAGCTAAGATGGACTTAGGTATACTGAGATAGTATGCAGGGAGTACATGAATGTGAATGAGGACATGCAAGAGGTCCATGGAGGTGACTATAGAACAAGGTAAGGGATGTTATTCAAATTGGTAGAGTAGTTGGGTTTTGCATATGTTGCTTCATTTTATTGGTTAGATATTCTACGAGGGTGGGTTTTAGGTTTTTCCCTAGGTAGGTTTTAGCTAAATTTTATTGGTGAAAGTTGAATATGGTAGGGTGGGGTAGGTAAATAGGGGTAGGCATAGGTATTTAGGTTAGAATTAAGGAAATATTTAATTTGTTTGGGTAGTTAGGGTTTTGGGTGTTCCATTAACAGAACACCCATAATGACCATCAATGGTCATGATCAACCATCGATGGTCAACATTTATATAAATATAGATGCTTGACCATTGGTGGTCACCATGATCATCAATGATCACTTAGTGTAATATAGGCCTTTGTAAAACATTTAAATTTTTTAAGGTATAACAAGTGTTGAAAGGTATGGTATAGGCTGACCCATAAGTTAGGTGGGAAGTTTGGTGGGTTAGAATGTGAGGTTCAAGTAGGTAGGAGTCAAACAAGTGGTAAAATGATAAGGTTATATAGGTTGAATATGATAAGGATATAAGAAATAATAGTATAGGTGTCTAATATTATTGATATAGATTGTGTAAAGGCACAAGAGTAAATATAGATGTGTGATATGTACCATACATCTTCATAGAGGTTCATGAGAGGATGACCCCTATAGACTAGGAACATATGAAGGAGGTCAACCTTAAATCAATGAGACACTACCAACATGTACCTCATGATGCATCTATAATTTTGGCCCTCATTTAGAGATGGCATCCTACCATGAACACTTTCCTACTACCCACTAGTGAGCTCATGATCCTACCAAAGGATGTGCACTGGATTACATAATTTCCCCTTTGAGGTGACACAATATACCATATTGAGAGAGAGGAGAGGAATGATCTGTTAGAGCTTATGTATGGATATGACCAGGATCATATCAGATGGCATGTTGAGGGCTTCAACTATTTTATGATCTATCAGAGGGTGAGGGATGAGAGGAGAATGATGACCATGATGATGATGGTTGTGTCTTGTTGTTCCCTTCCTAAATTGAGTTATGTGAAGTTCCCATACTTGATGCTCATGGTTTTATTTGAGATGTTATTAGAAAGGATAGTGTTTGGTTGGGTACATGTTCTCTTGGTACAAATATACAAGGAGTTATGGGGTTTTAGGGCCCACAAGAGATATGGCATTAGCATTAGTTTGGTTCTACATTGTTGGGCCTATGGGTACATCTAGGTGTTGAGGCCAATGGGGCTGCCATTGGTAAGATACACTTAAATAAAGTTCCTGGTTAGATTCATATGGTGTAGAGGTGACTTCATTGCTTCAAGTATAGGATGATGATCCCATGATTTTGATTTGTTCAGGGGTGATTTAGGTATAGTGGTGATTGGAGACATCACCTAGAGACCATATGTTTAGTTTTTAGTATGGCCTGACTACAAGAAGTAGGCATTCTCCTTATAGAGTTATAGGTGCATTCTTGGTAAGAAAGATGGGGAAGTAGAGCTTCTCCCCTTGGGTAGGGTTCATAGGTAATTCAACCTTGTTTAGGGTATTCTAGGTATATTTACCAGGTATAGGCATGAGTATGTAGAGATCCTATTACTTGAGCTATATCTTATGAGGACACTACTAGATCATGAGGAGATACCAGCTAGGCCATAGTTAGATGACATTAATTTTGTAGATGACTACATGGCATGGTACCAAAATTTATATGCAATAGCAGATATTGGTGATGGTGATAGTGGTAGGAGGCCTACAGATGTGGACCTCATAGGGAGAGGGGATCAGAGGGCACAAGTATAAGGGGTGTCCCAAACACTCAAGTAGGATTGGCACTAGCCACTGCACAGGCATAGGTCACAACACTATAGGGTCAAGTGGTTGATTTATAGGGTTAGGTTTCTACTATTATAGGTGATAAGGACTAGGCAAGAGCCTCACTTGCCTTAGTTACATAAGAGAGGGATTCCCTAAGGTAGAGAGGAGGAAGGGTAGTGTCACTTATAGGACCATCAAGCACCATCCCCATAGCATGATACCTAGATATAGTGGAGGATCTATGGTATTATGAGGATATAATCTTGAGGTAGTGTCCTAATGAGCCTCAATGGGGTGAGTACAAAGCGAGCTTGGTGGGTAGTGCCAGTGTGGTGACACTAGGGCAGTGAGTAGCACCTATAGGTGGATAGATAGGTACTACAAGTGGATAGGTACTAGATCCTAGTGGTATGCTAGGAGACAATGGATCCCCAAGGGAATATATATGACATAGTTCATACATATCATATATTGTTGTATATCATTTTGATTTTGGCCTACAATTTGATGTGGTGAGATGTACATTTTGAGAGAGAGAAACATGTATATCTATTTATACACATTATGATGTTATCTGACTCATAAGATATATATGATCCTTGTTTATTACTAATACTCATAGTCTATGATTTACTTTGATGTTGATGCTTATGATGTGATGGTTATATTGTTTATGGATTGTGTTTCCTGGTTGTTTATGGCACATGCTAAATTTTAATGAGTATAAGCTTCATTATTTATATTTAGTCATACTATGAAAAATGGTTGACTACTTTTTTGCTCATGGATTCTATTATGATATTATGTTTGTTATGATTATGATTACAATTATGCATTTGCTTATGATATATGTGCATATGCTCTGTTGTTAATTTGTTTTATGGTAAAACACATAAGGCAAGTCAAATAACAATACTAGATGGGAGAACAGAGAATATTATCAAGAGACAAATATTTTAATGAAAATATTAACTAACCACAATAGGATAGGAAGAGGATATGATGATTCTTCTTTGATAAGGACTAATACAAAACCAAAGATGGATTGGCTTAATTAACATAATCCCTTGGAATGATTCACATTAACATTCGTTAGGTGGTTAAAAAGGTGTCATGCTCATAGAATGTCAAGTGAGCTCAAACATTTCTTATAATGTATAAAAGGGAATATGGATGCAAATGGATCCTTCATGTGAGACTAGCATGCTTCTTTTGTAGGTGTCCAAAGAGATAGTATAAATAATTCTATGTCATACAAAGTGTAGACTGATCAATGTGGGAATTCTACTTGTGAAAGTTGATTGTGGCTTCCATTTTATTTTGTTGTATGAGAGCCAATTGTGGATTTCAAGATTTTTTTTTTGTGGTTTTTAAAATGGGACATTTGCTTTGTTACTATATATGGGAATCTAATCAATGTAAGAAGATTTCAAGAAATTTCTATGCTTTTGACAAATGCTTTACTCAACCATCCTTCAAGGGAATGGTCTAAGTTTATTTGATTTTTTCAATGTTTTGTGATATTTTTACTTCAAGGGAGAATTCTACCTTATATTTGTGAAATTTTAGTATGCTTATGTAGTTGTCCTTTAAGGGAGTAGTCTACAAATGCTAAGAATGACCCATGATTGTCATTGGTTTGGATTTTGATTTTTGCTTGTTTATTTTTTTGTTTGACATAGGCATTCTTATATAGGCTTAAGGGTTTACCTTGATGAAGGTAAAACTAAAAACAAAAAAAGGTTGACTATATTTAAAGAGATTTAGGTGACAATGATCATGGGAATCTATCTTGGAAGAGGGGTGGAAAGCATCATGAGAATCATCCCATGGTAGAACTGTGGTACCCATTGTTCAAGATTAGGATATGACTATGATGGATAATCACATGATTTAGTTTTAATTAATTTTACCTATAATAGGGAGATTAATGTGGTTGAAATCAAGAGATGAGCTTAAGTTAAAACAAAAGGTGAACTTAATCCTTAACAAAAGAATAGATGCATATGCAAACTATTGAGGGGCTTAAGTTTTAGGTTGCCTTCAGGAGAGGACAACTGGTAAGCTCCTGATCCATACTTGTGGGTTATGATATAGGGTCCAAGATAATTGAAATAAAACTTTCCCCACTTATTTTTCTACATATTGGTGACATGTTGATTTTCTTGTAGGATGAGGTCTCTGATGTTGAATTCTCACACTCGAAGGTCTTTATTATAGGCATGTTTAACATGATCTTGGTAGACATGGAGATGGGTAAGGGATAATAATTGATGCTCATCAATTAAATTAAGTTGAGCTAAATAATGTTGATGATAATCATCATTAGAAATTATATCTTACAAAGATATGCAAAGAGAGGGTATTTGGACTTTAAGAGGCAAAAATACCTCCACTCCAAACACAATAAAAATGGGTAGCTCCCATGGGATTTTAAATGCTAGTGCAATATACCCATAAGTTGAAGGGTATGTGTAAATTCCAATCCCAACTAGATACATTGACCATTTTAGTTAGCATGTTGTTAAGAGATTTATTAGAGGCCTCAACCTGTCCATTCATTTGAGGTTTATAGGGTGAGGAGAAGCTTAACTTAATGTTGAATGCATCACAAAGACCCTAGACTTACTTGTTCTTAAAAGACTTACCATTTTCAGTGATAATCTTGTAGGGAACACTAAAATGGTAGATGATGTGATGGTTGATAAAATTGACAATCTTCTCTATTTTGGTTAAGACTAAAGGAATAACCCCTACCCATTTGGTGAAATATTCAATCACAGTGATGATAGAATGGTGTCATTGTGAGGAATGGGGTTCATTTCACTGATAAGGTCTAGACCCCATTGTGAGAAAGGCTAGAAATCAGTGGAAATGTGAAGACTATGGCTAGGTGTATGATACAAATTAGTGTATTATTGGCATTTAACACACTTTTTCACATAATCACAATAGTCTTGGTTAAGGTTGGGCTAGTAATAGCCAAGGCAAAGGATGTGTTTAGCTATAGTGATGCCACTAAAGTGTCCCCAAAATATTTCATCATGCATTTCCTTGATAGAGTGAGAGGCTTCATGACTGTATAAGCAACAAAAGAGGAGGCCATCAAAGCCATGTTTATAAAGAATTCCTCTCATAATGGTATAACATGACGTACTCTATATAAACACTCTTTGAGTAGTCTTGGAAATTCTAAAATGAATGATGGCAAGGTTGAGGTAGTCAAAGGTCTATTGGTACCAAAGGCTAGGTAGGGTCTCCTTCACATTAAAAATGGTGGGATAATCTAGTTTGACAAAAGAAGGTTGGGTAAGTTTATGGATAATGATAGATAGGTTAGAGTCAGATGGTATAGATAGGATCTAAGAGGTGATGGAATCCATGATATCGACAAACTTATTAGTAGATCATAGGGTTGATTAGATATGATAATGTTAAAATAATTATAACAATTAATCAACTAGTTGTTTGTACTATTTCAGAACATCATTCTTACACTAGTAAGAGCCATTGATTTGATTGACCACAAGTTGGGATTCACCAAAGATGTTGATTGTTTTTACTCCCAGGGCTAAGGAAATTTGAAGGCCTATCACTAGGGCTTCATACTCAGACATATTATTGGTATATTCAAAATTAAGCTTAAAAGACAAAGGAAGAGGTTCACCATCAAAGTGAATAAGGATGATACCAGTTCCCCCACCATGCTGACATTTTGATCCATCAAAGAACATGGTGAGTTGATAGGTAAAGTCTACCTAAGAGAGGGTCATGATGAACTCATCAAGGAACTCAAGAGGAAGAGGTTGGTTTTCAACTAATGGTTCTTCAGCCAATTGGTTGGTAATTACTTACCACTTAATTGACTTTTTTTGAATTAACTTAAGGTCAAACTCTGGTAAAATCATGAGCCATTTGGCCATGCACTTATTTTGGTATGGCTTGAAGTGCATGTACTTGAGTGGGTCGGTATTGGTTGACATAGGTTTTATGGTTAAGAAGGTAGTGGTAAAGTTTGGTGACCACAAAGACTAAATCTAAGAAAATATTCTTAGTATGGGTATACCAAGTCTCATACTCTAAAAGTGTGCAGCTAATATATTAGATAGCTATCTCTTTATGTTGTTCATCTTGATGAGCAAGTATTACCCCTAGGGAGTGGTCAGTAGTAGAGATATAAAGGTAGAAAGGTTGGTAGTCCTTGGGAGGGGTGAGGATAGGTAGAGACAAAATGTACCTTTTGATTGAATCAAATCCCTTTTAGTAGTCATTATTCCACTTAAAAGAGATGTCCTCATTCAAAAGGTGGTGGAAGGGTTGGCATCAGTCCAAAAGCTAGGAGATAAAGTGATGAATGGATTGGAGATTCCCCTACAAACTATAGAGTTTCTTGAGGTTGATTGGAGGAAGCATGTTGAGGATGGATTTGATCTTGGTGAGATCAACTTTGATTCCCTAAAAGGAGACAATAAAACCAAGGAGCTTTCTTGATAGGACCCAAAAAAAACACTTTTTGGGGTTTAGGCAGACATGGTAATGGATGAGGCACTCAAAGATGAACTTAATAATGACCAAATGGTCCTTTCAAAGTTTGAATTTTTTGAGGACATCCACGTAGTCCTCTACAATCTTGTGGATAAGGTCATGGAAGATATAGGTCATGGCACATTGGTAGGTTGCACTAGCATTCTTTAATCTGAAAGGCATGACTCTATAGTAGAAGGTTACCCATGGGGTGGTAAAGATGATCTTGTGCTAATATTTGGGGATAATTATGATCTGATTATAACCCAAGAATCTATTTATAAGAGATAACATCTCATGGATGGCTATAAGATAAACTAGTTGGTCGATGTTCGATAGAGTAAAGTCATCTTTGGGGAAAGTGAGGTTGAGGTCACAAAAGACCACACAAATGCATAGTCTTGTGGATTTGTTGATAGGCATGATATTTGAGATGCATTATGGATATTCAATGGGTTAAATAAAATTGATAGATATATGATGTTGAAGCTCTTCTTTGATAAGAAGGTCTATACAAGGATGCATGCATCAAAGCTTCTACTTGATGAGCTTGGCACAACGGTTGGTGACTATGTTATGGGTAGAAATGGTGGGGTAAATTCTAGTCATGTCACTATAAGACCAAGCAAATGCTATGTTATAGCCTTAGAATAAAGAGGGTAAATCCTAAAGTTCATTGGTATTCAATGATTGTCTAATTTTGACAATGTAAGGTTGTTCGAAGTGCCCAAGTTGATATCCATGGTAGATTGTTTCAACATGGTCAAGTTCTTGGGAGAAATGTATTTATGAATTGAATAATCTAGGGCACCAAGATAGGTGAGAATGGAATCATCATCTTGGTACTTAATAGTATTAATGGTAATAAAGTCATCTCCTATCATCTCAAGATGGATCAAAGGGATGGTTACAGTTTCCCCCTCTTTTTGATAAGTTAGGGGTCTTAGGGTAATCATGTTGATGAAAAAAATTTATGTGGGATGATAATATCATCCTCACATGTAGGTGGAGAGGCTGGTGAGGAAGGGGTGTCTTCCTCGATAATGGTGGTGGTAGGTGGTTTGGTTTACTTCTTTATAGTTGGAATGAAATTGAGGTCATGTTTCTCATGATGATTTATGGTCTTAATGTAAATCAACTCATATGGGCCATTCTCATATCACCCAAGACTAAATCCTTTCCAAGCACACCTGTGGAGGTATATCTTGGCAAAACTCATCTTGTCTAGATAGGAGAAGCTATAGGTGAATGGTCAAGGTGAAGAGAAGGCAGTGGAAGCACCTAGTGGTTTTTTGAGTCCCCCATAGATGAAATGGGTTTGACAATGTGAAGGTCTAAAGAGAATAATGGATCTAAAATTAGGGTCATTTTTGGGTTGGTGTTCAAGTTTCCCATACTCTTGGGGAGTAGGAAAAGCATCAAGGGCAAGGAGGTGATATTACCCCAGTGAAAGATATTGGAATGTTGATTCCAAGGGTTCTAAGGTGGGAATCTGATTAGAGGGGATGTATCATCTAGTCAATGTCTCATTGGTATAATGAGTTAGGACTTCCTCTTTCATGGTGGAGGTCTTATCCTTGGTTAAGGAGGGCGTGCTAGATGGGGGTAGGATGACATCATTGGGTTGGTAGGTCATGTTGCCTTTTAAGAAGGGACTTGGGTGAGCTTGGATGGTGATGACCTAGCCTTTATGCTCAAATTTAATTTAATGATGTAGGTTAGAGGGGATGTAACCCATGAAGTGGATTCAAGGTCATCCCATCAAAACATTGTATTAGAATTCACTTTCCACTACATAGAAGAGTTTGTGGAGAGTGTGAGACCCTACATAGATATGAAGGACAAAATTTCCTAAGGTAATGGTCATGGTGTCATTAAAATATTAGAGGATGGTTGAGGTTTTAGACATGACATTATCTAGAAGGTTGAGTTAGTTATAGGCATGGGAGGAGATGATATTAATACTATCTCCCCCATCAATCATGACCCATTTGATTTGGGTTTGGTTGATGTAAGTAGTAATAAAGAGAGGGGGTCTAGGTCATCTAGATGGATAGAAGGTATTTTTGAATCCTTAAAGGTCACAAGGTTGGAAATTTGGAGAGCACCAACAAAGGTTTTGAGAGGTTAAGGATCTTTATGTTGGACCTCTATCGATTGAAATGCCTCTATCATTATTTAGTGATGATGAGGTGAAGTAGTAATCATCTCATTTAAGTTCATCTTTGTTGAGGTCTGGTGAATTTGTTTGAACACCACTTTCCTGATGGATTTGGAGGGGTTAGATTGGAAAGTACCCAAGATAAAAACCTTATGTTTGGTTGAAGGTGAAGGCACTTATTTTTGGTTTTGTTGATAGGTGGAAGATGGGTATGTCCATGGAATGGACACTTTGGCCTTCCCCTTATCCTTTTATTAATTATGTGATCATGTGACCACATGGATAGTATGGATAGAGGGAAGAGTTGGGGTAGGAGAATTATTTGGTTTTTAGTCACTCTGAGGTGAGAGTGGAGGAATAGGTATGTTTTGCTAGTGGTTGTTAGTTATTAGATTGATGATGGGCCCATGGGAGGTTCATCTATTAATATATCATCCTTATCATAGAGTTGATGTATAATGGTTTAGAGAGATTTTCAATTCTTCATGTCATGGTCTGGTGTCCTATGATAGGAACACACTTGGTGGTCATTATACCAGATGGATTTTCAACTAAGAGGATTGAACAGCCTAATAGGGGGTAAGGTCAAGAAATAATCTTGTATTAACCTTTGAAAAATGTCATATTATGATTCATCTAAAGGTGGAGAGACTTTAGGGGTTTTGGTCTTGGTTAGTAAGGTATAAGTCCTTTTATGATAAAGTTTGTTGATGGAAGGTTTAGGTAAGGTAGGTTATTTGGTTGGTGGTTTTTTTTTTGGTAAGATGGTGGTTGAGAAAGTGGAGGTAAAAGGTTTTAAGATAGGTATCTTGGTAATTGATGGTTTGGAGACATTAGGTGTGTCTGAAAGAAAGTGTGTTGGTGTAACCAATAATTATGGTTGGGTCTTGGTTGGGACAACTGAATTTCTAATAAAAGTGGAGGGATGAGGCCCCAAGATAGAGGGAAAGGTGGATGGAGGTATGAGTTTGGCTCTCTATCCTTTTAGTTTTTCTACTCCCTTGGTTGATTTGGGTTGGTGTTTTGTTGTTGGGTTCAGTGAGGTAAACTCCACCTTCATAGATGGGTGATTAAAAATTTGTGTAGGGAGGGTGCCAAGGTTTTTCATTGGTTTGGTCAATTTGGTTGGAGAAGGTGATTTTGTTGCTTGGGGTTTAGGTATCTTGTATGGTTGAGGAATTGTTGGGTTGGTGGAGGCCTTCATCAGTTTGGTTGGTAAGATAGGGGTTTGGATAATAAGAGTGGTGGGTTGGTCTGCTAACGGTGTGGTTGGAGGTTATTGCTTGGTGATATAAGGTATCACTAATTGTTGCCAGAAGGTGGTTCAATCCATGTCAAGGTTGGAGATAAATTAAATTTTTGTACTAACCTAGAGAATGGTTTTTAGGATGGTTTTATTCCCTGGATAGTGGACCTAAAATATAAGTCCATAGGTTGAGATAGAGGGATGGTAACCTCATCATTTTCCTTAATCAAAGGATGCAAGGTTTAAATGGGTGACTCTTCTATGGGAGGTGCAGACATGGGGGCTTCCTCTTCAAGAATTATCTCCAAAGGGACAATAAGTTGCTTGGTGTTTAAGGGAGAAGGTAAAATGGGTACTTGTTCTAGTATGTTGATTGAAGGAGGGATTGATGGCTCCACTACCTCAATAAGTGGAGGAGGATAAAGGGGTGATTATTCATTTTGGACCTCCAAATGTGGACAAGGTAACTCCACTACCTTAATAAGTGGAGGAGGAGATTAATAGATAGGTTGGTTAGTAGGTTCTTTAGCAATGAGGGTGCCAAAAACCATGTTAACATTATGGGCATCATGAGAACACTCAACCATGTTGCTCTCATTTTTGGCAGGTGCATGATTGGGGAAAGGCTACCTAAAGATGTCAAGGGTATAGTTTTAAGGTGCATTGGGGTTATCAAACACAATCTCACCCTTGTCAATGAGGGATTGAACAATGATATTTAAGGTGTTACACATAATAATGTCATGTCGTACTACTTGATGGAAGGCACATAGATCATTATCATTATACCAACTAGGTGCAAGATGAGAAGAATCAATTCGTTGAGGTGGTTAATAGGAGGAAGTTGTATGATATTAGATTTCAATAGCTTTTCCAAGATCAAAGCATAAGATTCTTCAAGTGTAGTAAATTACTTCTGGTTGTTCTAATTTTGGTTCCTTGTGTTTTGCTTTGAAGAACCAAAGGAATTTGGTTGGTTGACAGATGATGGAGAAGTGGCTTTAAGGACAACTATGTTCATATTTCCTTTAATTTTGGTCCCAGTGTTGGTTTGGTTTCTCAATTTTGAGGAGGAATCCTCATTGGTTTTGTAAGTAGAGTTCTTGTTTTTCAGTTTTAGCTTCCTTCATTAATGGCTCTGTTCTCTAATTTACACACCATGGTGAAAGATTCATCAAATTTTTAGAATCTCTAAACACATAATGTGGAAGAGATGTGTTTGGCACATGCATGAGCAAAGGTTTCAATCAATTCAAGTTGTGGTAAGGAGAAAGAAAGATAATTGATTAGGCTTTTATAATGGGCTACAAAATTGGTAATAGATTCATCATCAAGTTGTCAAATAGAGTAGAGGTTATTTATAGAAACCTTCTTAGAGATATTTATCAAAAAGTGATCTAAGAAGGTTTGAGCCAGCTGGGTGAAGGAGAACAAATAGTGTTTGGTTATGTAACTATACCAATCCAATGTCAAACTAGCTAGGGATAGAGGGAAAGTGTAGAGGAGGGCATCATCATAGGAAATCAAATAACATGAGTGCTTGAATTCCATAAGGTGATGTTAGGGATCTTCCTTACTCTAAAAAATGGAGAACTTGGGAAGCTCCCATTGAGAAGGATATGGTCTGATAGGCATAGATGGGTGGATGGGCTCATTACAGATCTAGTCATATGATAGAATGTTGTGATCTCCAGAGATGGATGACTCTAAGGTATTCATATTATCCATGAGCATCTTCATTAGATCTATTTGGGGTTGTGCACTTGTAGGGTTGTAAGGTGCATACTATGGTTAGGGTTGAGTGACATATTGACAATTTATCAAAGGTTGAGAAGCTACCACATATGGGTAAGTGGTCACAAATGGCCAAGTTGAAGTCAAATATGAATATGTGGTCACTAGTGGTTGGGTAGAGGGTACATATTTTTGAGTAGGTGTGGGTGGTTGAGTTCAAGATAAGGGATAAGTGGTAACCTAGTAGTGATAGGTAGTAAGGTAGAAGGTATTAGTTTTAATACATTTTTAAGTGGAGTGGGTGTAGCTAGAGGAATGGTAGTGATGTTGGTAGTGGGTACTCCAACAATAATTGGGGTATGGGTAGGTAAAGGTTGGGTGGTGGTCATGTTAGAAGAATTGTTTGTCAGGATAGGAGGTGTTTGGGTGTTAGAAGGTTGAATTGGTTGGTTCTACATGGTTGTTTCAAATGGGTTGATAGCTAAGGCAAATTCTTGAGTAGCTAACGATTAGGTGGTTATACTGACAATAGAAGATTTACCTAAAAATCCCAATGGCATACCATAGGGTGGATTGGTAAGTGGTATCAAAATGGGTGTATGGTGAGATATTGTGATAAAAATAATGTTACAAGGCTACCAGGTTATTATCTAAAAATGCAAAAAAGGTTGGGTCACTTTGGGAGACTATTTGAGGCACACTAGAAGTATCAAAATGATGAGAAGAACTCTTAGCATATGAGATATACTCCATAGATGTAGAGGTAGAGGAGATTGGATAATCTATAGATGGGTCTTTACTTACTAAATCTCTTTGTTGTTGATGAGTAAGAACCATGCAAGTAGGATAAGAGGAAAAAATGAAGAATCTTATAACTCAAATAGAGATAAAATAATAAAATGATCAAGGAAATCCAACACACACTAGAGTATATTAAAATCTTATGGTTAATTTTAATCTTGCTTTTGGCTTATGCCTTAAGTTATGACAATGTGTGATAGAAGTTGGTTTGTAGATAAGGTACTATAGAAGTAATCTATGGTTGGTTTTGAGTTTTCTAGGTGCTAAAAAGGATCTACATTAAGAATCAATATTTGGCTTGGTTTTAGGTCCTACCCCCTCACTTCACACACCACAACAATAAGGGTGTTAGGTGCTTAGCCAATATATATTAATTTCTAGAGTTTATACTCAATCAGAGAGTTGAGTTGGTTCTCCCGTTGGCAATGACCTCCAAGTAGGATCATCAGGAAATGGTAAGGTGACTGTTAGGTGTGAAATCCTAGTCAAGCCTTGTCTTAAGTTTGTTTGATGCTTAATTGATGAAGGTGGTTTGATTTATTATGTGCAACAAAAGTGATGCTATGATAAAATTATTGTGCTTTAATTTAAAGTGAGCTAAAATTAGTATAAAGTAATGGATGCACTTGATTTTAAACCCAAAATAATTTTTAGTTTCATTAATTAGCACCAATAAAGAGAATAAAATACAAATGAAAACAAAATAAACCCAAAGTAAAGACTCAAGGTCCCACTGAGCATGCCAGAATGTTTCAATGAATTTCAGATTATATTTTGAAAAGGGACAAAGAAGAAACTAAATATAGGTATGTTTGAAAAACTTATTTGATTGTGCATGCATTGAATCATATGATTTTGAAGAACTCCTCTTTAGCTTGGGAGGATGCCCTACAAGTAAGATATCACTAAAATAAATGGTTGGTTAGATAGATAGTTGAGTGGACTTACTAGCATTAGTTAGATCCTAGAAGTAAAAGCTTTTTCGGGGGATATCAATCCACACATTTTAAATAATTAAGTTTATAAAAATAATGATAAATTACTTACATCAATAATCAAAAGGTACTAAAATTGAATAAAATAAAATCTTGATAAAGAAATAGACTATAAATGAATAATATAGCGATAAGCAAGTCAACACTAGTGCTAAATGGCTTGGGTTTGTGAGCAAGAAGGAACACAAAAAATTAGATTTGGTTAAGGGTAGGTAGGTGGAAATAGCTTATTTTTATTTTCTACCACAGTGATTATCAATGGGTTGGGTGACCATCGATGGTTAAGGTGACTGTCTGCAGTCAAGTTGACCATCGATGGTTGGGTAGATTATTAGTGGTTGAGGCAATCATTGATGGTTACTATGTGTAGGTTTAGGTTGGTAAATGGTCAAATTAACAAGATCAGAAAGTTGAATTTAAAGATGGGTTGGTGTTGGGTTGAGTGAAAAATTAAAATGAAGTAATTAAATACTAGAAAATAAATATTTATCTTATAGAAGGTTTATCGGGTGGGTGTTTGAGGTGGTTGACTCATTGCTGGAGTCTAACATGATTCTGACAGAGTAATGGCACTTAACACTTTAGCAGAGTAGTGGAAATAAGTTGAATCTCTAACTTGATGGTTATATTTCTATATTTTTGATGATGATTGGCCTAAAAAACAAAGGAATATTGGATGCACAAGCTCTTGATAACAATTACAAATGGATTTTCACCTCCCTACTCCTCTCTTCTTACAAGAAAGGCAAGAGAGTTGCAACAAGATGTTAACGAGGACTTATAGTTTTAACTCACACATTAAATGACTTTCACACTTATTTAAATGAGTTATATTTATAAAATCAAGGTGGTTGGCTTGCATGTTGTTGGTTAAGGAGGTGCACCCTGACTGTCGATGGTCAAGGTGATTGTCAGTGGTCATCCTAACCATTTGTGGTCGAGGGTAAAGGGTGAAGATGTGTAAAAGGGTAGGTTAAATCAGTTAGTTAAACTAAATTTGGTTAGGCTTGTTTTGGGGTATAAGGGTCATATTGGTCCCAAGGGGGTCCTAAGGGAATTTTGACATTTAGGATCGTGGTGTGTATATTTTCGGTGGCTATACATGCTTATAATAGTTTTGAATTTCAATACAAAAGATTAGCTTGTGGAACATGTTTGACTAAAAAATTAATATTTATGATTGTTTTTACAATATTCTTATTGAATCTCTTGATACATCAATACAATGTGATCATCTTTAATCATAATAGAGAGAGGAACTTAGTTTTTATGTAATTATGTGTGTCTCTAACAAGTTGAGGTAAAGAAGATAGTTTTTGCATTATTTAGGCTTATTTTGATATTTATAAGGTATTAAAAAAGGTTATTATTTGAATATAACTTGTTTTTAGACTCAAAATCATAGGAAATATTCAATCTTGATCACAACCTTCATTCATGCCCACACAGGCCTATATATTATTTTTGGGAGTCTTGTCTAGGTGAGTTTTACAAGTTTTTTAATTTTTTTGTAAATAAAGAATATTATTATCTATCCCTAAATTTATATTTATATTTCAAATACCTTTTTCAATCCAATTCAATCTTTGAAACCCATTTTTTTTCTTGAAATCCTTCTTTTACTCTCTCTCTACCTGTGTCAAAAACCTAGTGAAGGGTTATGACCATTTCATGGTTTGGCTACTTGGGAGTTATACCAGAATTTAAAGTTGGAACATAAGTTGGGTTTTATTTCCTAAATGTTAATAAAACACTTATTTTTATTTTTTTCATGTGTGGATTTTTTAATATCTAAAACTCATTTTAAGGCCTAAGAGCCTAATTAGAGGCCTAATTGGTAGAGAGAAAGTTTGAGTTAGTGCACTTATTTTGTGAGTTAGATATAAAATTTATTAGAGAGTTGTAAACCCTTAAAGGTATTTTATTTTATTTATAACCCTGTATGCTTGACAAACCATCAAGAAAAGTGTCTGAGGAGGGTTAATAAAAATAGACCTAAAAGAGAGAATGGACTTAAAAATGGAGTGGTTCCCTTTAGAGTTTGAGTCTTCAATTTTGTATGTCATTCAAGGAGTATAAAGGGTATTTTAAACCCTAATTTATTTTAAACCTTATAAAATTTTCAAACCATCCTAAAATGAGCTTTAAGAGGGCTAGTAGTTAAAGCCTTGCAATAGGAAAGGTCATTTAAAGTTATTTTTCATTCTACCTTTGCATCAATTATATGATATATGGTATAGTAAGATTAATGTTAATTTCATCATGTTGTATATTTGCATCATAAATCTCACCAAATTAAACATTATTATAGTTTTTATGAGGAAACATATTCTTATAATAGAAGGAAGGGAGATCCTCATATGCCCCCAAGTACTTTTGTAATAACTCATCATTTGAGAACTCATCCAATGTCCAAATTTCTAATCAAGTATTTGCATCAATAAAATGAGGGTTTAGAACTATTATATTGATACTCTAATTAGGTATATGCATGAATTCTAATTTGTATCTTACAAAACAAGTTTATTATAAGTGCTTTATTTTTAACTTATGAATTTTGTTGAAAACCCTAAGCCTTGTTGATTTGTATTGTTGGAAGAGGAAATAGGTTGGGTTATACCCAATTCATTTTTACCTAATGTTTTTCCTTAATAACCATGATTTAACAAATATCAAGTTCCAAAATTGTAACTATAGGATTGTGGGGAGGATTATTTGTTAGTTTGACCATTTCATAATGTTTGAAGGAATCAGTATCCATTGGACACAAATAAATAAATACCTAGTGGCTAAATTTTGAGCACTCTTGTAAATTAGATAAAACTACATACATTTCATGTATCCAAGGACATTCCAAAATAATGTTGTAATTGAAATCATTTGTCATAACTTGGCATAAATTAGGTAATGTACGAGGTCCCATAGTAATATGCAATCTTATTTTCCCCAATACCTTTCATGAAATACTATCAAATCCACTTATGCTCATAATTTATGATTCCAAGTCTTTAGCCCCAATTCCAAGTATGAAAAGGAAGGATATGTTATGATTATTGAGCCTTGAACCATTATCCACAAGTACTCTTTTAACAATTTTATTACAAACACATACTTGGATGTATAATGGTAAACAATGATTTATAATATGTTGAGGAGGTAGGTCATATTTTTCAAAGGAGATATTATGTTCAATGTATTCAATGGAGTTTATAATGGAGACCACATATGGTGTCTCCATATTTCTTGGTAATATGGTCATGTGTAATGCATCCAAAATAACATCTTTGTAATGAGAATATTTGTGTAAAAAATCTAGGAGTGAAGTTTTTTCAAAGACATCATTAGAGTGGTTGGTAGTATTACATGGAGAAAGGGATTGTTTCATGCATTACCTTTGATGTTTATTAGTGACAGGGAATATCTTGTTACAAATACTATAACAATAAGGGATATGTATGAATACATCCATGTTAAATCTATTAAATTTTTGCCTGGATATTATCATAGTTTAAATCTATTTATCCATGTATGAAATTTAACAACCAATGACTACCATTAGGTACTAAATAAGTAAATATTTGGTAGATGCATCCATCTAGCATGATTAGTTTTTTAGAATACATGCAAATCTAATTTTTAAGAGTTTTTATAATTCAAAAATTATAAATTAAGAAAATCGTAAGTCAAACTAAGGTTTGCACAAGGAGACATAAAGGTCAAGTTCACTAAATGTTTGATTTTTTTATAAGTATGTGTGTTTAAGGGTTAAGGAGGTATAATAACCTATACACAAGGATGAATAAAACTATTCTAGAGTAGACCAATTAATTAAAAACTTAGATAAATTAATATTCTAAATTAAAGTATTGAGATATGCTAAATATAGAAAGTACATTCAAAATAATAGTTTGGTTACATAAACATGAAGAAGATATAATACTTATTTTATTTCAAAATGTGTGGGCAAATTTGAGATATACATAGGTGGAAATAGGAAGGGTAAAGATCAAGATCTAGTATTTATATTCTATAAATATTATTTCTAGAGGCCTACAAACTTACGTCAGCCTATGGACACTTGCATCAATGCTTCTATCCTAATCTTAATGTAATTATCCTATAAGTAATATCAATTATATTTTTAAGTGACCACATAGAGCCTTATGGGTTATTTTATGCCTTTATATTCATGTATTTTTTTTGTGTACACATATTATTGATGGTTATGGATGGATCAAACCCTATTTCTTCACCTTAGGTATATTTATCTTGAAAAAAATGGTTTAGTAATCTCATGGTGTCGAGATGACCTCAAAAACCCTTATATCAATGAGCACCACCTACATATCTAATCCTCCAAAGAGTGTGTTAGAATTATGTATTTCTCCCCTAAGAGTTGGCTTACGTGTGCACAAGGGTGTAATATACAATATGAAAAAGAATGCAATGATCTAGCTTGTAACTTGAAAAATACTTCTCATGGGCTATTCTTTAAAAAATTTAGACTTTTAATATGACTATTATTGGCCAAATTTGGCCTACATACCAAAATTTGCCTAATCTAGACTAGGAAGCTGATCAAGGTATTGATTGAAAAGTGATCCAATGTCAAAAAGAGTAGACAAATTCCAAGAGAAGATCATTTGTAATTTTCAATATTTTTAAACACTTTAAGAAAGCTTAAAGTGTGAATTTGGTGATCTTAGACAACCAGACTGTAATGGCACATCATGCAGGAAAGAATGGAGCAATTTAGTCATGCATTTAATAGATTGACTTGGAAAGCCTCTCAAGCCAAAAGATTGCATAGACATGATATATTTCATGCCTATATAATCCTTTTCAAATTCCATATCTTGATGTCTTTTCTATCTCAAGATGTAAATCTTCAAAGTTTAATAAGCAATCTAAGACGTGCATGGGGACATCAAGTTAAAGCCATGACAAATAGTTGTTTGAATTCAAATGTTTTAAGGTTAAAAACAAAGATGAAAAGTATCTAAATTTTAGAAGCTAAGATTATATCCAATGGTGAGTGGTGATCGGATAGAGTTAGTGGGTCTCAAAGATCCAACGTCATGCATTTGATCATGCATCAAAGATTAATGATAAGCATCAACTCAAAAGGTTAGCATGAATGTGCAGCTAACAAGTATTAAGACCTTGGGTACTTGAATAGAGATATAATGGTACACATCAACAGACAATTCCAGTGGGCCCAATTAGATCAATGGAGAATGTTCCATTGTATTAAAGCAAATTGATAGTGAGCAAAGGTCAAAGAGTCAAGAGATCCTAAGGATGAATGAGTTCCTACCAAGTGTCACAACCATGGAAATTATTAGATAAATCAATCTTACGCATTAGATCCATGCAAATAAAGATCAATAGTGCATAGGAAAAGGATCCTATATTGAATGTGAGGCCACCATGAGATGCAAGTAAAGAAGTAGATAGACTGATAGTAGGATCTTGAGAATAAATGAAGAGCTGCTAGGTGCCACATTCTTAGAAACCCAGATCAAGATCAAGGGCCAATATGAAAATTCAAAGCCAAATATGGTTTAGGTAGAACTAGAAAAAATATTTCAAAGGGAAGCCATGAAGCCAAACACATTGATTTCAATATGTTCATCACCAAATCCCACAACATGATTATGACCCTTTTTTCCACTCTTGCATGGTAAAAATGAACCAATAAGGAGAAATCGATTCCAAAGAAAGATCACAATAGATTAATCTAGCTATTATAGCTACTTTGATGCCAAAATTTAGATTTCAAATGATTTGATCTTGTCATTATAACTGTAAGGAAAATTAAAATAGACAAGAAATAGTTTGAATGGAACTGACATGATTATTGTGGCCATTTTCTAGAAGTAGTCTTATACATTATGATCTTTTCTAAATACATCAACACCAGGAATGAAGGGAAAATTGATCATTATGCTCCCTTTTCCATCCTTCTGCATATGATCCCCATCTCTCTCATCCCATTCTACTAAAAATATAGGCTTCTAAGCCTTGAAAAGGATCCCTCTCTTTAGCATGACTAGACTCTACCAAGTTTTGTATTGTAACACCTATCTGATACAATAAAAGATTGAATTCCTCCATTTACAAGTTAAATTCAAGTGTGTCTCATGAATTCATTATGTATTTAAGTGAATGTATGTTTTCCTTACCTCTATCTAATTTTTCTCACCTTCATGCAGTGTTTTGGTAGTTCTCATAGGTCATTCTAAGTGCATATATAGTCTTTTAGTTAGTTTGGAAGTGGACAACCACCCTCCCATGCTAGGTTGATAGCTACTCCATGCCTTTATGTGAAATACTTATGTGAGGGATGATCAAAGAGTGAGTGAAGTAATCTTTTGTAGTCTTGAATGTGTCTTATAGTATGTCTTGTACAAGTATAAGGATCAAAACATTTGATGGATCACCTCCTTTTTATATGATTTCATAGATCATTGTTAATCTCTCTCCCCTTTTCCTAACAAGAAGCTAGTTTAGGTTTAAGAATAGGTGATAGACCCAAAAGTAAAATGGCCTTCTCTATATGATTAAGGAATTTGTTAAAGAGAGGAGGTTAGATCAAGTTTTATTCCATAAAAACATGAAATCAACACACTAACATACTAACATCTCTAATCCTAGATCTTAATGGGGCCTTAATGAACAAAGAACAATTGAAAACCCAACTAAAATGCAAAAAGCAACAATTTTTACCTTCCTTGAGAGTTCCAAATGATTTATTCATTTGGCTTGCTCAGATTATGCATAAGAAGTCATCATCAATGACATATGGCTAACATTATCTCCTTTATGCACCATTATTAAATGTTTAGCTTGATTGATGGCTTGGCTCAATTTCAACATTATAACACTAGGATTTTAGCTTCATGAACATATTCCTGCATTATAACTCTACTTTGATTGAGATCCTAAATGAAGATCTCTAGGCTTAATTTTATAGGCTTTCAAATCCCTTGGAATGGGTTAAATCTGATCATGGTTGAGTTTATTAAGCTTGGTTGAGTTTGGCATATTCCTAGAATATTCTTTTAGATATTTCCCAAAAGTGACAACTCACAACCATGGTTGAGTTTATTAACTTGGTTGAGTTTGGCAAATTCCTAGGATATTCTTTTAGATATTTTCCAAAAGTGACAACTCACAAAGGTAAGATGCTCTTGAATTTCCTTTTTAGTAATTGATTTAATTGATTTATTAGCTCATAGGTGAACTCAATTAAGATTTGAAATTGATTTAACTTGTTAATTGATTTTGATTAGGGTATGTAAGTTAATTAATTCTTTTTATGCATTTGGTCATTTATTTGATTTTGATTAATTCAATGTGTGTATTTACCTTGTTTAATTTATTTAATAGACCAAATTGATTTAATGCAAGGTTATGAAGTCAAATTCAAGACTAATAGAAATTCTTAGGCTAGGTATTCAATGATTGGCAAGAATTAGTCTAAAGTCGGATATGAAGCCATTGTTGGCCAAATTTAGGTGTCTACACTCTAGAGGTCTAACCCAAGATTAAGTGATCCATAGCCTAAGGTCATTCCAATGTTAGACTAGGTTTGAGCAAGAGGACCTAAACACTCCCCTTTGCTCAGCTAGGGTGTAACCTAGGATGCCAATAGTTTTGGCTTGCC
The DNA here is from genome assembly GCA_037957365.1 of Torreya grandis. Taxonomy (NCBI): domain Eukaryota; kingdom Viridiplantae; phylum Streptophyta; class Pinopsida; order Cupressales; family Taxaceae; genus Torreya; species Torreya grandis. The sequence goes on along the minus strand of JARHVA010005226.1, from coordinate 662,635 downwards.
TGATGGGACCAGGTCTCCTATAAGAATTAATATTTAGAGATAAAGAGAAGTATTTTCAATAGCAAAGTAGATCCATCATCATTATGAGCTAAAGATCTTTAAAGTTGTAGAGTTCATAGCACCGTCTAGATAGCATTTTCATGCCAAAGGATACTACAAGGTCATCTAGTAAAGGCATTCCCCTTGAATTCATTGATCTACCTTATATTTCATATAAGAGAAAGATTTAATAGGATAAGACCTTATTACCAAAATCAAAATTCATCTCCTAGTCATCCTATTGTTTCAAGAAATGTAATCCCCATACTCAAATGGCCATCAAAAATCAATTATTTATTCCATTCAATAGAGGTAATCCATTGAACTTAGCCCAGTATGATGATATTCCTATGTCTACTCTTAAAATCATCCCATTATTTTTTGGAAAAGATCAAATAACTGCTATTAATCACATCTAAGATGATACCAACCTTTATTTAATGCATAATATTATTTAACATAATGTGGCCATTAAACTACTTGTTGCTTCCTTCAGAGGAAAAGATCTACAATGGTATAGAAATATCCCATTAAATTCCATAGCTACATGGGATGAATTAGGTGTATCCATAGTCAATAAATTTGAAGACAAGTCTAATAACCTATCTTTAGTTGAATAATTTACTAACATAAAGAGAGCTCCTCATGAGTTCACGTCTGATTTTAACCTCATATTCCAAAAGACATGGACTAGAATACCTACAATGATTAGTCCATCCCTTGAATATGCCTTTTTATATTATTTAAGATCCCTTAATTTTGGTATTAGTGTGATGATATAGTCTATGGGTGGTAATACATTGCCAGATGCTTAAGAGGTTGTAATAAGAGCATAAATTAGTTTGATACAAGATGCTAAGCTTGTTCCAAGGCCTCCAAATTCTATATTCCTAGAGTTTCAATGTATTCCACCCCATCAATTTCCTTATTTTCCATCATTATCTCCTATTCCACCTCCTCAAGCTCAAGTTGCAACCCCTTATAGTCAAGCTAATGAGCTTGGTGAGTTGAAAGGTTTGCTTCAATATTTTTCAAATGAAATAGTACAACTCTCAAGAGGCAACAATATCAAGATAATAGGCCCTATCAACAAAAAAATTAGGCTACTTATCATCCCTTCAAAGTTCAAAGGCCTCCCTATCAAGGATTTAGGGAAAACAAACCACCCTACCAGGCACAAGGAGCCATAGTTCAGCTAATCCATATGTAGCTCTTGACCCTAACATACCAATAAGTTCAAAAGCTATTGTTGCCACACCACCTTAAAATAATTTGATGTATGACTCAATTTGGTAGACCCCAACCTCAATGATGTTCAAAACTAAGCCTTGGTATCTTATAACATTACTATGACATAAATCACATAAGAAGAGTTTTATCTTCAAGGAGGTTAGTATCAAGAGGCAAGTTTGGTTCCCCAAGGAGAGGCTCAACAATTTCAAGGGCAGCTTAGCAGGTCAAATAATCAAGTTATAGCTATAATTAGAAACAAAAGAAGAGCCATTGATGAGGCTCAAGATGTGACTAATGCTTCAAGTACTCCTGATGTTGTTTCCAAAAGTACTAAATGTCAAATTTTTTCCCCTAAGACATAGAAAAATTAGAATGCAAACGTTGGGAGGAACCTCAAATACCTCTAGTCCATGAACAACCAGTGGTTCAAAAGGTGTAGCCAAAGGCTAGTGGGGCTTTATTTAGCATATTAAATCAGATGAATAAATCTAATGTCAGCATTATCATGTGGGATTCCCTCACTATTCTAGGATAAAAGGATATTCTCATCCATGAGCTTTTAACTCTCAAAATATCTCTAGAACTAATTGAGAAACAAGGAGTTGACTTAACTAGTTTATACCAGCCAATGAAGCATCAAGTATAGTAGGTACACAAAAAGGAAAAATGGGATAAAACTGAGGAAAATTCAAGTAAAACTCTTCCCTTCTACCTTTCTCTGATAGTTTGTGATTGTTTATTTCATAACTATATGGTGAACAGTGGAGCCAGTAGCATTGTCATGCCTAAGTAAATTACAGACAAACTTGGTCTTGTCTATGAACTAAATGTTACAAGAGCATTGTAATTGGATGGTTCACAAAAAAATATACTAGGCATCATTAAAGATCTGAATTTGACACTACATGCTTGTCCCACTATTACCTTTTAGTGGGATGTGGTTGTGGTGGACTTGCCTCCCTACTTTGTCATGTGTTTGTCAAGGGACTTTACTTCAAAGATTGGAGTATATTTATTAGCTAATTAGACATATTTGATGTTAAATACTAGTTATGGTACCAAGTTAGCCATACATTTTGAACCTATTACATAGTTTAATTTGGAATCATATATGCCAAGTGTTGTGAACACTAATTACCTCATCTCGGATGAGGTGATAGAAGATAGTGTAGAGGAAATTGAATCACTTTTAGATGGGATTCTATATTTTTTCCTTGATGAGTGGGCCTCTATCTCACATGAATATTATCCTTATAATCTAGTTTAAGAAGAAGGACTTAGTGTTTATTACTTGCATGAAAAATATGCACCAATTCTAGCCTTGATAAAGGATGAGGAGTCTAGTGATGATCTATGGAAATTGTACTTTGATGGATCAAGGAATAAGCATGGTAACAGGGCTGGAATGATATTTATTTCTCCAAAAAATCAAAGGTATTTATCATCTATTAAGTTTCAATTTGGTTAGTCAAATAATGTTGCAGAATATGAGGCACTAGTTCATGGTTTACAATGGGCTAGGAAGATGAAAGTAAACACCTTACAAGTCTTTGGTGATAGTGAACTTTTAGTTATTGATAGGTATTAATGTATGAAAAAACCCATTACTTAAATCTTATAATCATATGGTACAAGACTTACTTGAAGAGTTTCAGCCCTTTAATATTCAGGCAATACCAAGAGATGAGAACAAACATGTAGATAGGTTGGTTGCCATTGGGGCACAGTTTAGTATACCATCTGATGTAAGAAATGGAAAGTTATAGTCACACATTAAGGTGATTATAAAGCCTTCTATCCCATATAATAATGATAATTGTCAAGTGTTTGAAGATGATAATCAGATTATTAGATTCTTACAAGAAGAGGCTGATTTTTCCTCAAGAAATCAGTCAAAGTACTTGCAAAAGTATGGTGATCAGATTGTGCAAATAAAAAAAAAAGTTGCCCAAGGGATTGGTCAAAATTGAGAACATATTTAGTGGTTATGATGAGTTGAGGAAAGAAAAATCAACTTTGTCAACAAAGAAGAACACTACGTTGATGTGGAAGTTACACCTAGTAAGATCTTAAATTGGGTAAAGTATGTACTTATTTATAAAAGGAAGCTTTCATTGAGTTATGTGAAATTTTTTTTGATGTATTTTCATGGAAATATAGTGATCCTAAGGGATTTGACCCAAGTCTAGCTCAACACACCATTGAGTTAGAAGCTAAAACTAAGTCGGTAAGACAAAGACAAAGGCCTATTAATCCTAAGATTGAACCTTTGATGAGAGTTGAGCTTCATAAGCTCATTGAGTCAGCTATTATATTTCCAATCAATCACTCAACTTAGGTGTCAAACCTTGTTCTAGTATGGAAAAATAATGGTGAAATTAGATTATTTGTTGAATTTTGTGACTTGAATAAATCTTCCCTTAAAGACCACTTCCCACTGCCATTTATGGAATAGATGTTAAAGTTGGTTAAAGTTTTATAAAGGTTCTCCTTGTTGGATGTCTATAGTGGTTACAACCAAATTTTGGTTAAGGAAGAAGACCAATTCAAGACAACCTTCACCACAAAGTAGGGGACATTTGCATATAGAAAGATGCCCTTGTTTTATCCAATGCTAGATTAATTTTTTAGAGAGCCATGGATGTGGCATTCCAGGGCCTTCTTAACAAATATAAATTGGTTTATTTGGATGATATAACAATGTTCTCAAAGGATTTAAGTGAGCACATTGTTCATCTTGAACAAGTGTTTGAAAGGTGTAGGAAATTTGGGGTTTTCATGAATCCCAAAAAGTGTGTCTTCTCAATTTATGAAGGTAAGCTCCTTAGACATATAGTTTCAAAGCATGGTTTAATCATAGATCCTAAAATAATAGCTTCAATTATTACACTTTCCTTCTCCAGGCACAAAAGAGCTTTGTAAATTTTCATAGGGGAGATCAATTTTATCAAAAGATACATCTTAGATTTTTCCACTTTAGCTATGCCACTTATACCCATGCTAAAGAAGAATCAAAGCATCATCTGGTCCAAGGAAGGAGTAAGGAGTTTTGAGGAAATTAAGAAAGCCATTGCTAGTGATCCTATGCTCATAAATATAGATTTATCAAAGGACTTCATTATGTACACCTATGCTAACATTGACACCATTTCAAGCATTCTTATACAGTAGAACCATGAGGCCTTAGATCAGCCAATAACCTTCTTCAGTCAAGGCTTGGAATAATATGAAATAAAGTACTCTTTTATTGAAAATTATGTACTTTTTTTTATAAGGTCTCTCAATAAATTCATATACTTATTGTCTAACAATAAGATACACCTAATGGTTGTACATCCAAGTGTTAAGGAGTTTCTCTTGAATAAGGACATAAATGAGAAAAGAACTGGTTGGATAAAAAATGTAATGGAGTATGATGTGGAGATCAAGGCCACAAAGCTAGCTAGAGGTAATGGACTTTATGACCATCTATCCCAAGACTTATAAAAATCCAATGAGGTGGTTATGGTGTCAACTGTTGAATAAGTTATAGCTGATCATACTTCACCTTCTAGTGGGTATCATGATTTGGATATCTCTAAGATGGTCTTTATCCCTCTCATCTAACTCCTTCAAAAAAAGGATATTTTATATTGCAATCCATCCAACTTCTTCTTATTCATGGTATTTTGTTTAAGAAATATATCAATGGTATGTTGTTAATATGCATGGAAGCACATCAAACAAATAGGCTACTTAAGGAGTTCTATGATAGACATGGTGCAAGGCACTATTGTGAAAAAAATTTAGCCCTCAAAATCATGAGAGGTGGGTATTATTGGCCAAACTTATTTGGTGATTGTCATGCATGGGTTAAGAAATGCAGACAATGTGTTCTATTTATAGGAAAGGTGAAACTTGCAGCCTTACCTCTCCAACCAATTATAGTGGATCATCCTTTTATCCAATGGGGATTAGACTTTATTAGTCTCATTAAACCCCCTTTAAGCTCAGGTCCTAAATGGATAGTAACTGCCATGGATTACTTCACCATATGGATAGAATTAGTGGCATTAAAAGAAGAAAATGAGACCAATGTTCTATATTTTTATGAAGGTCTACTTACTAGGTTTGGAGTCCCTTCAACTATTATTTATGACAATGTTATGGCCTTTGTGTGGACTAGGATTAGTTTATGGGTTGTTTAACATGGGGTTTATCTCAGCACTTCATCAAACTACTATCCCCAAGAAAATGGTCCATCTGAGTCCACTAATAAGAACCTATTAAAAATCATAAGAAGAACAATTAAAGATAATCAAAGGTCATGGTATCTCAAGTTAAATTCAACTCTATTGGATGGTAGGATCACATACACGAGGTCAATAGCCAACTCTCCTTACAAGCTGGTATATGGTAAAGAAGCAAGAAAGCCTATTTCTCTTGAATTTCCTACCCTAGAATTGATGCATCAACTTGAGTTGTTTGAGAATGAACCTATGGCGATCATATGTGTTGAGCTTATGGAGTTGTAAGAGATAAGACATCAGTCCATGCTAGCCATGGAAAGCCATCAAGTACAAGTGAAGAGAGCCTTTGACAAAGGAGCTTATTCACAAAGTTTCAAATAAAAATATTTGGTCTTCAAGTGGGATGAGGATAGAGATAATCGAGGAAGGCATACATAATATCCAGTTGTAAATCCCATAATGCCTTCCAACTTGCAAGGATGGATGGTGAGGAGCTTCTTATCCCAGTTAATGGGATACACTTGAAACATTACTACTAAATGTTGAGTTCCCTATACATTTTCTTTTTTGGTTTTCCTCCAAGTGTCGTCTTAGCACATTAGTTTGTTTACTTTTGATTTATTAGTTAGCTTCTCTGTTTTATTTGTTTCTTTCCCTATTTTGGTGGAATTCATTATCATTACAAGTCAAAAGGTTGTTTACAACCATAAATCAAAATTATCATTATTTATGAGTCTAAGAGTCATGTAAATGGTCTGAGTAATCAAGCATAGTAGGCATGCTACCCAACTGAGTCATAGAAAATATTGGCCAAATTTGGCCTACATACCTAAATTTTCCTAATCTAGACTAAGAAGCTGAGTAGGATCCTGATTGAAGAGTGATACAATGTCACAAAGAGAAGATAGATTCTAGGATGAGATCACTTATCATTTTCAAGCTTTTAAAACACTTTAAGCAAGCTTAAAGTGTGAATTTGGTGGTCTTAGACAACAAGACTATCATTGCACATCATGCAAGAATGAATAGAGTAATCTGGTCATGTATTTACTAGATTCACTTGGAAAGCCTCTCAAGAAAAAAATTTAAATGGACATGATTTATTTCATGCCTATATCATCCTCTACAAATTTCATATCTTGATGTCTTTTCTATCTCAAGATATAAATCTTCAAAGTTGAACATGTAGTCTAGGACATGCACAAGGACATCAAGTTAAAGCCATGGTAAATAGATATTTGAATTCAAATGTTCTAAGTTTAAACACAAATATGACATGTGTCCAAATCTTAGAAGCTAAGAGTAGATCCAATGGTGAGTGGTGATCTGACATAGTCAGTGGGTCCTAAAGATCCAACATCATGTATTTGATCTTGCATTGAATATCAATAATGAGCATCAAGTCAAAAGTTTAGCATGAACACATGGATAAAAAGTGTCAAGATATTAGGTACTTGAATAGATAACTAATGGTACACATTGACTACCAAGGCTAGTGGGCCCAAGTAGATTAATGGAGTGCATTCCATTACACCAAAGCAGATTAATGGTGAGAAAAAGTCAAAGAGTCAAAGGATCCTAAGGACAAATAAGTTCCTACCAAGTGTCATAACCATGGTAATTATTAGATAAATAAATGGTATACATTCAAGTCATTCAAAGGAAGATAAATGATGTGTATGACAAGGATCTCAAATTGAATGTGAGGCCACCATGTCATGTAAGAATAGAAGCAGATTGATTGACAGCAAGATCCTAAGAATGAATGAAGAGCTACCAAGTGGCACATTCTTAGAAACATAGATCAAGATCAAGGGCCAATATCAAAAGTCAAAGCCAATATGGTCAAGGTTGAACTAGAGAAAATATTTCAAAGGGAAGCCATGAAGGTAGACATGTTAGTTTTGACAAGTTTGTCACCAAATCCAACAACATGATTATGACCCTTTTGTCCACTCTTGTATGCCAAAAATGAACTAGTAGAGAGCAGTCCATGCTAAAATAAGATCATAACAGATTGATCTAGCTATTATAACTACTTTGACACTAGAATTTAGCTTTCAAATGACTTGATCCCACTATTGTAACTGTAAAGAGAATCAATGTCGACAAGAAATATATTGGAAGGGACTGATATAATTGTTGTGGTTGTTTTCTATAAGTAATCTTAGACATTGTGATCTTTTATAATTCCATCAATGCCAAGAATGAGGGGAAAACTTAGTCATTATTTTCTATTCTTCATCCTTCTATGCATGATCCCCATCTCTCATCCCATTCTACTATAAATATAGGCTTCTAAGCCTTGAAAAGGATCCCTCTCCTTGGCATGACTAAACTCTACCAATATTTGAACTATAACACCTATTTGATGTAATAAAAGACTGAATTCCACCATTGGCAAGCTGAATTGAAGAGTGTCCCATGAATTCATTGATGTAGTTAAGTGAATGTATGTTTTCCTTGCCTCTATCTAAGTTTTCTCACATTCATGTAGTGTTTTGGTAGTTCTCATAGATAATTCTAAATGCATATATAGTATGTTAGTTAGTTTGGAAGTGGATAACTACCCTCCCATGCTAGGTTGATAGATAGTCCATGCCTTTGTGTGAAATACTTATGTGAGGGATGATCAAAGAGTAAGTGAACTAATCTTCTATAGTCTTGAATGTGTATGATAGTGTGTCTTGTGAAATTATAAGGATCAAAACATTTAGTGAATCACCTCCTTTTTATATGCTTTCATAGATCATTGTTAATCTCTCTTCCCTTTTTCTAGCAAGAATCTAGTTTAGGTTTAAGCATAGGTGATAAACCCAAAAGGAATATGGCCTTCTCCAAAGGTCTAACCAAATATTAGGTGACCCATAGTCTAGGGTCATTCCCATGTTGGAATAGGTTTGAGCAAGAGGACCTAAACACCCCCTTTGCTTAGTTAGGGTGTAATCTAGGATGCCAATAACTACTCCTATGACTGATATAAAAATAGGGAAGAATAGGACATTAGATCTTAGTTTTGTAATCAATTGAAAGATATTGAATATGTGGTTACTTGGTATTTGCTATATGAATAATGAAATAGAGTTATATTTTTATTTATACCCCACCTTTTGAAAATATCTCATGGTAGGGTTCAATAAGATGAATAGACCGACCCATAAGATTCAAAATATTTTCAAACTAGATGACTTTTGAGGACTTGACACTTGATAATAATCTAAAAACTTGCATCAACACAATTTTCATGTGTGGGATACAAGTTTTTGGAAAGCTATAAAGTTTTGAGTATCTCAAACTAATAGTGAAGGATATATATTAGGTTTTGTGCTTTCTATATAGTGTAGGAGATCTAAGTCATCAAAAATGATAGGGTCAGATGATAAGATAAGCAGTTAAGTATAATGATATGGTGAATATAAGCCTTTTGGAAACAAGGAGGTCTAGAACTAAAGGGTAGAGCCATAATATGTATTTTTCATGTATATAATATTTATATGCTATATAAATCACATTTTAGTATCGACAATAGGCACAACATCCTAAGGACCTAGTATGTATCAAAATTTTGACTTTTTAACATAATTTTTCAAAAAAAAAAATTATTTTGAATTTTTAGTTGTTTTTAGGTATTTTTAATCATTTTTATACCAACCTTTAGAGTTCAATAATTTCAATCATGTGATATAACTACATTATATTCTAATGGTATTGATCAATGGAACAACTACTCCTGATGTTCATGTCTGATGATATTGACCCCATCCATTCAGTTCTAGACTTTGACATTTATTTCTTTGACTTAGTATTTATAACATTGATTCACATTATATTTTATGGTATCTAATGTTGTTTTTTGCTTCTTTATTTATAGATTAATTTACATATAAGGGAGTTCTGATATGGTTGGCATATGGATACCATGATTGAGCTTGGTTTAGCTAATGTCGATTGGTAGATTTTTGGTAAAGTTGGGCTTACACATGTGGTTCATTTAGGGTGGATTCCATATGATATGTAATTTATAGGACTTAAAAAAACTATTTAAAAATAATCAAGGCCTCATCTAAGTAAGTAAATAAGTAATAAATTAGAAATTAGATCTAAAACCCTAAGATAAAAATTTAAAACCCTAAAAGGATGAAACCCTAAGGAAAAACCTAAGGTTTTGCACTATTTTATATGTGTATGCATCCACCAATATGTTTTACCCTAAATTGTATTAATGTAACAAATACTAACTCTAACAAGATAAAATTTGATTAGAATAAAGTCTCAATATATATTCACATTGTATACATAGATGCACATGCTAAATATAGTAATGAATATACAACAAGAGGTAAGATAACTCTTAGCTTATTTTTGTGTAGATCTGAAACTTAATTATCCAACATATACACCCTAAGATTATAATATTAATATGTACCTGATCTATCTCCACATATGTTCTTTTAGTCAATTCTGATAAATTTAATTAGTATTGATAATTGATACTAACTATGTGGTTGGAACTGACCCTATGTATAATGGATGATTATTTTATTATAATGTGATGTGACCATGTCTATAATTATTGTTTTAGTATTTATCTCTTACTATACTCACACAGGATAATTTGTGTGTTTAGGCCCTATTTCTGCATAAATTATCTAATATCAAATTGGCATGCACAAAAGGGTTTATTGGGTTGACCTTGGTCAATCCCTGTTGATATACCAAGAATTAAACTACATTATCAATACTCTTAATAAGGCTTAAACTTGAATTTAGTTCTATTTTTAATGTGTGTGTGTAATTGTGTATGCAATCCTAGATGCTCTTTCTCCTATTTTTACCTTGATACAAGCATGTAAATGTGAATTAACCCTTATAAATTTGAGATTTACCTATAAAAAAAATTTAGATGCAATATGTAACCTTGTATAGCTCTTGACAATGTAATATGTATGTATTTTAAAATTTCCTACAGTAGATTTGTAAATATATGAATCGTTAACTTTGAATTAAGGACCTAGTGGTGTACACAAGATGATAATAGAAGATAAAACAAGTTCAAATAATGGTAATAAAAATAAACATTCCCAAAACAAATTAAAAGAGGACCTGAGCTAGTTATTCTATTTATGATAAGTACTAACAGTCGATATTGACCCTAAATATGATAACTAACATGAGGGTTAAAAGACTCCAAGGGTGACAAGGAGGGTTAGGGATCTCTATAATACATTATGTAAAGTTGGTCATGATACGGTAAGTGGGTCATAGCCAAATATAATCAATAATATAGTCAAGAGATTAAGATAAATGTGCCACTAAGTATTTAGTTTGTGGTTTAAGATCTATACATGCAAAGTTGCTTAAAATTATTATGAAACAAGGTTTGTACTAAATCTAAATATCTACACTTTCTCCCTAAGTGCACATCCTAAGGAGAGTACCAAGATAAGGATTGGGTAGGATTAGGGTACTTTACAAGATAATGTTATCTTATGATTACCTATTATATATGTTTACAATCATTATCTTAATATCTGATCATTCTAGTCATCTTTGGTGTTCTTTTCCCTTCATTTTGCTTCTTTTGCCTATTTTCAATATTTCTTCTGAATAACACCACCAATATCCACTTAGTTATGTTTTTCCCCCTATGTTTAAAACTATATCAACCATGGGACACTATTTTTTGTTCCTATTTATGTCCATTTCCAACTTTATCAGTCCTACTCGAAATGGTTTTTTATCTTTTTGTATTATATCAGCATGGTCATTGTAGTATTATTGTTTATCTATATATTTATACTATATCGATATGGATCAAGTCTATCAACATATTTTTTATATCAATTGTATATGTTATATTAGCATATATAGGTCTCCCATGTCTTATTTTTATAATAAACACCCACTATTTTTCTTTATTTACATATGAAAACTTGCCTTTAGTAGAAGAAGAGGAATTATACTATAGGAATTTATTCTTGTGGACGTCTAGTTTTTTGCAAGGATTTGAATTTAAATAAAAGGAAGTTAAAATAGAGAGGTATACCTTGGTCTTTGGATTCCCCCATTAATAATACTTAGGTCTTCATCTTTTCCATTTGATTCTTCACCTACATCATCTCTCATAAAGTTCCATCGGAGCTAAGGGGGAGATTAATGTGCTGACAAGTCAACCCAAGGTAAGTATCCCTATCTCTAAACTCTTTTTTTTTATTTATTTATATATATACACTAGAGTGGTATCATTTGTTCTTATTTTTCATGCTTATCTTAACTTATGTTTTATTTCATGCATGTATATCCCTCTAAATATATGCCTATTTGTTACAACCCATAGTTTAGATACCTCTTGGTTACTTATTAATATAATTTATCTATCTTTATCTTACCTATTTTACATTTTAGATATGGATTGTCTTTGTTCATCAATTCCTTACATAAGCCTCCTATTTATAACCTTTATCCCATTTTTACAAACAACTCTTAATTTCAACTTCCATCTCACTTTGTGGTGTGGCTAATTATATGTATGTTGGATATGGTACAATCTTCTCCTTTTTCCTATATTGGATTATATTTATATTGGTGACCATAATTTTCCATCATACATTTTAGTGAACTAAACGTGAATCTTATCCCACCTCTGTGTTGGATTATTTTCATGTTCTTCTTTCTTATCCTACCATCTTAACATTTCCATCATTTTTAATGTTGTCTCCTCTTAGGGTTTTTATAGCAAGCATTAACCCATTTAAATTCTACATTGGTTGATTCCTTCTCCATTTTACTTCCACTATTAAAGGAAAACCCTTATGGTGCATTTTTTCTCAAACAAAATCAATCATTCCATTTCCCATGGATGAAGATATCTATGATGATCTTCCCATTTTTTTCACTCCATGATGATCTTCCCATTTTTTGCACTTAAAGTGTGGACAAAAACACTACAGTAATTTTTCCATTCCTTACACTTATCACATGGTCAAAAACCACTATAATGATTTACCCAATTTTTATGATCCTTATAACATGGGTGATGATGACGATCCTCAAATTTTTTAGACTTATATCATGGATGAAGATCCATATAGTGATATTCCCAATAATCATAATCCTAGCAGGATCAATGATATTCCCATTTTTCATACTTATAACATGATCAAAAATCACTATAATTATTTTCCCATATTTGATGATTCAAGCATGCTTGAAGACTCCACATATGGTCTTCTTATTTCTAATGACATGCAAAACAATACCTATAATTTTTTTCCCATTTTTAACATTTGTAACATGATCAAATATCACTATGGAAATATTTTCATTTATGATTTTATCATGCTCAAATACACTACATATTCTCATTTCTAATGACATGGATGCAATCCCTATAGTGATTTCCCTATATTTAAAACATCTCACTTTGACTCTTACAATGATGATGATTATCTCTTATTTTCTCACTTTTCAGAGTTATTATTCACATCCAATTTCAATCTCATTCCCCTCAAAATAATCATAATTTGGAAAATTAGAAATGTGACAAAATCGTCCATGTCAATATAACTCAAAATTTAATTGGGATTTCAAATTAATTGGTCATGTTGATATAGTATTTTAATCAATCCAAATATATCAACCAAGAACCAAAAATGGTCAATAGTGTTCATTCTAACAAAAATAACATTATTAGCCATGACCCAAAATGTGTCAATTTAGCTCAAAATCATCTTGTTATCAAAACCAACTATATCAGCCAGACATTAGTATGTGCCTATTATTTTACCCTATTTTGATAAAACATAATAAATTTTATATGTGATTATATAGGTGTAAAGTTATAAATATTATAATGTTAAATATGTACAATGATCAAATACTTTGATTTTGATAAATTGTTAAATATGGAAAGTTGTTATTTTTGGAAAACACTAAGAAGGAATATACTTAGCTTACACACTAGATTATGTTTATTTTTATTATTATTTGTAAGTGTAAATAAGAATAAGAGGTGAATACATATGTTAAATATCATAATAAATAATAAAAATAGAATCTAGATAGGTTTATTACAAGGGGACGGTAGCATAGTGCATTCCAGTCCATTAACTATAAACTTATCTTAGCTAACTATGATAGGTTATTGATGGGAAAAGAAAAATAAAGTAGGAAACATGAAATGATAGATAAAAGTAAAAATATATTTATAGATATGTTCTCTATAGTTGTATATCATTGTAGTACACCTAAGGTTATTGATAATGAACATATCATAATTAATTATGCATAAAATTGATCATTACTCTTTTTGTGCAAGTACATACTAAGCAAACTAAGATATCATACTTAGGTTTTTACCATGTAGAAATCATTATTTTTATTATCTTGTATTTGAAACCCTTAAGGTACTTTAATAACTTGAAAACCTATGAGAAAAAAGGGGAGTGTAATGGGCTAAGCTGACCTCAATCACTGATTTATGATTGATAAATGCCTACGTATCTAATACTCCAAGGAGGTAAATTAAACCCACATAGTTCTCCCATGAATAGTGAATTTTAAATTGTGATCCTTTTAATATGTGTATGTAGCTATAAAATGGCTTTCATACTTGATAATCATAGTTATGTCTTACTTTAGAGGGCCCTTGACTTGGCTTATTATTGCTCCTTGTGAATGATTCAAAATTTGGGTAGAATAGGGTAGATTTGCTCCATATGTATAAGTGTATATGCTTGAGCCAAGTGAATCTCAAGTGCCCTTAATGAGTGACTCTTGATATGTATTTATAGGCAAATATTTTGACATATTCCTTTATTAAACCATGTGAAAAGTGTATGAAGACCCAAAATGATGATTTTAATTTTGGAAATTGGTCATTATTTGGCATGAGACATGGTCATTATAGGTGGATAGGGGTGTAGTGTGATCCAATCCACATACTACAGATCTATCCAGAAGGATTAATAACACCTATCCTAAACTAGAGATAGTCTAAAGATTATTTTTGATAGCTTAAGCTTTTGATATTGAAATTTTTGTGTAAGATATAATGGCAATCAAAGGGTCAAGCCCGCATATAGATAAATGATTTAAAGGAATGGCGTATAAGAGTCATGTATTTATGCATAAGTCATGTAGTTTGGAATGTGTGTCAAGAATTAGCATGGTCAAGTATCTATGACCATATTTATGTGTCTACATTCCCACCCCCTAATTCTAAAAATGAAATTTCTAGAGTAAAGGAGAAAGAGTTGAACTTGAGTGTGTACAACACACTTTGTCTTTAAGCAGATACTTCAATTTTATAGGGCACTCAAATTTAGAAAACTTGTAATACCTCATGAAGTAGTCATCTTATTCATTTTAAATTTGAAAAATATTGAACTTGAAAATTGAAATTTTTGAAGAGTAAGGGAAGAGTACACCTATATGTAGGTGAAATCAACTTACCTTGTAACCTATAATTTGATGATGGAGAATGGTACCCCATTACTGAATCACTTAGAGAATTTAAACTATTGGTAAATTTAGAGTGATAAAATCCCAGTTTAAATTAATTAATCAATATCTTGAGTTGTAAAGATGCATTATCCCAAATCTCATGAATAAGGAATAGTACATAATTTACTAACCTAAAAAAGGGGGAACCATGCTAGTTTCACTAGAAGTGATTCCAATGCCGTTGAGTACCACTAGACATGAACATACATCACCCACACAAATTCAAATCAAACCACTATAAACAAATACATATTGTAATTTTCATGATAAAAAGGGAAATAAGGGTATTCATGCCACCATCATGACTGCATTTATCATAGATTTTTCTTTAAAATGAATATTTTTCCTTTAAATTTGAATATTTTCTCTTTGTAATTTGAAACTTTAAAATTTGAAATGTTGAAACTTTGAATTTTTTCCATTCTAAAATTTGAATCTTTGAATAAGCTTGAGCATGAATGAGTATCATGCCCTCTCTAAATATGTACCAATATTTATAATTTTATGCTTATATATGCTCAATTATGAAATATATTTGCAATCTATAACTTTTTATCTTGTAGTTATTTTGTATATGCCCATGAATATACATTCAAATATGTATATTTTATTACTTTGAGTCTATGAATAATGAGTGCATATACATGTCATATACCCCCAAAATCTATATTTATGTGTTAATATCTATCATATATTTGATTTTTGAATCACTTTAAATCTTTAAAAACCTGTACTCTACTATAGAATAGGATTTTGTATTAAATTAAATCTTTAAAAACCTATAATTTATATTTTTGAAACTATATTTTATCCAAAATTTGTTTATAGACCTTTGGATATCTAAGACAAACCCATTGTGGTACCCCCATTCTGAGATGAGGGATATAGTCTACAAGTCACTCATCTTAAAAGAAGATTTAATTGTAACATGTGATAAAGATATGACCAAATAGAATAATATCAACATGTTGGAGAGTATGTCACCATAGAATGACAATTTTCATTTTAAGCATATTGAATTTGGGGCACACAAGTTTCATGTCTAGATAGATATAACTTTTAATCATGTAGCAAAGTAACCATAGTAAAAGTTCATGGTATTTATCATGGAACTACTAATGAATCCCAACAAAAACACAAACACAACACACAATAATGTCACACAAAGCCACATAATATCATAAAATAAACCCTAGGGTCACATACAAGGGACATGTTCAAATGTTATACAAGAAAATTTTGTACACATAAAGCCAAGGGCCACAAGTAATGGACATGTTCAAATGTCACACATACCAAGAATACCAATTAAAATCTCATAGATATATTCAAACAATTTTTGCACAAGGGACAATAAGCACACATAATAAGTAAGCAATGTTAAGCCTATTATGCAAGAAAGTAAACAACATCTAAAGATAATAGAGCAAGTGAAAACTAGCCTATTCCATCCATGTGTACCAATAGCGTATTGTTATCAAGTAGAAAATTTATGTATCACAATGAAAAATATGAATGATTTAACAAGACACTTGTAAAATATGTAGCTCAAAATTGCATTTGAGTTCATAGATAGATATTACCTACTATAGTGTAACTTGTATAAAAATATGATCCCAACATAAGCATGGCCACTAGATAAGGAGTAAAACATCTAAGAATTCAATTAAAATGTATGTCATATATCACATTCATATACCTTATGAAATGAATGTGTGTATAGAAAATAAAATGATATCTACTAACATATATGATAAATAACATATGTAAATAAGTAACTAGCATCTCATGTCATGCCTTGGTCCTAAAATTTTATTTTTTGAAAATATTTTTAGTGTTTTTATATTTTTATAATATTTAATTTTTTTAATTTTATAAATATTTGATTTTTTATATTTTGGAAAATGAACTAGCCTATGATCTCATCAATGGAAGCATTGTAGTGTGTTCTTAGATCATAGATTTGAAGCTTGACTTTCCATGGATGAGGAATACTACATGTAAAAGTACCTAGATCTAAAAAATCATAAAATGTCATAATCATAATTGTCATGATCACTGCTTATAAAATTTATTACCATATGCGTAACTAAAGATGATGTAAGACTTGGTGAAGTCTACTATATGATTACCTTTTTTCATTTGAAACATTTCAAACTACCTTAGGATGTATTATAGGAGATTTAAACTTATTTAAACCTTGAAAATCTCTTTAATATGAAGTTTTATTCTTAGGAAGGCATACCTTTTTCCCCCATAACTAGATGGATAAAAAGATTATATATAGGTGTCAAAATTGACTCTATATTATGATTTTTAATGGGTACACTAATTATATTTTCATGATGATTTGGAGTAGGTGTCATAATTATATTTTAATGGTGATCTTGAATAGGTGCCACAACTAACAAAGGTGATTGTGGGGGAGGAGGAGGAGATAATAATAACTATAGAGGGTACTCATATGGGATGCTTTGAACTTTGACTACTTGATTTAAATGTATGTACTTGAGGCATATATGCATTGTACATGATATTGTTCAAATATTTTATATCCAAGAGCATACTAATAACATATTGAAGACCCCTATATCTGAAAGACTAGAAATGGAGTAGCCATTATTGCTAAATTCACTTGGAGAGGTAACACTATATATCCCAAAGAATCTTGTGTATGCCCATTAAATTATATTACTACCATTAATGTAGTTTATAAATATTTTTATGTGTAACCCAAATTATAAAGGAGTGTCATTATACATACATTTTCACTTGATCCATTATCAATCGTGACATTATGTATAATCTAACTAATTAAGAATCATAGAATGAGTTAACCACTTAGAAAAAAATTATGCATCATAATTATCATCATTTATAACTTATTTTTTATATTTAATTTTTGCATTTGTATTCTTATAAATAGTCACACATGTATTGGTTATATTTGATATTTTTAGTTAATATTAGTGACACTTTTTTGATATCTTTGAATTATGCATTACATGTTCATATATTTGATCTAAAGCTTGCTATTTTTACTTTGCTACCCATGTTCATGTAAGGTGAGATTTAATTATATCATGGACCATAAAATCCTTCATGCTTATTTTATTGATTAGAAATGTAATAATCCCTTTATTTTTAGTTGTTGAATCTTTTCTCTCAATGTATAATAATAATTATCTTGATGTCAATTAATACCATGATAAATGTAAAATGCCTTGACTTTTGTGTACTCATTAAATTGAAGAGGAGGATAGCAATTAGGATGGAGTGTGATTAACTTCCCATCCAACAATGTGTGTATAATATCATTATGGTCAAGCTCTAAATCTATCAAATTGAAGGGGTTGCCTCTTATGTAAATTATATTTGTTCACATTAGGAAATGCTTTGTAAAGTATTTTTTTGCTTTCATTGAGTACTGTAACTTTCTCTTCCTTGATTATAGTTGTTTTTGTTGATTCATACATACTATAAAAGACTTTAATTAGAATATTTATTTTAGATGTTAAATTTGATTTCATTCTTTTATTTGTAATTTTTTTCTTGTATGAAGACAACCTTGATTCATTTGTATTATCAGCCTTGTGTGTTGAACATGTTGGATCACATGCATATTTGAACAAGTCCATGTATAATTCCTCAAAGTAAATATACATTTTATGCATGGATATTTCTTTGAGTAGAGACAAAAGACCCATATTAAATATAAATTAATTTGCCAAATATGAGGGTTGATAGGTTAGAGAGTGAAAAATATTCTTTAATTGTATAATTTTATCTTATAAAATCTCATCATGACATTATTTAAAAAACCTTGTAGATGGTCCAATGTTAAATTAGATACTATGTGCTTGTGAAAATATGATAAGAATGCATCTTCTAATTTTTTAAAGTCGGGTAAGGAAACACTAGGTAAACTATAAAACCAATATGAAGCATTTATTGTGAGACTTATATGGAAAGATTTTAGTAGAACAAATCTATAATCTCCCCATTCTCTGAAAGAAAGTGTATTTTTAGTTAAATGAGTACAAGGATCTCCAAAACCATCAAACAAGGGTATTGTAGGCATAGAAAAATATTTTGGATATGGATGTTCTTATACAATTTGTGTAACAGATTATCCTAAGATAAAATTATCTTTGATATCCATGCAACATGATCAAGTTTGTAAAGTGAGATCAAGAACTTGCTTTTAGAGGTCACCAATAGAATGCATCATGGATACAATATGACTATTAGGATAGTAGTTGTTCGTAAAGGCTCACTCATGGAATGTAATTGACCCTCTATTTGAAACATTGGTATAAGAAGATCATGACAAATGTCATTACATGCCTAAGGATTACATTCTAAGACAAAATCAGTACAAACATGAGAATCATTATTTAGCTTATCATTTTAAATTTGCATGGAAAAAACATCATATTACTCTTGATTGGATTTATTTGACTTAAGAGAGAAAATAAAGTCATCATACCAAGTATTATCATGAGATTAAAATTTAATGGGTAGAGAATGACTATGTTGAGAATCATTGCATAGTATTTCATTATCATCACTTTGTAAATCTAAATAATAAAGTCACTTTATGTCTTTAATTCACATTCATTTGCATTTTGTAACATTTAAAGAGAGTGAGATAAAATTATTACTTATAAGGGAGGATACAGATTATCACAATCTTGTATATCATTATCCATGGTAAGAGGAGAGTGTGTGATATCATATGCATCTACATCATCTACCTTTTTTAAACCAAGAGTGACTAGTACATTCATTCATATCATTTTTTATGCTTATGCAAGGGCCATGTTTTTATAATTTATATTGATTAATGCAATGTAGTGTGTAATCAAATAAAATTGACACTTGAGTGTTAAGAGTGTTAGTTGAGACAACCCATCCCTAGCTTAGCCCTAGACCTATCTTAGGGCATATTTAGCACTTATCCAATCTTCATGTTAACCATATGCATCCATAAACATCTCTAAAGTAGTCTTAGATCCTCACTTTAACATCCTTACCCTCAGTGCCTCATGTTTTACCACCTAGACACTAGCACCATAATTTGGACAGTAGCACCCCATGGTATTAGTGTCCTAGTTTGGGTGTTATTGTCCTTTTCCCTCCTTTTCTCTCCAATCGATATCTTTTCAAATGATCAACCACCTAGGGTCATCCTAGACCTCTTTTAAGATCTTCACGAGCACTATAATAGTATATTTACATGAATTTTAGCCTTCTTTACACTAGATGAAAGGCAATTGTAAATTACACAAACAAACTTAGAATAAGTTGTTCACAATCAAGGTTATCAATCCCTATTCTACCCTACTTATGCATACATCCATCTACAACATTCCTAAGCTCATATTACTTATATTTTAAGTCTTGATAACATTTAAATCACTCAGTTCCACATTCATACTAGCTTCACTTATACCTTCACCAACACTTAGGTGGGGATAACTACATTGAGCTTTATCCCTCCTTAGAGTATTGTTATGTAGGCAATTCTCATCACAATAGGGTGTTGAGGATGTCCATCATACCCCACTAACAACACATTTTTA
Source organism: Torreya grandis (assembly GCA_037957365.1). NCBI lineage: Eukaryota > Viridiplantae > Streptophyta > Pinopsida > Cupressales > Taxaceae > Torreya > Torreya grandis. Next base: position 642,045 of record JARHVA010005226.1, on the reverse strand, counting down.
TACTTGTGCCAACTAGATGCCCTAGTAACATGAAGGTTTAGGGTTTGTATATAAAATTAGTAAAAAAAAGTCATTTATAGAGATACAAAACTCATGCATGCAGGAACAAGCTTGGCAGACCCAGACATAGGGACACCCAGAAGCTTATAATAGTTTTGCACAAAGGACACTAGTGCTAAAATAGGGACACTAGTGTGACTTAGTGATATTGTCCAATTAGGGTATTACTATCTATGAAGGTTTTTGACTCCTTGATATTATCTAAGACACTTAAAATAGCCTTTATCCCAGTTTACAACCCCCATATCTCCTATTTCAATCAGTTTCTAGCTAAGTACTTATTTATATTATTTATTTCTATTTTTATAAATGTCAAACTAATTCAATTGTGTTAAAAATCATTGGATATATTTATTATATATTTTTACCCTAATTTACTATAATTAGACCTTTAAAAACCTAGAGCTTAAACTCCATAAACACAAAATAGTTGAAACATTTGGTGAACCTGACTTACTTCAAATTCCACTCAAACATTAACCTTAGATTCTCTTAGGGTTTGTATCCTTTTATTTTATATACTCAGATATTAGTTCTAAATTCCCAAATTCATTTTAGTATTTAAATCTTGAAATCTTTCATAGATTAAATTTATTTAAAGGTTCAAAAGATATAATTGTTTTTTTTCCTACTCCCCAACCTAAAGTGGTAGAATTCAACAATAGATTTGATGAAATTGATAAGAGATAATTACAAGATATTGTTTCTAAACATTCAGATATACAAGATGACCTTATCAATATTGTCCATGAAGATCTTTAAAAATCAAATAATGGTCAATATTCTACTCCCCCATATAACAATATTGTTACACCTAATTTGGGGGCAACTTAGCTTGTATAAAAACCCATTTTAACTTGATAACCTTCCATATAAACTACACCTCCTATGGCTAGTTCCTTGTCTCTAAATGTATAATCCCTTATGCATGAGATTCATACTCTATAGGTGTTAAACATTTTTGGGTCTAACAGGCCAAAAATCAGTCCCCTTCTTCCTCTGATGTTTTAGGCCATTTCATTTTTGATTTTTCACAAGTCTAAGAATTTATACGGACTCTGCAAGTTTATTTCTATGGACTCTGCAGGTCTATTTCTATGGACTCTGTAGGTGGAATTTCTACAGACTCTATAGGTTTCTACAAACTTTGCAGGTCTATTTCTACAGACTCAATAGGTTTTGATTTTCTATGGACTCAGCAGGGTTTGATTTTCTATGGACTCAGCAGGGCTTGTTTTTCTATGGACTCAGCAGTGAGTTTTTTCTATGAACTCTGTAGGTATAATCTTTGACAGATGAAGGACCAGTTCAGAGAGTGCAAGGTTTTGCAAAGCTTCTTCAGACTCTTGTCTAAAGAGATTCACAAGGAAAGAGAGATAAAATGGTTCAAAAGACACTTTTCCTTAAGGTTGGAAGAGTGGTTCAATGACATAATCTTTCCAAGAGTTAGCACCTTTGAACCGTTGAACCGGTTCAATGCCTTCGATTCATCGCTTGGTTCAATGCCTTAATTTCATCACTTGGTTCAATGCTTTTGATTCATCGTTTGGTTTAATGCTTTCAGTTCATCACTTGGTTCAATGCCTTCGATTCATCACTTGGTTCAACGCCTTCAATTCATCACTTGGTTTAATCGCCGAGTTCAATCACTTGGTTCGATCAGCGAGTTCAACACTTTGTTTAATCACTTGGTTCACCATGGAAGATTTAAAGGCTCGATGGACATTATTGAACCATTGAACTAGTTCAATGGATTGGTTCAATGGTTTGTTCAAGCTAGAAAGGTTCAAAGGCTTGGTTCAACAAAGGCTTGATGCATAGTGTTGAACCGTTGAACCATTTTTAGTTCAATCAGTCAGTTCAATAACTTGGTTCAAGGGAGCGTCCTAAATTTGAAAGGCAAGTGCCCTTGTAGAGGGTAGTTCTAAGTTCAAAAGCCCTTACAGAGGGTAGGGAGTGCTTCAAAGAGGCCACAAAGAAGTGGTTTGGACTTTTTAGAATTTTGTTAAGGCAAAGCCCTGAATTCCTTCAGACTTTTTGCCTGAAGGATTTCCTTCAGATAAAAAGTCTGAAGGAATTCGGGGGAGGCTACAGCAAAAAGACCCGAGGAAGTCAAAGCGGCCAATTCACGTGGACTTTTTGTCTACAAGAAAAAGCCTAAAGCTAAAGAGACCTATAGAGAGGGCCGAAAAGACAAAGGCCATTGAAGGGTAGGTACCCTTACAGGGGGCTCCCAGTGGCCAAATTAAGGGTATCTCTCAAGAGCTGAAGGGACACTTCCCCTTTGGGAGGGTCTGAAATAAAGCAAAAGGCCAAAGCAAAAACATTGAAGGAAAATTCCAAGTGATGATGGGCGTGTGGGCGTCAAATTTAAAGTGGTGAAATAGTTATTGGTTTTTAAAATGCTTGTGTGCCAATAAGGGTAGGAGCCCAAGAAATGCAGCGCCCCACCAAAAGATCACCCCAAGGGCTGAAGGAGCAGAAAGAGACAAAGCAGGAAGAAGACAAAGATCCTAGAAAACAAAGAGAGAAAAGTGCCAAGTGTAAGAATAGGCAGATAGCCCAAGTGGTGAAGGGAGGTTCTGATTCAAGAAGTTACTCCAGCAGGTGATACAGTGCCCATGAATTAATTATTAGGAGGTGAAAATGGCTAATAGTGTGACCCATTTTTCTTCATTTTGCATTAATGAGCAGACAAACAGCGTGGCTCATAATTTCTCATTGATGTTTAAGTGGCTTTCTCTTCCTAATGACTGGAGCGCAAATGGGTCATTTGTAAAAAGGGGTGCCAAAAGGCCTCCTTCCTTCCTCTATATATTGGAGACTTGTCATTTGGAAAAGGATATTCCATATTTGTAAGGCAAAGCCCTGGTAAATTTTCACCTGAAATCAATAAACACATTTTTTACCTCTATTCTGGTTAGATATCTCTGTGTGTGTCTCAGTGTCAGTTTGTGTTTAGTCATTGCTTCTTAATGCTTCCACGGGTTTAACACCAACATACTTGGTGTCTATAAGGTGCCATTTTTATAGATGATAAGGAGAGCTGTATTTTCAAGTGCATAGATAGAAGAAGATACTATATAGTGTGCCTTTATATAGCACCTTTGGTGAGTCTCTATTTTCTATGTGTTTTGTTAAAGCCTCTTTGTTAGGCTTCCTACAGCCTAGTCCTTCTGCCAGTTTAAAGTGTACGTATATGTTTGTCTGACTTCAAGTGTGAGTGTGAGAAGGTTGAATCATTTGGTGCATCACCTCTTTTAGAGTAGATTTGTTTTCCTATAATCCTTCTCCCTTTTCACCCCCCCCATTATATGTCTATATACCTATATTAACACTTATTGGAACAACTCAGATGCATCAAAGGGAGCTAGCCCTTACCTAGAGACTTTCCCCTCCAACTTCTCTAGTCCCACAGGTGAGAGGGGAGTTTCCATTGTTGCATGTGGAAGGCAGGAGCTCAGCCTCTTGTCCTGAGTGTAATCCGCTATTTCAATAGTTTTTGGCACACTCAATGGGATTCAATTTTTACACTCAATAAAGTTTTAGGATTGATGTTGATCCTGTTACAACAATCCAACTATTTTTAGCATTTGGCAACTCCACTGGTAAGAACTTCATTTCCTAGTCAAAGACCAGTCTGACTTCCTATGCCTAAAGTCACCACATGGTTTGCTTCTAAGGGTGTTCCTTTTGACTTCATTGAGTTGCCTTTAAACTCAGAAAAAAGACTGAGGTTTGAAAGGACCCACCCTTATTCAGCAAACCACCTTCCCAAACCTGCTGTAAGGAACACATATATAGCAGGGCCACAATTACATCCTGTCGTAGCCATGGCATTACCCTTTGTGACTTTTCATGGTCAGATCCCCTTGAATATCCAACATTATGACCTAATTCCAAGGGCAGCCCTCAAAAGTGTGTCAGGAATCTAGAACAACAAACATGCTCTGATACCAACTGTTAGGACCCGGAAGCACCATTGATTACCAAGTAACTTAACATGCAGAACTAAAACAGAAGTACAAGTAACTAAAATTCAAAAATAACACAGAATATGAGAGATAATACCCAATTGTATTAATACTCTTCCAGAAGGAAATACAATAAAGAAGATGCCACAGTCTTCTTCCTTACACACCTCTAGGGCTCCCACACCTCTAGGGCATAAATAGTAAATCTCTTCAAGAGCTCACTCTCTCTCTTACGGTCCCAACACACAACTCAAACACAGAGTTGGTGTTCACCTCCAACTAGTCAGTATCACTACTACCAGTACCACCAGTCAGTATCACTACTGTCAGTACACAAGTGCTCCATGCACTCCACAAGTGCTCCATGCACTCCAAGTACATAATGTACTCCAAGTAGATCTCTCCTGATCTTGCTACCTATTGTGTTGTTGTCACCTTTGATCTTTCTACCCCATAAACCTCCTTTGACCTCACACACACACACACACACACCTAAAAATCACCAGACCTTACTTACCATGTAGATCTCTTTACACCCTGAAGAACCCTTGTCCTTGCCTCACCAAGTCCTTATGATTCTCCAAACCAGTACCCCGATGGATCTTCTCCCTGATCTAGCACACTTGCAGACCAACCTGATCATACACACTCGACACTCCTGTGGAACTAATAGGATCTACCCTTGCTCTCTTCACTCTCAAAAGGAGCTAACCAAGCTCAACTCAAACTAGAACAAATTACAATACAGCCCATGAGTCTCTTAAATAAATCTCATGCAAACAATAATTAGACACCTAATTACAATAATTAGATATGCAGCTCCAAGGCTAAAATTAGCCTTTAACATGCAAATAACCAGTTCATTAACTAACTATTTATGCAACTGACAGTTCCAAAACCGCACAGGCGACTGACGTCAGTCCCTGTCTGGCTAGAGATGACCAATGTCGGCTGATCCCTGATCGATGTCAGTTTGCTCTACACTGGATATGACTGACATCAGTTGATCAGATCAACACTGGTTACTCTGCAACTCAGCAACCTCTCAAAAACCTCCTCCATGTCTACATCAGTGAAGCTTTTAACTTCACAACCTAACAATATCCCACTTGGAGATAAACAGTTGCACTGTACCTATACCTGTACACCATCTAATTTGTTTCCTGGCTTGTATCCCTCTTCAAGATCAATCCTGAAGACCAACCACCACACAACCTGTGGTGCACCCCCTATCATTCAAGTAACCTACCACATCCAAACCTACAAACCCATGTAGTGAAGTCTTGACCCTGCATAGTATGTATACCTGTTGCTGGTCCCTCTCAAATACCTGAGAACCCACGTCCCCGAATTGGCTCCTAACTCTCTGACAACTCCCACTACTAGAGAAAACTCATGTCTATACCAGACCTCATGTGATTTTGAACACTAAACTATCTAGCCCTTGGTGTGCTCTAGTTTTACATCCTGCATATTGAACCTCATAAACACTTGATTCACATCAGCTCCCACTGGAGACAAAATCAACCTGTGATCTTCCATGTCTCTCATGCCAAAGAATTTCACTGCTCCCAAATCCTTCATGGCAAACCACTAAACTAACCTTACCTTTAGCTTAGCAAAACCCTATATGTCTGAACCTGTAACAAGCTCATCCTCCACATACAATAATAGGATAATGTCACAACCATCATCCACCTGGTAAGACAAACATAATGGTTACAATGACACTAACTAAATCCCTGCTTTGTCATCCACCTGTCAAACCTGTACCACTATCCTGCAGCTTGCTCAAGACCATATGACCTAGCCTTCCATCTCACGTATCCATTCTCTCTATTCTTTAACCAAGGAATCCATTCCTCTCTCAGTGATTTTATCTTGACTGGCAACTCTACCAAATATCCTATTTGGTTCTTCTCCTGTTCATGCCATGATCCCACTATTTCCTAGATCCTTCTTGATCTGTAGTGAGAAACTAGTATAAAGAATAAGAACAATGAATTTGAGGCTTACTTACCCTTTCAGTCTTCCACATGGGCGTTTGAGACTCCTTGATAGCTTGCTATCCACCCAAAATCTATTTCAGTGACCGACCTCGATCACCACATAGTTTGCATCTGACCGACGTCGGTTCCATGCGACTGTCCAGGTCGCCAACACCGGTTATCATACCGATGTCAGTCACCACCTACCCAACACCATCGACTTTACCTGTCTACACATGACCAACATCGATACCTGTCTGTTCACCACCAATTTTCCCTGACTGACGCTGGTACCTGTGTTCACCTGTGAGTGATGACTTTTTACCTGCAAGCTCTCTTTGGATCAAAACCCTATCCAAACTACCTTGCTCAGAGTTACTCAGCCTTCTCCACTGATCTCTGTCCATCATCTCCTCCATAAACACCAAGGCTTTCTAGTTCTTAAGTTTGTCAAACACATCTGACTTTCTTTTAAGAACATGCATCTCCTTCTTGCTCATGTGACCAAGCCTACAAAGCCACGTCCTTACAACAAAAGAAGAATTAGTAATACAAGCAAGTAGATAAAGAGTACCTATTTTATTACCACCTACTAATTCAAGTGCATCCGCTATGAGAGTTCCTATGCATCTCTCATCACCCAACTTTCCTAAAAAAATTAGCTGCATCTTTAAGACTGGGACCTGGATGACCTTCTTCAACACCCATGTGTTGGCCGCCTACAATTTCAGCAAAACTTCCCCTTTGCCAATACATTGACAAGGGTCACAAACCCCTCTATTTGGGGCTGCATGGAAAGAGGCAATAGAATCTATAAACCAATATTCTACTTTATCCAAAGAACATCCCAGAGCATCCTAAGCAACAACACCTGCAACATTTGCTTCTTCAGTTCCTTCATGTTGATCTTCTACCAACCAACAATTTTTCTTTTCCTGCTCTTTCTTTCCATAAAACTGTAATTGACCATTCATGCTTTTCAATTCCTCCATTCTTAGTTAACTTTATTCTACCATTGCTATACTCCCACTCAATCAAAAACCCCTGAGAGTGACCTGTAATCAAACACAAACCTGCTCCCTGCAACCTTAGCTCTGATACCACTTGTCAGGAATCTAAAACAACAAACATGCTCTGATACCAACTGTTAGAACCCAAAAGCACCATTGATTACCAAGAAACCTAACATGCAAAATTAAACCAGAAGTACAAGTAAATAAAATTCAAAAATAACACAGAATATGAGAGATAATACCCAATTATATTAATACTCTTTCAGAAGGAAATACAACAAAGAAGATGCCACAGTCTTCTTCCTTACACACCTCTAGGGCTCCCACACCTCTAGGGCATAAATAGTAAATCTCTTCAAGAGCTCACTCTCTCTCTTACTGTCCCAACACACAACTCAAACATAGAGTTAGTGTTCACCTCCAACCAATTAGTATCACTACTACCAGTACCACCAGTCAGTATCACTACTACCAGTACACAAGTGCTCCACGCACTCCACAAGTGCTCCACACACTCTAAGTACACAACATACTCCAAGTAGATCTCTCTTGATCTTGCTACCTATTGTGTTGCTGTCACCTTTGATCTTGCTACCCCGCAGACCTCTTTTGACCTCGCACACACACACACACACACACACACTTGTAAATCACCAGACCTTACTTACCATGTAGATCTCTCTACACCCTGAAGAACCCTTGTCCTTACCTCACCAAGTCCTTATGATTCTATAAACCAGTACCCCAGTGGATCTTCTCCCTGATCTAGCACACCTACAGACCAACCTGATCATACACACTTGGCACCCCTGTGGAACTAGGAGGAGCTACCCTTGCTCTCTTCACTCTCATAAGGAGCTAACCAAGCTCAACTCAAACTAGAACAAATTACAATACAGCCCATGAGTCTCTTAAATAGATCTCATGCAAACAATAATTAGACACCTAATTACAATAATTAGATCCATAGCTCCAAGGCTAAAAGTAGCCTTTAACATGCAAACAATCAGTTCGTTAACTAATTGTTCATGCAATCGATAGTTTTGGAACTGCACAAGCAGCCGACGTCAGTCCCTATCTGGCTGGAGATGACTGACATTGGCCGATCCCTAACTGATGTCAGTTTACTCTACACTAGATATGACTGACATCGATTGATCAAACCGATGCTGATTGCTCTGTAACTCAGCAACCTCTCAATAACCTCCTACATGTCTGCATCAGTGAAACTTTTAGCTCCACAACCTAACAAAGTGTGCCTTTTTTTGATGGAGAGGGGCCCATCACCATCATCAAACACATCAAAAATATTGCTAACCTCTACAATATTCACAATGTCACTGAGGAAAATATTATAATTAGATTGTTGGCATTATCTCTCAAGGGTAAAGCTCTTGACTGGTATGGGACTTTGACTATAAATTCAATCAGTTCCTCGAATGAATTGGGCACTCACTTGACAAATTGTTTTGGGGAAAAGAATGACCACCTCTCACTTGCTAAGTAGCTGACTACCATGAAAAGAGCTCCACATGAATACATGCAAGATTTTAACACTTAGTTTTAGAAGACATGGGATAGAATCCCCATTTTGGTAAGACTGACTACTAGTTATGCTTTCCTGTATTACTTAAGAGCATTAAACAGTGATAGCATTGTTATGATACAATCCATGGGAGGACATGTGTTGCCTGTCACCTATGACATAGCCATAGTAGCTAAAAATTGCTTAGTGTAAGCTGGGAAGATAGCTCTTAGACCCCATATGCAACTTTTCCCTAAAATGCTACCTCCAATTCAAACTATTGCTCCCACATTAGCTCCTATCCTAGCATAGAGAAACCAGTTGTTGCTCCATCCAATGTACTTCATGAAGTTAAGAGTCTATTGCAAAGTATGTCAAATGAACTTGTGGCTCTTAAAAGGTAGCAAGCTCAAAGCAACCGACCAAACCAAGGATACTAGTAGTATGGTCAAGCTCCTAGACCCCCTTTAAAAAATTACAATCAAGGACAGGGTCATCTTACTCAAACCAAACCCTTTCAAGGCTACAACCCAGGTGCCTCTTCATCATCTAAGGTCATGATGCCCGTTTAAAATAATCTGGTGCAGGAATAGCCAAGTTGTTCAACCATGGGATATGGTCAGGAACAAGCTATTTATACAAATGAAATGATGGGTTATTACCCAAATTTGAAATAAAATCAAGTAACCACCCATTCCCAAGTCTTTGAGGCTCCAATGCAACCTAGCACGAGTAGTATTTAGGCCCAGCCTGATTCTACTCTCATGAATCATCTGGAAGGAGAATTCTATTCAATCAATTATGTGGGCACTGTAGACAATTAGGCTAACTGTGTTGCATCCAAAACAAGATTCAAAAGAAGGGAAATGGAATAAACTCAAGCTACTACCCAAGCATCAGCAATGCCTTCTTCATCACATGCAAATCAAAAAGTCCCAAGTTTTAGACTGTCAGTTGTTCTTCCAGCTCCTCGGCCTGCCCCTTAGGCTGTACATAATACTAAAAAAATTTTGAAGGAAGGAAACCCTCGAGTCAATGTGGTTAACTAGATGAAGAAGCTACACATGAACATCTCCTTGTGGGATTCACTATCAATAATGGGGAAGAAAGACATGCTAAAAAAAGAATTACATGAGCTAGATGAATGAGTTGTCCCAACAAAAGCTGACAATGTTTTGATGATGAATGGACGGCTTTCCACCTCAGGTTAGAACCAGAAAGAAGAAAAGATTCCTCTTTTTTATGTGTCCTTGGTCATAATAGATTTCTTGGTGTACAATTGCATCATCGATAGTGGGGAAAGCACCTCGGTGATGCCCAAATGCATAGCTGACAAGCTAGGCTTGAAATATAGAGAAATGACCAAGGGAGTCTTGTAGCTAGATGGAACCCCAATAAAGACAATTGGGGTGGTAAGAGGTTTGAGCTTGATGCTACATGCTTGCCTGACTTTCTCAGTTCCTCATGATGAGGTAGTGGCAGATGTCCCTCCCTACTTTGCCATCTGCTTATCTAGGGATTTTACATCCAAGATAGGTGGCTACTTAGCAGTGAATTGGTCTTATCTAGTTTTTAGAACCAAGTATGAGACTAAAGTCAAAATTGAATCCAAACCACTCCATAGAGATCATTTGGAACCTTACTCACTCAAGGCAGTAAATGTCAGCTATGCCATCATTGACCAAGAAGAGTTCCAAGTAGACCAATCTCCATCCTCTACCATTGAAGGAGTTGCAGACCTGCTCTTAGATGAATGGGGAAGTGACAAATTCGAGCATGATCCCTACAAATTCATAGAGGAAGCAGGACTTGGAGTTTATTACATGCATGAAGAGGGTACTTTCGTACCAAATCTAATGAAGGCCAACCAGGAAAGTTTAGGTCTATGGTAGTTATTCTTTGATGGTTCAAGGAGTAAGTTGGGAGCTGGTGGTGGAGCGGTGCCAGTCTCTCCTTTGAAAGAGAGGTATTTTTCAACCTTTTGGTTTCAATTTTCCTGCCCATGCAATTTTGTGGAATATTAATCCCTCATCCATGGCTTAGAGTGGGTGAGGAAAAGAGGAATCAAAGAGCTGCAAGTGTTTGGTGATAGCGAGCTAATTTTCAACTAGGTAAGAGGCCAAAATTTGATGAAGAACTCTCTACTAAAGTCCTACAAACATAAGGTATAGGACTTAGTGTAAAATTTTTGCACTTTCAATATTACTTCCATCCCTAGAGAATAGAACAAGCAAGCAGACAGGCTGGTGGCAGTTGGTGCCTAGTTTGATATTGCTAAGGAAATAGTCTGAGACCATAGCTCATGTCACTTGAAAGTACTGATTCGGCCCTCTATACCTGATAACATCACTAACTGGTAGGTTTTCAATAGTGATTAGAAAATATCACTCTTCCTACAAGAAGAAGCAGAATTCACTGCAAAAAACTAGGTTAAGTTGTAGCAGCAATATGGTAGCCAAATTATTCAGTTGAAGAATAATAAGCTCCCCAAAGGTTTGGTCACTCTAGAGAGTATCTTCAATGGAGATGACCAATTGAGAAGTGACAAGGCATGCATTGCAATAAAGGAGGAGCACCATGAGAAGATGGAAATATTCAAGGATAAGCTACTTGCACTTGGGAAAGTGTGCACAGACCAAGAAAGGCAGGCTTTCATTTTGTTCTACCAAGAATTTGCTGCTATCTTCGCTTGGGAGTACGATGATTTGAAGGGTTTTGACTCAAGCTTGGCCCAGCATACCATTGAACTAGAAGAAGGTGCCAAACCAATCAAGTAAAAGTAGAGGCTTATCAACCCAATGATTGAGCCTCTCATGTGCAAGGAGCTCACCAAATTGATTGATTCTAGGATAATATTTCTAATCAAACACTCTTCTTGACTGGCCAATCTTGTTCCTGTCCAGAAAAAGAATGGGGAGATCAGACTGTGCATCCATTTTAGAGACCTCAATAGAGTCTCTTTGAAAGACCATTATCCTCTCCCAAGCATGGAGCAGATCCTTTAAATGGTGATAGGTAGCAAACATTTCTCCCTCCTAGATGGGTATTCAGGATACAACCAGATCTTGGTGCAAGACTATGACCAGCATAAGACAACCTTCACAACCAAGTGGGGAATGTTTGCTTATAGGAAAATGCCCTTCAGTTTATCTAATGCTGGTGCCACCTTCTAATGGGCTATGGACATGGTTTTTCAAGGCTTGATGACTAAGATTGTATTAGTATATCTTGATGATGTGACAATTTTCTCCAAGGAAGTGAGCCAACACATGAAACACCTAAGGTGAATCTTTGAGAGGTGTAGGGAGTTTGGTATCTCTCTTAATCCTAAGAAATGTGTGTTCACTATCCATGAGGGGAAGCTCCTTGGTCACATTATTTCTTTAGAGGGTTTGACTATTGATCCAGAAAGAGTTTGCTCCATACTGGAGCTATCCTTACCCAAGCACAAGAAAGGCCTGCAAAGCTTCTTTGGTAAGATAAATTTCATACAGAGATTTATCCCAAATTTTGTGGAGATGGTCAAACCATTGACCTATATGCTAAGGATGGGTGAGGAGTTCACATGGACAGTATAGAGAAAATTTAGTTTTGAAGAAATCAAGTAGGCCATAGCCTAGGCTCCTACTTTGATCAGCCCTGACTTCACCAAGGATTTCAACCTCTACACCTTCGGCAATGAAGAGGTAATCTCCACCATGCTTACCTAAGCAAGTGATGATAACCTTGAGCAGCCAATTGCATTTTTTATCCAAGGCCTAGAAGGTTTTGAAGTTAGATACACATATGTGGAAAAGCAAGTCTTGGTGATCATACGGAGTCTAAAGAAATTCAGACACAAGCTATCTAATAGCAGAATCCACCTCATGGTTCCACATCCCAGCATCAAGGATTTCTTGATCAACTAAGATCTAAATGAGAAGAGAGCAGGGTGGATCACTAAGGTGATGAAATATGATGTAGATATCAAGATCACCAAACTAGTAAGAGGGAGAGGCCTGTGTGAACACCTCACTATAGACTTTAAAAATCAAAAGGAAGACAGCCTGCTAATCCTTGATGTAGCTATAGCAAAATAACCAGTTGTCATGAAGGATTGGACATTAGACATGAGGCATTTCCTTCTCATTGGTGAGTGCCCACACTCACTTTATAGGACCAAGAGAAGGTATTTTAGACTCCAGTGTCTCCCTTATGCCCTGATTGATAGAGTACTTTTTAGAATGGATCTCTCAAGAGTCTTTTTAAGATGCTTGGACTCAATTCAGGCTGATAGGGTGTTGTCTGAGTTCCATGATGGACCAGTTGGTGGTCATTTTTCTCCTAGGGCTACTGTAACGAGAATAATGAGAGCTGGCTATTTCTGGCCTACTCTTTTTAGGGACACCCATGCTTGGGTATAAAAGTGCTAGAAGTGCACGCTTTTTGATGAGAAGCAACAGTTGGTTGCCATGCCTTTACAGCCTATTCAGGTTAGTCATTCATGTAATGGGTCTTGGAATTCATAGGGATGATTAATCCTCCCTCCAGTGCTAAACACAAGTGGGTCCTGACTACCACAGATTATTTCACAAGATGGGTAGAGGCTATTGCCCTGAAGGAGGCCAATGAAAGTGCGGTCTTAGATTTTTATGACCTGGTGGCAAGGTCTGAGGTTTTAGCAACCATAATCTCAGATAATGTGTTAGCTTTTCTAGGGACCAAAACAAGTGAATGGGCACTGAGATATGGTATATATCTCAACACTTCATCCAATTACTACTTGCAGGGGAATGGATTGGCTGAGTCTACAAATAAGAACCTAATCAGGATCATCAAGCGAACCATGGAGGAAAATTAAAGGATTTGGAATGCCAAGTTGAAAATAGCCATGTGGACAGATAGGGTCACCCCAAAGAGGGCAATTGGAAACTCACCATACACGCTCATCTATAGAAGGGAAGCTAGGCTCCCCATTTCACTCGAGTTGCCAGCCTTAGACCTCGCTCACTATCTACAATTAGAAGAAGGAAATAGCATGGAGGTTAGGCTATGCAAGCTGATGGAACTTCAAGAGGCAAGGAACTAGGCTATGGCTTCTATTACCAGCTACCAACAAGAAGTGAAGAGGCACTTTGATAAGAAATCTTCATCAAAAGGTTTCTCTAAAGGAGACATTGTCTTGAAATGGGATGAAGACCAAGCTAAGCCTAGAAAGCATGCAAATTTCGATGCCCTATCGAGTGGCCCATACATAATCACTCAGTGTAAGTAGCATAATGCATTCTAACTCTCCAGGTTGGATGGTGAGGAACTGTATATCCCAATTAATGAGATACATCTTAAGCATTACCATTGAGCCCCTTCTCCATCATGTATATATTTTCCCTTACTTTTCTCTTATTTTACCTAAGTGCTTTCTGCACATGTTAGTAGTTTTCTTAGATTTGTGTGTGTTTTCATTTCCTTTTGAGGTAGATCTTCATGATTGGTTCTAGATTTATCAGAGCTATTACTGATCTTTAAGTTACAATTTGACCTCGTGCCCAATGGATTTTGAGGCAACTGGCTTCTAAGCATAGCAGGCATGCTTCCCCTAAGAGTCACCAATTTGTTGACCATTTTTGGGTATAATAGGGCAAAAATTGATCCCCTTCTTCCTTTAATGTTTTAGGCCATTTCATTTTTAATTTTGCATAAGTCCAAGAATTTTTACGGACTCTACAGGTCTATTTTTATGGACTCCATAGGTCCATTTCTACGGACTCTACAGGTGGAATTTCTATGGACTCTGTAGGTTTCTATGGACTCTACAGATCTATTTCTATGGACTCATTAGATTTTGATTTTCTATGGACTTATCAGGGTTTGATTTTCTATAGACTCAGCAGGGCTTGTTTTTCTATGGACTCAGCAGTAAGTTTTTTCTACGAACTTTGTAGGTGTAATCTTTGACAGATGAAGGACCAGTTCAGAGAGTGGAAGGTTTTTTAAAGCTTCTTCGAACTCTTGTCTAAAGAAATTCACAAGGAAAGAGAGCTAAAATGGTTTAGAACACACTTTTCCTTAAGTTTGGAAGAGTGGTTCAATGACATAATCTTTCCAAGAGTTAGTACCTTTGAACCGTTGAATCAATTCAACGCCTTCGATTCATCGCTTGGTTCAACACCTTTGGTTCAATGCTTTTAGTTCATCTCTTAGTTCAATGATTTTGGTTCATCTCTTGGTTCAATTCCTTTAGTTCATCAATTAGTTCAATAGTTTCAGTTCATCGCTTGGTTCAATCGGCGAGTTCAATCACTTGGTTCAATCGGCGAGTTCAACACTTGGTTCACCGCAGAAGGTTTAAAGCCTCAGTGCGCAGTGTTGAACTATTGAACCAGTTAAATGGATTGGTTCAATGGTTGGTTCAAGCGGGAAAGGTTCAAAGGCTTGGTTTAACAAAGGCTCAGCACACAGTGTTGAACCGTTGAATTGTTGAACCATTTTTGGTTCAATTGGTCGGTTAAATGGCTTGGTTTAAGGGAGCATCCTAAAGCTAAAGGGAAAGTGACCTTGCAGGGGAAGTTTTTATTTCAAAAGCCCTTACGAAGGGTAGGGAGCACTTCAAAGAGGCCATAAAGAAGTAGTTTAGACCTTTCAGAATTTTGTTAAGGTAAAGCCCTGAATTCCTTTAGATTTTTTGTCTGAAGATTTCCTTCAGACAAAAAGTCTGAAGGAATTCGGGGGAGGCTGCAGCAAAAAGACCCAGGGAAGTCAAATCAAAAGTTTATGGGAAAAATCCTGAAGCAAAAGAGACCCGTAGAGAGGGCTAAAAATACAAAGGCCACTGAAGCTCAGGTACCCTTGCGGGGGGCTCCCGGTGGCCAAATGAAGGGTATCTCTCCAGAGCCGAAGGGACACTTCCCCTTTGGGAGGGTCAAAAATAAAGCAAAAGGCCAAATCAAAAAAGCTGAAGGAAAAGTCTAAGTGATGACGGGCGTGCGGGCATCAAATTTAAATCGATGAAATAGTCGTGGGTTTTTAAAATGCTTGAGTGCCAACCAGGGAAGAAGCCCAAGAAATGCAGTGACCTGCCAGAAGATTTCCTCGAGGGCTAAAGGAGAAGAAAGAGACCAAGTAGGAAGAAGACAAAGATCCCATAGAACAAAGAGATAAAAGTTCCAAGTGTAAGAATAGGTAGATAGCCCAATTGCTGAAGGGAGTTGATGATTCAAGAAGTTACTCCAGCAGGTGATATAGTGCCCATAAATTGATTATTAGGAGGCGCAAATGGCTAATAGTGTGACCCATTTTTCTTCATTTTGCATTAATGAGTAGACAAATGGTGCGGCTCATAATTTCTCATTGATGTTTAAGCGGCTTGCTCTTCCCAATGACCAGAGTGCAAATGTGTCATTTGTAAAAAGGGGTGCCAAAAGGCTTCCTTCTTTCCTCTATATATTGGAGACTTGTCATTTGGAAAAGGATCTTCCACATTTGTAAGGCAAAGCCCTGGCAAATTTTCACCTGAACCTCTATTATGGTTAGATATCTCTGTGTGTGTTTGAGTGTCAGTTTGTGTTTAGTCATTACTTCTTAATGCTTCCACAGGTTTAACACCAACATACCTAGTGTCTATAAGGTGCCATTTCTACAGATGACAAGGAGAGTTGTATTTGGAAGTGTAGAGATAGAAGAAGCTACTATACAGTGTGCCTTTCTACAGCACCTTTGGTGAGTCTCTATTTTCTGTGTGTTTTGTTAAAGCCTCCTTATTAAGCTTCCTATAGCCTGGTCCTTCTACCAATTTAAAGTGTATGTATGTGTTTGTCTGACTTCAAGTGTGAGTGTGAGAAGGTTGAATCATTTGGTGCATCACCTCTTTTAGAGTAGATTTGTTTTCCTGTAATCCTTCTCCCTTTTCACCCCCCCATTATATGTCTATATACCTATATTAGCACTTATTGGAACAACTCAGATGCATCAAAGGGAGCTATCCCTTACCTAAAAACTCTCCCCTCCAGCTTCGTCAGTCCCACAGGTGAGAGGGGAGTTTCCATTGTTGCGTGTGGAAGGCAAGAGCTCGGCCTCCTGCCCTTGGTGCAATCCACTGCGTCAATAGTAGGCTAAGGTGTTACATCTTGAGCAGGGAGATACTAGGAAATCACATGCCTTGGCTTCTCATGTTATTTTACATACATATTTGGCACATCATATAACGATACCTCATTTTCCATATAAATTCATGGAACCTAAGCTTACTTTGTATGATGGTAAGGTTAACCTAGAGCACCATCTATGAGCTTTTTGCATAGCATGTTTGGACTACATTTCCAATGATTAGATCCTTACTAAGTCTTTCCCATGCAGTCTAAAGGACTCTACTTTATAGTGGTCTTATGATTTTTCAAATTATTCTATCACCATATTCAATCCATTAGTAGATATTTTTTTAACACACTTTTCAATTAGCATCAGTGATAATATCTCATATGCTCAGGTAGCACAACTCAAGAAAAAATCTAATGAGCCTAATACATAATATGTCTTGAAATATAAAACTATATTGACAAAGATGACTATCCCATGGTAGAGAGAGAGATCTAAGACATATTCAAATAGAGCTTACTACTAGCATTGCATAAAGCTATCTTATTCACTAAGTTTCCAACATTCACAGATTTATGCCACACAGTGAAATAAAGGGAAGTCAAGCTTCTCTCTATGGCTAAATTAAGTTACATAATTAGATTAGATTCAACTTATAAGAGTTATAATAAGCCTCCATATAAATTTTGGGCCAATAAAAAAAGAGTGATCAAAAGGACATAATGAATTTAGCTTCAAAAACATCTCCTCACCTGCTTTTATCAGCCCCTCTATAAAGAGTTTTTACCAACCTTCCAAAATTGCTAGCATAGGTTTTATAGCAGCTCTTGGAATGTGATGTTATATCTCTCCCTCCCATCAAAGAGGTTGATATGATACAACCTCTTCCAAAGAGCTATGATTTTAATGCATTATGTGAGTATCATAGGGCACCAAGCCTTACTATAAATAGATGCATTAGTTTGAAACATATGATATGAGATTTGATAAATGCCAACATCAATGATGTGGGCACATCCACTAAGACACCGAAAGTTTAAAAAATATAATTTAAGAAATTGAAAATATTCTCAAATCTATTCCCAAAGCATACAGTTAATGAGGTAGGGGCACTTTAAATGTTTACCATATGTATCAAGCACATCCACCACTGGCATCATATCACACTAATACAAAGGATGCACACCCTCTACACAATATCATTAGGGTGTATCATACTACAATAGTAGCTAGACCACTCATTACCTTCTTATAATAAGAGATTATTGATGATGATTCAGATTTATATGCACTCTTTATATGAACCTACATTGATCGTCATCATATTTAGAGTGTTATGGTTGAGAATGGGTCAAGTATTAATATGTTCACTATCACACTTATATGACATTTGGGTTATTTAGAGAAGGACATTTATCCTACTAACATATTTATTCATAGTTTTAGTGGCCATGTTTAGAGCTCCATTAGGGAGATTACACTTCCACTACAAGTTGGAATAGCACATGTGGCCACTAGATTCTTATTATTACCTAGTGTAGGCACATTTAAAATGTTATTGGGTAAGCCATGGATATAGTAGATATGATCCATTCCATCCACCATGCACATATGCCTCAATTATATACATGTTAATCAGGTGATCACAATTAAGGGTCTTTCATATGAGTATCCTTTACCTGTCCCATAGGCAATCACACCGTAATAAATAATTATAGTTCTAAGTATAGTTTCTATCAGTACACCACAAAGTTTAATTCAACCACCAATTTAGGTGAGGTCTACTCCTATAGTGTTACCACATATGCATACTCTACTATGAAAACCATTATTAGAGAGACCCCTGCATTAGAGATATTTTTTAGATTGTAGAGGGTCTCCCTCTACTCCTTTCCTTATGAGATCAGTATTATTGAGTTCTTAGGGTTCTCAGCACAAGGTACCCATGATAGCTAAAACATACTCTATTAGATGGGTCCTTAAGACCCCTATAGTTCATAGGACACCCTAGTTGTCTTCACAAATTCTTAGTACCACTCCACATACAGTGTTATCTATATATCATTCATATAGTAGGTTCTAGGATCTCAGTTACCTTTTCATATAACATGTATGATTATTGTTCCTTTATTTTACACATGCCATATTTATAGTGAGTCTCCCATGAGACTCATCAATTAGTATGTTCCTCCCTTCATGTACATAGTTTCATTATTTCTTGCTCCTTGTATATAGTTTCAATTGCATGTTACTTGTACATAGCTTATATCCAAAAGACACAAAAATAATATAATATGTCAAAACATGAAAACATTTAAATATTTTAATCAAAAAATATAAATTATAGATTGTATGCATTGTCATGTTTACATCTCTTATATTTTCTAGACATTACATATGCTAGCTACCTTAGTATAGTAAATTTTTATCATACATACATGTTTCAACTTTTTTTTTGAGTGTTTGCATATACTTATAGGACCTAGATCCACCAAATAGATCTATATTTTCTACTATCTACCCATTGGGGGAATATTGACATATACACAGGTTCTTCATTTGATACATTTGCCCATTTTGGGGCATTCTATACATAGTTTTGATTGCTAGGTTACATCTTTCTAAACTCTACATCATAGATTTAGTATTGTTATATCTTGATATTGATCATCCTACATTTACTTACATTTTTTTTATTAATGCTACTATAGACATAGCTTATGTACATCTTAGCTCTTATATATATTTTTACCACATGTTCATGCATACTTTCATTTCTAGCTTTCCTAGTGTAGACTTGATTATGTTTATATGATTTTTCTAAAAGGGCATTTAAAATGTCATTATTTTATGGATCTACACCACTTATTTTCATTATATGTATGCTTTGGACATATGCCCATGTCCTTATGTATACCTTCTTGATTGTGTATGCAAACATTTAAACATGTCCTTAACTTGATTGTTGTTTATGTATGTGTACATTTTAATATGTCCTTGTATGTTTTACTTTCTCAGATTTAGTGACATGTTCCCATGTCCCTTGTAATGTGTCCCCTTAGACTAGTTTGCATGCCTCATATGTGTTGTATGTATGCTTTCTTGTATGTGTCGTATACATGACACTTGTTTCTTACTTTTCACACACTCTATTTTTAGATGTTATGAGGGACCTCATGCATCTCCCATTCCTAATTAGGTATTATGATGGACATCATGACCCATCCCCCTAGGTAGATAATCAATTATTACTCAAATTTATTATTCATATACATTATTATATTTATATTGATAGCCTTGTGAATGCTAGACCTAACATACATCATAAACTACAAACTTATGCTTATATTATATTACATTATGATGTTATGTATTCACATTATATTGGTTATTACATATATATCATATATGCTCTATCTAACACACATTTTGCAGAGGTATTTATATTAAGGATAATTCTTGTATATGTATAATAACTCCCCTCAAAAGAGGGGTCATTCATAGAGGTTTTTCCTAGAGATCAAGCTATCCAAATGCACTCAGGGTATAATTTTTAGCACACAAGCACATAATACAAAAATTAGTTTCAAGAAAACATAGTGGGAAATAGTGACACAAAGATCAATTTTAGTTGCACAAAAATTAGAATAGTTTGACATTAGTGCCCAAATTGGGACACTAGAACCACATGGCACTACTATCCAATATATGGCACTATTGTCTAGTATTCTTAGTTTTAATAAATTATAGATTGGCCAAAAAATTATAGTAAGTACAATCTAAGATTGCACAGGTTCAATTATAGATTACCAATTTTTGGCCTAGTTTAGCTCAGATTCATACCAATTTACTTAGATTAGGGGCATCATGCATGACATGATTATTCTATTTTTAGTTTGTAGGCTCAAATATATATATATATATATATATATATTATTATAACTCAATCCATAATATTTATACTTGGATATCAAATTTGGGGGTATTTGCATGACACATTATTTCTATATGCTCACTTATACATCGATTGATCAGATGGAATGGCAAACTCCATGTCATTATCTATGTTATACATATCAGATGACATGTTCTAATTTACACACCAGATTCATGCCTTACTCCATCTATAGTGGTTGGCATTCTCGAGTGGCCCAGAGCTGCCTAATATTCTTGAGTGGCCCAGATCCACCTAATGTTCTTGAGTGACCACAGAGCTGACATATACAATTCCAATTATAGTTACACATATTTAATTATATCATGATATTTTAATTTCACATGTATCTAATACACATGGGTAGTAAAAGATGGATTCATAGTCTACTTGAGTTCTTGAGCCACCTACATGAGAGGGTTGGACACACCATCAGTCCAATCCAAGTTATTCACAGGCCATGATCCACCAAGTAAGGGTGGGTAATGATGAATTTAAAACTATATTGAGTTCTTGAGCCACACACACATGGGGATTGAGCAATCCATTATCTTAGTAGAAGTTATTCACTAATCGATCACCATCTACAAGCACACACATACATTTTCACTAGGTTTATGCATTGGTTCATGTACCCAGTGATGTGTATTCATTTATTTCCTCTCTCTTATCTCTTTATCAATTTTGTCTTTACTTTTGATATGTATTAATTAAGGATTAATCTATGCACATTTTATTTTTAAGATACATAATATATCATGCTTGACATACTTAGATCTAGATTCATGGGCTTTGTGTCTTAGTTAAGTCAAGGTACAATTGTTTTTCCTTTATCCTAGTCATTTTTCTTTACTATATTTATATAATAAATGGGGGGAATGTAATCACATAAAAATGAAATGAGTGATAAGATTTTTTTAGATTAAGGTAAAAACAAGTTTTAAAGGGACCCCGAAACCCTTAACAAAATGAGAAAGATAAAATAGAAACATCCACAGGCAAGCCAAAAGCCTACTTCACCGAAGTAACAAAACCAACATATAAAGACCGGAAGCTACCAAACGAATAGCCAAAGTTATCGCCCAGGTTTTACAGAGACCTATAAACTCCATAGTAAAAGTTCAAAAAACTAGGTACCAAGACTAGAAAACACAACCACCTAACAGAACCAACTAAAAGAACTAGGAACTATTCTTCTAGTTCCAATATCATCTTCACTGCTTCCTTACCTTTCACAACAGTGTCCTGGATGGCAGCAGTCACCTGCGTAGATCCCTCTTGCATTACTTTCTTTCTTGAGCTTTGTTGTCTAGTTCTCTTGCTAGGCCCCTCCAAAGTTTTGATTTCCTCATTGGCTCTTTTGCTAATGTTTACCACAGCAGCACAAATGCTTGAGGTTACCTCCTCCATCTTTATTCTGCTCTCCTTTATGAGTTCCCTTAGGTTGTTCTCATACTCTTTGAGTTTTATGGGAGTGTCCCTCATCTGATTTTCCATGTTATTGACTTTGTTCCATATTGCCTCCTATTTACCCTCCATTATTTCTATTTTCCTATTAATTTCCATAATCTCCTTATACGTCCATAAATCGAATTGATGGGTAGCATCAACTTTACTATTGGCCATTCTAGTAGGTTCGTCATTCTACCTTTTGTCACTCCAATCTTCTATGTTCTTTTTAGGATTGCTTCCACCTTCTTCCATATAATCCTCCATTTTCATTCGTTTATGTTCCTTTATTTCAGCAGGGCTTACATTTTTGTTACTAACTTCCTTTACTTGAGCTCCCATTTCCAATATTTGGTTATCAACCTCAACTAGATTTTCCTTCTCATTATTTGAATCAGGGTCCGCTGCAAGGTCATCTAGATCTTTATCCATTTCCTCAAACACTTGCTAGTTTTCCTCAGACTCATGGTTACTATTTTCAGACTTTTCCTCTATAGTGACTCCTTCTTTCTAATTCTTATCTTGCGCTTCTTCTTCCTCACTAGAACTTGAATGCCCACTTTTTGTTCCACCATCTCCCTCTAGGCTCTCCTCCCCCATGTTTTCAAAACTTTCCCACTCTGTTTCCTCATCAGCAGTCTGGTTATTGACGCTTGGGAATTTGAATTTAGCTTTTTCATTCCCTTTTACTATTTCTTTCTTTTTACTCCTAAGGTCCTTGTATTTTCCCGAATAAGGATTCTTTACAATGGCCTTATTCTTAAAATGCCCATCAATTATAAGAATTAACCCCTCATGCAGGATGGGATGAGATTCCTTTTTCTTATGAGCAAATAGACTTTGGAGCAAAGAAAAACGTAGATAAAAAGGAAAGGAGATTCTTACTTTGTTCTGAAGTGATTGAGGAATACAAAGTGAAATTTGTGGACTCTTTTGCTTCTTCCATCAAGTATGAAGTACTCACGGATACAGCATAAGACATCCCTCCAGATTCCCTTAATCTGCTCCAATTCAAAAAAATCTCCACTTTTTTCCAGCTGCTGCTCCTCAGCATCCATTTTAGGGAATTTTCAGAAAGCCTCATTAGAAATGTTTGTTTGCTTTGAAAATTTTATTCCCTCCATTGGAAGTCCCATCACCTCCACTATGAATTCCTCAGTGAGATTCACCGTAATGCCATGCAAGGTAACCCTATCATCAATCCAATTTTTGAAAAATGCCATTGTGATATGGGGTTTTGAGCCATGAAGCCATTCCATGTAACTCACAACCTTTCCTCTCTATAGTATCTTCCAGACATCTTCTTTAGCTTTCCACTCTTCGTAATATTTGGGTTCCTACTTCGTTGGTTCTCCTTTCCTATTACGAGCCATACGTATCTCCTTTACCACCTGTACCCTGTCAGCTAGACAATGAACCTGACTATTACCAATTTGGGCTAGAACTCGCCTATATTTTGGCATGTTTGGAGTCCTCCTCGTGTACTCTAAAACATTTCTGTTTAATGAGTGTATATCTTCCTCCGTGAATCCACTCCCCCAAATAATTAGTTTTTTATCCCAATCTAATCTCTCCCTCCTTAGCATGAATTACATCATGATGAATGAGCGCTCTAAGATCCACGTTCTTGTTTAATGTCTCCTGCCAGCTCACCTTGTGTCCTGCTCGAATTGCATAATTTTCTAGCCAATCAGCAACTCTATTTGCTTCACGGTAAGTATGGGTAATAGTGACTTTCTCAAATTTTTTCATTAAAGTTTTCATTTCCATTACCATAGCCTTAATTGACCATGAGATAGAATTTTTATTATTTAAGATATTTATGATATTCAAGGAGTCCCCTTCCAACCATAATTTAGAGTATCCCGATTCAACTGCTAACTTAATGGTTTAGAGGGCAGCACAAGCTTCAGCAATATGGCAGTTCGACTTACCAATGGGAATTACAATAGCATTGATTACATTTCCCATATGGTTTCTCAATACTCCTCCACATCCTGCATTCCCCGGGTTCTATTTAGCAGCTCCATCAAAGTTCCCTTTGATCCACCCATGAGGGCGGACATTCCAAGTTCCACCAAGTCTAGGATTTTCATTTTTTACATTAGACTTTTTTGATCTTAAAGGATTATCAATTTGAAAGGTAGGATTAGGATCCCTTTACAATGAAAAATTCTCCTTGATAGCTCTAATGATGTTCTGCCCCACTACCCATCCTAGAAGTTCTTTACTTTTGAATATACGGTTATTTCTTTCTTTCCATATTCCCCACCAAATATGGGGAAGAGTTAGTTTCCATAAAAAAAGAACATCAGGGTTCTTTGAGGGACAGTACCAACTTTTAAAAGATAGGTCCACACTTTTATGTTGAACCCAAGCAATATCCCAAAGATTGAGGATTTCTTTCCAAACTAGCTGCGTAAAGGAGCAGTTCACAAACAAGTGATCTCTATCTTCAAAGCCTTTTTTGCAAAGAATACACCTGTCACTATATTTATTCCTCTTTTTTGTAAGTTATCAAGAGTCAATATTTTATTTTGGAGAAGGGTTCATAAGAATATTTTGATTTTAGGGATGAGTCCCTTAATCTAGGCCTGTGTCCATAGTGGTTGGTTACCATTTCCCTTTGAAGTAAAGATGGTAGAAACTTTAAATTGCCCGTTAGGCTCATCCTGCCAAACAATCTTATCTTCAAGATTAGGATAGAGGGAGATAGCATTGAGGGATATTTCAATATTATTGAAACCTTGATCAATATCATTAAGGTTCACCCATGAATTGTTCTGCCAGTATTGATTAACCATTATTCCATATCTTTGCTTACAACGGTCAATTAATTCTCTATTTTGGAATTCTTCTATCAAAGGGATTTCTTTTAACCAAGCATCCTCCCAAAAATTCACCTTTTTTCCATTACCTACTTTCCAAGAGCTTCATTTTTCTAAGATTTGTTTAGTACCATAAATATCTCCCCATATAGAAGATGGACGGGTTACATCAAGGTAAGAAAAGAATTCAGAGAGAGATTTAGCATTAAATAAATACTTTTGCTTCCATATTTTGCTCCATTCTTTGTTTTCATGAAAAACCCTCCATCCCTGTTTTGCTAAAAGAGTTGTATTCATACTCCTTATTTTCCTTATTCCCAATCCTCCTTCCCTAAAAGGTTTACAGATGTTTTCCCAGGCAATTAACGGCATTCTCCTTTTTCCTCTGTACCTGTCCAAAGAAAGTTTCTCTGGATTTTTTCAATTGCTTCTGCAAATTTGGTTGGAATTCTGAAAAGACTTAAAGCATAAGTAGGTATGCTTTGAAGACTTGCTTTGAGAAGGGTTAGCTTTCCATCCTGACTAAGAATATTTCCTTTCCATCCCGCAAGTTTCTTACTAAATTTATTTATGAGATCTTCCCAAAAGGCTTCAGGGACTTTCATCCCTAGAGGGAGACCTAGGTAAGAGGATGGGAAAGACCCAATAGAGCATTCAAGGATTTTAGCTATTTTGTTCTATCTCTGAATAGGGGTATTAGTGAAGAACACTATGCTTTTATTCCAATTAATCAACTGTCCAGTGGCAGATGAGTATAAATTTATAGCTTGCTTCAAAGTTCTAGCTTCCTTGACTTCAGATTACCCCATGAAGATAGTATCATCAACAAATTGTCCATGGGAACATATAAGAGGATGAGAAGAGGGTTTAAGACCCTTCAAAAAGCCTTTACGACCTAAGTCTCCTATATATCTTCCCATACATTCGGCCATAATTACAAACAGAATGGGGGATATAGGGTCCCCTTGTCTCAATCCCCTTGACGGATTAAAGAAATGGGTTGAGCTCCCATTTACCAGTACAGCAATTGAAGTTGTTGATATCAACTGATAAATCATATCTACCACCTTTTGTTCAAATCCAAAAGCTGTTAAACTATTTGAAAAGAATAACCAGTCCACCCTGTCATAAGCTTTTACAATATCAACTTTCATAATGAATCCCTCATTGTTAGAGCTAAACAACAAATGAATGTTCTCATGAACAGTAATTATAGAATTGAGGATTTGTCTACCTGGGATAAATCCATTTTGCTGGTTGGCAATAATTGAAGGGATCACTTGAATAAGTCTAGATGTAAGAACTTTAGATATGATCTTATAGAATGAGTTGCACAGGCTGATCGGTCTAAATTGATCAGGTGAGTCAGCTCCTATCTTTTTTGGAATTAGACACAAAAAATTAGAATTAACTTCCTTTAGTATCTTTTTGGCTCCAAATAATTCCTTCACCGCATAACTTACATCTTTACCAACAAATTTCCAGAGTTTTTGAAAAAAGAACATGGGAAATCCATCTGGTCCTGGTGCTTTATCTCCTCCTAGAGAACAAACTGCTTTGAAGATTTCCTCGTCCTTTGGTATAGAGCATAACATTTTGTTCTATTTCTTCGAGACTAGAGGAGGAACCACACGAAGGATATTAGCCTGATTTTCTAGATTGATATTTATGTCAGCCTTCATCAGGGAAGAGAAAAAGGATAGCATTTCCTTCTTGATTTCTTTTTCCTCTAAAATCTTCTGATCTCCCTTGTTTAGGTATTGGATTTGAGTTTTAGCTCTATGCTTCAGAGTGGAGAGTTGGAAAAACTTTGTATTTTTATCTCCTTCTTTCAACCATAACACCCTTGATCTTTGCCTCCAATAGATTTCTTCCTTGGTTATTATTTCTTGATATTGAACCAGCTTTTCACTTTCTTCAGTAATGAGTTCTGAAGTGTATCCATCTTGCTGATTTTTTTCCTGAATTCTACCAATTTCGTCGTTGATTGTATTCTTTTTCTCAAAGATATTTCCAAAACAATACTTATTCCAATTCTTAACTTCCTTTTTAACATTTTTGAGCTTGGAGACAACTCTAAATAGGGTCGTACCCTCAATAGGTATATTCCACCACTCTTCCATTTTACTTTCAAACTGTGGGTGCTGCAACCACATCTTTTCAAATTTGAATGAGTGATTCCTTTTCAGATTCCTTTTGGCCGCTATGAAGAAAAGAGGATAATGATCCGACCCTATTCTATGGCACGCTTCCAACTTACATATGTATTCTTTTGTCCAATCAGGAGAGATAAGGGCCCTATCAAGCTTGGCCTGTATACATTCATTACCAATTCTCTTATTACTCCATGTAAAATGAATTCCCTGAAGTTCCATATCCATTAGTCCTTCTTTGTTTATAAACTCCATTAGATTAAATCTCCCTTCCAATTGGATAGTATTACCTCCCTTTTTCTCATGATCATATAATGGTACATTAAAATCTCCCATTATAATCCATCAACCACTATAGTCTTTGCTTTTGAAATTTGAGATAGTCTCCCAGACCTTTTTCCTTTGGGACTTAACATTAGGAGCGTAGATGTTTACAACATACCACATTTCCTTCTGGTCAACACTAGCTATTTTAACAATCATAAGATTTTTACTTTTTGTCAAAATTGATCCAGAGTAATGATTCTTCTTATAAAGTATCATAGTACCCCCTAACACACCTTCAGAGCTACTAGCCTTTATGGAATAATTTTTAAAGTCTTTGATCTATTCTGCTTTCTCTTTGCTCATCTTGGTTTCTTGGAGCAAAAGGAAATCTGGATTTTGGTCTCTGACAAAATTCCTAACTATATTCACTTTGTTAATACTGTTTAACCCCCTAATATTCCAACTTAGTATTTTCATTACTGATATATTAGGTATATTCTAGCAGAGTAGTCTGCCTTCCATCTGCAATATTTTGTTTGTTTTCCATCTCTCTAATCTACCTTGCAGATTTTTTTCCAACTTTATCTGGAGAGCCAACATCTGGTTTTATCTTGGTTTGTGGATTAGTTCCTTTTCCTTCTTTTTTCCATAGATTCCCATGAGTGATAAGATTGTTACTTGAGACCATCCATCCCTAGCTTAACCCTAGACCTATCTTAGGGCCTATTTAGACACTTATCTAGCCTTCATGTGATCCACACATGTCTTTAAACATCCCTAAAGTAGTATCATATCAACACTTTAACATCTTATCCCTTAGGGCCTTGGGTTATACCACCTGAATATTAACACCATAATTTGGACACTAGCACCCCATGGCACTAGTGTCCCAGTTTGGGTGTTATTGTCCTTTTCCCTCCTTTTCTCTCCAATAGATATTTTTTCAAATGAGAAACCACCTAAGGTAGAACTAGACCTATTTTAAGACAGAAACAAGCACTAGAATAATATATATACATGACTTTTATCACTTTATCCATTATATGAAAAGTAGATGTAAATTACACAAACAAACTCAAAACAAGTTGTGAATAATCAAGGTTATCAATCCCTATTTTTCCCTACTTATACACACAACCATCTATAACATTCCTAAGCCTACATTACTTAGATTTACAATCTCAAAAACATTCAAATAACTTAATCTAGCATTCATACTAGCTTCATTTGAACTTAGACTAGCTTTTAGGTGGGGATAACTACATCAAGATTGATCCCTCCTTGGAGTATTGGTATGTAGGCAACTCTCATCATAGTGGGGTGTTAAGGATGTCTAGCCTAACCTAATAATAACACACTTTGATACTTATTCCAAATGGATAACCTAACAACATGAAGGTTTAGGGTTTTCATATAAAATCAATCAAAACATGTCATCTACAGAGATTCATAACTTGTGCACATAGGAATAGGCTTGGTAGACCCAAACATAGGTACACCCAGAAGCTCAGAATAGTTATACATATAAGACAATAGTGATAAAATAGGGACATTAATGCCACATAGCACTACTATATAATTAGGGTGCTACTATCTAAGAAGGATTTTGACTCATGGATCCTATTTTTGACACTCATATCAACCTCTATCCCAGTTTGTAGCCTCTAAATCTCTTATTTTAATTAATTTCTAGCTAAGTACTTGTTTACATTATTTATTACTATTTTCAGAGAGTTAAAATTAGTTCAATTTTATTAAAAATTAGTGGTTGTATTTATTGCATATTTTTATCTTGATTTACTATACTCAGACCTTTAACAACCTAGGGCTTAAACTTCATAAACCCAAAATAGTTAAAACATAGTGTAAGAGAAAAATCGAAAGGTAAATATGATGTCTTGGTTATTAATTTTTCACATTTTAATCCTTGTGAGAGATTAAGGGAAAGAAGATATTCATTATCAGTATGCTTCTTTCTCTACTTTATGAAAGAGGAATACAAGGGAGAAATTGATTTTACAATTTCTATATTATTTAACTCATTTTCCTCTTCATTATATTCTTCACTATTATACCATTCATCTTGAGCATTATAATAATAGTCATATCTATTAAAATTATATACTTGATTAATGTGATAAGGATTAAAAAATTTACAATTATGATCATTAGTCCATTCATTATCATAGGCATAAGGTGTAGCATTGCTAGAAAAAGTAAAATCTAAAGGATGAATAACATTGGGTATTTCATATTTAAAATCCATTATATGTTTTTTTTTAATCCACATAACAAATATGATAATTATTATACTTATTACTAAAAAATAATTTATCATGCCACAATATAAATAATGTGAAAATGTGCCGCTATGAAATGTGTGTTTGCTTTGTAAGCTCTTAGATATATTGATCTCAGTCATAAATAGTGAACATGACTATGAATATAATAAAAACATAGGATTACACCATTCCTATAGCTTCACTATTCCATCTCTAGGGAATATTGAGAGTAACTTCATAGGGTTAAACACTTATAGGTGCACTATAAGAACAAATTGTTGAATACTTCTTATAGTTGAAAACACAACCCTAGGAGTCTTAGATATACCATGAGATACATGGAAAACAAAATTTGTATATAGTGTTGTCTAATAGATTGAGTATTGGTGTAGTACCCCTCACAACATGACTTAGGTAAAATTAAATACCACTTTTCTCAAAATGATAGATCCTATGAGTTTTAAAATTGTTAAAACATGATTTATAATAAAATAAGAGAAAAGAATAAATTTGAAACCCAAATTAGAAAAGCAAGGGCTTAAAAAAATTGCTTGGGTTCACCAATATGTTTTACCCTTTTTTTTATGAAAAAAATATTTTTTTATGTGATTATATAGGTGTAAAAGAGGAAATATCATAATGTTAAATATGTACAATATTAAAATATTCTGATTTTGACAAATTACTAAATATAGAAAGTTGTTATTTTGAGAAAACACTATGAATAAATATATTTAGCTTACACACTAAATTTTATTGATTGTTCTCATTATCTAAAATTATAAATAATAAGAAGAGGTGATTGCATAGGCTCAAGATTATAATCAAAAATAAAAACATAATCTATATAGGTTCACTATAAGTGGATGGCACTGCAGTGCATTCCAGTCTATTAACTACAAACTTGTCTCAGTTGACTGTGACCGGAAAAGATAAATAAAGTATGAATTTAAAAATTATAAATTGGAGGTAGAAGAAAAATATAGTTATAGATAAGTATAATATAAGTGTAAATCAATGAATTGTGCCTAATTCCATTGATCGTGAACTTGTTTTGGTTGACTATGCATAAAACTAATCATTGTGCCTTTCGTGCCTATAGATATTGAGTAATTTGAGATATTGCACTTTTGGTTTTTCCATGAATAAATAGTTATTTATCTTGTCTTGTTTTTGAAACCCTTAGGTAACTTTGATAAATTTAAATCCTATAAGAAAACAAGGGATTATAATGGATTGAGATAACCTCAATCACCCCTTGATTATTGACTGTTGTCTATGTATCCAATACTATAAGGAGGGAAATCAAGCCCATGTAGTTCTACCCCCTAGAGTGAATGTGAAATTATGTTCCTTTGACTATGTCTATGAAGCAATAAAATGAATTTAATACTTGAAAATGATAGTTCTTGACTTGATTTTGAGGGATATTCACTTGGCTTACAGCTTCTCCTTATGAATGATTCAGAATTTGGGCAAAATAGGGCATATTTTCTCAATGTGCAAAAGTATATATGCTTAAACCAAGTGAATCATAAGTTCCCTTATTGATTGAATCTTCATATATATTTATAGGTGAATATTTTGACAAATTCCTTTAGATGACAATATTAAATGTGTGGGAATACCGAAAAGCATTGAGCGATAAATTTTTGGGTGAAATTGTGTGCCTTTTTTTGATGATTTGTTGTGAATCAACATTCACGATTCATCCTTAGTAATATTTAAATCAAAATCTATGAATTTTCCTAAGGATGAATCATGTATGGTGAATTGCAATGTGCCATAAAAAATAGGTACATAGTCTCACCTAAAAATATGTTGATCAATCACATTGACTGTGAAAACACCAAATCACCCAAAAGGATGTTTTAAATGTTAGAAAGTAACCATTATTTGGAATGAGATTTGGACACTTTAGGTGGATAAGGGTGAAATTCACTCCACTCCA
Source organism: Torreya grandis (assembly GCA_037957365.1). Lineage (NCBI taxonomy): Eukaryota > Viridiplantae > Streptophyta > Pinopsida > Cupressales > Taxaceae > Torreya > Torreya grandis. The sequence continues at coordinate 610,551 of JARHVA010005226.1, read as the reverse complement.
CCTAGGATAGACCTTTTAGGAGAATCAATGACACCTATCCCAAACTAGAGATAGTTTGAAGATGATTTTATATAGCTAAAGCAGTTGACATTAAAATTTGTGTGCAAGATATAATGGTAATCAAAGGGTTGAGCCTGTATATAAATAGCTTAGAGAAATAGTGAATAAGAGTCGTGTAATTATGCTCAATTCATGTAGTTTGTAATGTGTTGATAATTAACATTGTCAAGTACATGTGACCATATTTATGTGTCTACACTTATATATTTTTAAACCCTAATCTAAAAAAACAAATATATCAGCCATGACATAAAGTATGCCAATACAATTCAAAATAGTACATACAATCATAACTACCTCAGTATGGTTTATTCCTAGTGAATATTTTTCACATGTGTCCCAAATATCCAAAAAAAATTTAGATGCCAAAATGTTATACCCTTAACCTATAGTGTGTCTAGGGATATGTGTGGTCAGCTTATGGATTTCATACCTTTCATATTATTTTATTATATTTATCTATGTTCTTAGTATGGTAAGTGTATGGAATAACCATGGATAAGTAGAGTATATATCGGAGGTAGTGGTTAGTCTTTTATCATATTGAAAATTATACTCTTATTGCATTATTGTGGATGTTTCCCCTTTGAAGTAGCTCAGACATTATTATCAATTATTCTACTCTTGTGTCAATTATTATTTTGGATATAAATTTTTTAATCTTAATTATTTGATATATTATGAACATATAATTAATTTCATTACAGGTGGTATCAAATAATTAATTTGGGCTAGTTTTTATGACATTTTTTTTCAAATCGAGTGTTACAACCATCTAAAGAGCTAAAAGATCAAAAAAATATAACTTGTGATCATTAAAGAACTTAATTTTTTTATCATTGTAGTATTATTCAAAGTCTTATTATTTTTTAAAAAAATGGTATGTAATTTTTTTCATACCCATGTACAAATTAGTAGTCGTTGGATTCATCTTGGTGAGACGATCACAATAGTATAATCTATTAGCTCAGGACCGAAACCCTCCATCTAAGGGTTTATGCATGGTTATTACAAACACTTTTAAATGTAGTAAAGGTAAAGACACCCCAAAAACACCTCACAAAGGTAACATTGAGTCAATATCTTCAGATCCATTAGTTTTTGAGGTGGCTCAATAATTCAATCAAAGATACAAAGCATGTTGAGAAAGGATGATCTTGATGTAGTAAAAGGGGAAATGGATACCATGAGGATTAGTTATAAATTATTAGTGCTTGTGTGACATTTATTATGGCTTAGATTTTTAAAAATAATCCTTTTCCACTCCAATCAACTTTTTCCACTCATAACAATCACAACTTTAATATTTGTTCAAAGCACATACTACCAAAAGTGGAAGTGTGCAAGTTTGATGTTAAGGATCCACTTACTTGGATTAATAAAATAGAAAATTTATTTGATAAACATCAAACCCCATGTGTGTAAATGGTAACCATGACATATCTCTATCTAGAACCTGATCATTTCATTTTGTATAGGTAGTTGTGTGCTCAAAATAAAAATAAGGGTGATCTTGTTACCTGGTCAGTGTTTACTAAGGAGTTACAAAATCAATACCATAAAAATGTCTCCAAAAACTACTTCAATCAGTTGGAAAAGTTTCACCATATAGGTATTATTAAGTATTATATTTATCAATTCCATAATCTATCCTTACGTGTGAATGACATCACTAAGAACAACTTGACTAACCTATTCTTTACAGGACTAAAGGATAGAATCCAACTTGAGGTTTGTGTTTTTAATCCATCAACTATATATGAATCCATACCATTTGCTTAAAATATATTAATCCATTGATTGTTTAATATATCAACTATTTTTTATGAGGATTTCCATAAAACAACTTTTAAAACTCATGAAGGCCATTATGAGTTTATGTTCATGCCTTTTGGTATCACAAATGCACTTCCTACATTTATAAGTTTGATGAATACTATTTTTAGGCCTTTTTTAAGGAAGTTTATGTTGGTGTTTTTTGTGACATCCTAATATACATCAAAAATTTGGAAGAACATTTAAAGCATGTGAAACATATACTATTAATTTTATAAAAACATCAACTTTATGCAAAATATTCCAAATGTACTTTTGACATCCATGAGGTGAAATACTTAGGTCATATTATTTCACATGAAGGATCAACCCTAATAAGATCAAATATATTATTGAGTGGAACTTGATAAATACTATCAATAACCTTCATATATTTTTGAGGTTAATGAGGTACTATCATAAATTTATAAAAAATTATGGCAGTATAGCAACTCCAGTCAGAGCCTTATTAAAGAAAGATTCCTTCCGTTAAACTGAACTAGCAACTAAGTGTTTAACCTTAATTTGTATTAATGAATCCTACTAGGGTAGATAAGGTATAAAAATTATAGGTAACAAGGGTGAATACCATATCTACAATAGGCCAATTGATGTGCTAAACTCAGATGTACCATATGCTAAATTTATAAAATTGAGATAGGCTATTAATAGAAACTATAACTGTGCTAAATATATAAATAACATAAAATATGTTAGTTATTTATAATGTTAACATAATTTTGGATATGGTACAGGTAAAAATTGGGTAGGAAGATAGTTTTGGATCAATCATCATATTTTAGATCTGGTGTTTTTGGTTCTCTAAACACTTACGTCAACCTAGGATAGTTTTGTTGATGTCAATATATGATTTTAAAATTTTTGTCATATACATAATATCTACTCAAATAGGATGTGACCACATGGATGCTTTTAAGTTTTGATTTGCCTTTGCTCTGGTACATTAAAATATGGGTTAGAAACTATCACTCTTGGTGAAATGGAAAAACCCTAACTTTACATCTTTAATGTGACCTTAGCAAAAAAAGGGTTAGTGGGCACATGGTGTTGAATTGACCCATAATGACCCCATTGTCAAAAGGCACTACCTATTGTCTCTAATTCTTGCACCCTAAAAGAGGGTTATTTAGGCCTCCTCCAGATTTGGGCAATGTTGGGACATTTCTAGGCTTGTGGGTGTGCCTATAAGTGGAAATGAACCTCTAAGTTGAAAGGGCTAGCTCCTTATATTAGCTTTTATGCAATAAAATTTTTGAACTAGTTTGTATTAATGAAAAGAGTCATAAGTTTGCATAAATGAAAATCCTAGTGTAAAATGGTGATACACCAAGAATTATTATCCACATGTATGCCCTATACTTATGCATAATACAATAGAATATAGTCTATAACTCAAGCTCTAGAAGATTCCAACATAATTATTTCTATGTAGAGACAAAATGAATGAGATCACATAATGTAAATAACTAGAAAAGATAACTTGTATAGTCTAGAAAAGGGTTTCACATGTGCAAAATCTCATATAATTAGAATGCACTCTACATGAAGGATGGAGAATAGAAGGATAAAAAAATCACTTGCTATCACTCTGTGTCTCTTGCATGCCAAGACAAATGTCTAGAACTTAGAAAAAAATAGACTTATGCTTCTTTGTTCAAAGGCAAGAAGATGGAAAACAATCTAGTGGGGCTTCATCATACTATCTGTGGATGATAAAACAAGCACCCAAGGGTACTATTTATAGAAAAAGAGGGAGAGAAGAGAGAGATCTTGGCCACCAAAATAGAATCCTCTAAAATGGTTCGTAGTCACCATCCTGGTGAAATTGATTCCAGCTATTCTCTCATTCAGTTGGAGTTTATCCTTCTCTTTGATTTACCCTCTTGAAATGACCAATATCACTACAAAATCAATGGTGAGATGACCCTCCATAATAAATGGCTTAGACCATTGTTACAAACCTTAGATTATTCCTAAAAGCTCCCATGTTTTTCACTGTAGACCCATTTGAGCCTTCTAAATGGCTTTACTTATAAACTTATAAGTCAAGCATGTTGGGAAACCTGATTTGCACTATCTTTTCCCTTTTGGGTTTTTTGATTGCTTCTAATTATAAAAGTCATAAACAAAGCTTGTTGGGAAACCTGATTTGCACTGTAGAGTTGTTTGGGTTTTCCAAGTGACTTTACTTCTTATTTACTCTTTCAGGTTCTTTGATTACTTTTTACAAAATTCATAAGTAAATCTTGTTAAGAAACCTAATTTGCATTGTAGAGTCATTCAAGTTTTCCAAGTGACTTTACTTCTTATTTGGAGACTTTGGCATGAATTTGACATCCTACAGCACATCACTAAGTTACACCACAATGGCTAGTTAGCCACCCTAAATTTGATGTCTTACCGCACATCACCTTTTTTAATCCCAATGGCTAGTTGATTGCATCAAATTTGATGTCCTACATTATGTCATCGGGATCCATTTGGGTTAGGCTTATTGTTTTGGGAAATTTTCTTGAAATAATTCCCTCAGACAATTTATTTGAAGGAATTATTTTGGGAATTTTGCCCGAAAGGCAATGGCTAGTTCCTTTGGGAACTTTTCCTGAAGGATACTTGGGAAAGTGTCCTTCAGAAAAGTTTTGAAGGACACTTGGGGAAGGCACAAGGTCACTTCAAAAAAATTTGAAGGGAATTTCCAAAGACAAAGTGCCCTTCAAAAAAGATTGAAGGGACACTTGGGTGTAAAAGTGCCCTTTGAAACTTTTCTAAAGGGTCACTTGGACAACAAAGTGCCCTCTGAAAAAATTTGAAAGGACACTTGGTGAGAAAAGTTCCATTTAGAACTTTTTCGAAGGGTCACTTCGAAAATAAAGTGCCCTTTGGAAAAGTATGAAGGGACACTTAGGAAGAAAAGTTCCCTTCGAAAGTTTTTTGAAGGGTCACTTAGACAACAAAGTGCCCTTCAAAAAAGTTTGAAGGGACACTTGGGAAAAAAAGTGCCCTTCAAAAAAAATTTGAAACATCACTTGGACAACAAAGTACCATTCAAAAAATTTTGAAGGGACACTTGGGCATAAAAGTGCCCTTTGGAACTTTTTTAAGGGTCAGTTAGACAACAAAGTGCCCTTCAAAAAAGTATAAAGGGACACTTGGGAAGAAAAGTTCCCTTTTAAACTTTTTCAAAGGGTCACTTAGACAAAAAAGTTCCCTTTGAAAAAGTCTGAAGAGACATTTGGGAAGAAAAGTGCCATTTTGAACTTTATTTAAGGGTTACTTGGGCAATAAAGTACCCTTCAAAAAAGTTTAAAGGGACACTTGGGAAGAAAAGTGCCCTTCAAAACTTTTTTGAAAGGTCACTTGGACAACAAAGTTCCCTTCAAAAAAGTTTGAAGGGACACTTGGGGGGGAGGCAAGGAAATAAATGCCCTTTGGAAAGGTTTCAAAGGGAACTTTGGGCCAAAATAAACCCTGACAAGATAAGGCAAACAAGGCAAAGGGAAAACCAAAGAACAAGGGAGAACAGCCCGAACTAGGAGAGGCTAAAATGAAAAGATAAGTAACAAAGCAAGTGACTAAACATAAAAAATTATTAAGGGAGAAATGAAAAGATCTAAAGGGAAAACACAAACTGGTCATCAAGAAAATGGTCAACATTCTGGCAATTTCCAAGGGAGACATGCCCACTATGTCATAAGACCAGTCACCTAAATTCTTCCATTGGGCATGGAGTCACACAAGGTAAATAAGAGTTGAAAGAATAATCCATGTCCAAAAACACAAGCTAGAGAGATAAATTCATAGCCAACAAAAGGAAAGAAAACACCTGAAAGGGAAATACTATGCTCCAAATCACTTCGAGAAAACTAACACAATAAATGAAAAACACCAAAATAAGGTATATACAAGACATGGCCAACAAGGCTCAAAATCAAGGCTTCAAATGGATTCCATTCACTAGAATAGGTATCTCTTATCCATCCATTTTGGATAGCTAAAAGGAGCTTCTTTTCTTGCATTTGTTGATGATGTAAGGACTACTCCACAAAGTATCAAACTTTATATGTTTGCCTATTTTTTCTCTATCTTCATCCCATTTCAAAACCAAGTCACCTTTATTGAATATTCTTGCCTTTGGCCTTTTTTAAAATGATTTCTTCATGAGAACTTGATGATGTTTCAAAGCTTTATGTGCATGATCTCTTGCCTCTTGCAGTTGCATTAATTCTATCAATCTAACCTCCATGGCAGTTTTTTCAAGTAATTCTAGTTGTTGTATAAGTTCTAAGGTAAGGATCTCTTATGATATAGATAGCCTAGCTTCTCTCTCATAGACAAGTATAAAGTGAGAATTACCAATTGACTTCTTGGGAGTGATTCTATCTACCCATAAGGCTATCTTTAGCTTGCTATGTCATGCTCTTTGATTGGTTTCCAATGTCCTCTTGATGATCTTGATGAGGTTCTTATTGGTAGACTCAGCTAATCTATTACCTTGAGGGCATTAGTTGTATGAGGTACTCAAATGAACTCCACTCTTTATTTCCCAATTAAAAGTCTTAGCACTTATGAAAGCAAGTTCATTATTTGATATGATGACATGAGGAGCTCCAAACCTTGTTATAATGTTGTCATAAAACTCCAAGATGGAATTTTCATTTGCTTCCTTCAAATAAACAACCTCTACCTATTTTATGAAGTATTCTATAGTAGTCAATATCCATTTGTGTCTAGCACTTGATGGAGGGTTGATCATGCCAATGAAGCTAAGGCCACATTGCATGAAAGGCTAGTCCACTTGGATAGGATTCAAAGGAAGAGCAATAAGCTTTTATTTGCCAACAAAGAAAGCACATTGAGGACAAACCTTAGCCCAATGATAATAGTCCTTAAAAAGACTAGGCCAATAGTAACCATCTCTCGTTATTTTTATAGTTATTGTTCTAAGATAGAAGTGACCACCATCTGCACCATTATGGAACTTTTCTAGTAGCATATCAAATTGGTCATTATTAATGCATCTTAGAAACACATTGCTCACATCCTTCTTAAAGAGAATGCCATCCACAAGATAATAATAAATAGCTTTCAACCTAAAATACCTTATTTGATATTTGTTCAAGCCATTGGGACACTCACCATTTTGAAGAAAACCAATGATGTCTTGTGTCTAACTTTGATTCTATATTTGATCAATTGGTTGGTCTTGAACTTGATTTACCAAGGCTTGTTCTTTTATCTCTTGAAATTTGGATGCCAAGTTCTCACATAAACCTCTTCCTCTTACTAGGCTAGTTAATCTGATGTCAATGTCATATTCCATCACCTTCATGATCCATCTAGCTCTCTTCTTATTATGATCCCTGCTTAGGAGAAACTTATTGGTGATAGGATGGGAGACCATGACATGGATCTTGTTTTTAGAAACCATATGACTGAAATTTTTCAAATATCTAATTATGGTTAAATCTTGCTTCTTAATAAAATAATATCTCACTTCGTAGTCTTCTAATCCTTGGTTGAAGAAACCAATTTATTGCTCAACATCTTCATCATTTTTTTGCATAAAGCATAGCTGAGATTATGTCAAGGTTATAAAAATTATAAAGAATGAAATCTTTAGCAAAATTTGGATTTAAGAGACTGGGAGATGCTACAATTACTTTCTTGATTACCTCAAAGCTGCCTTTATCTTCCTTTGTCCAAGTAAAAACTTGGTTGTTTTTTAGCATGATTGTGATAGGTTTTACCATAGTTGCAAAATTTGGGATAAACCTCCTTATAAAATTTATTTTTCCAAACAAGATTTGTAGCCCTTTCTTGTGTTGATAAAAATACAAGCCTAGAATAGCTTCAATCCTTTTGGGGTCAATAGATAAGTCTTCTTTTGAAACAATATGACCCAAAAGCTTACCTTCATGGATAACAAAGATGCACTTATTTGGATTGAGGGATATGTCATAATCTCTACACTTCTCAAACACTTGCCTTAGATGTCCCATATTATCAACAACATCCTTTGAAAAAATGGTTATATCATCAAGGTAAATAAGCAAAAACTTATTGATCAAACCTTTAAAATCCATGTCTATTTCCCTTTGAAACGTAGCTCCAGCATTAGATAAACAAAATGACATATTCTTGTAGGAAAAGGTCCCCCACTTAGTGGTGAAGGTTGTCTTGAATTGATCCCCTTTTATTACCAATATTTGATTATAACCTGAATAACCATCAAGAAGTGAGAACCATTAAGAACCCAAAATAACTTGCAGAATTTGTTCCATGGAAGGGAGTAGACAATGATCCTTGAGAGATAATTTATTTAGATCATGAAAATCCACACAAAGTCTGATTTCTCCATTCTTATTTTGAACTAGTACAAGGTTAGCTACACAAGTTGAGTGCTTGATAGGAAAGGTAATCCTAGACTCAATCAATTTGGTTAGCTCTTTCTTCATGATTTTTTTTACCTTGAGGTTGATAGGCCTTTGATTTTGTCTTACCAGTTTAGCTCCATGCTCCAACTCAATGGTGTGATGAGCTAGACTTGGGTCAAAGCCCTTCAATTCCTTGTATTCCCAAGTAAAGATGTCATGAAACTCTTTGCATAATGCAATAAAAGCTTGCCTTTCTAGCTGAGAACAAGCCTTTCTAATCTTCAAAATTTTGTCCTTGAAAATCAAAACTCTCTCATAGTTCTATTCTTTTGTTGGCATGTTCATTCTTTGGTTTTTATTTTGATCATCCTTATTGAAGACACTCTCCAAGGTAATCATCCCCTCGGGTAATTAATTTTTCTTTAGCTATATAATTTGCTCTTCATAATGATCATGCAACTTCTTTTGATTTCTTGAAAAGAAGCCTACCTCATTTTTCAAGAAGTGTGCAATGTGTTCATCACTTTCAAACACTTACCATGACACTTCATTATCCAAAATGGAAGGTCTCATAATGATCTTGATATGGGATTGATATTTCTCTTGTTAAACACCAACAACTAAGTCAAAATGTGCTCATATTATAGCTAATCTATCAGCGTACTTGTTCAAATCTCTTGGTATGGGCTGGATGTTGAAGGCATCAAAATCCTCAAGTAGATCACATACCCTATACTTATAGTATTTGAGCAAGGGGTTCTTGGTTTTAGATTAACTTCTCACTTGATGAATGACCAGCTCACTATCTCCATAGACTTTCAAAATCTTGATTCCTCTCTTCTTTGCCCATTGGAGACCATGAACTAAGCCTTTATATTCTACCACATTACAAGTGTAGCTGAAGTGAAACCTATAAGAAGAGTAGTAATAATTTTTTGATGGGGAAACCAACATGACACTAGCTCCTACACCTAATTTTCTCCTTGAACCATCAAAGAACATTTCCCACATGCCATCAAGCTCATGATCTTTATTGGTGAGTGAAGGAATTGGAGCATACTCTTCATGCATGCAGTAAACTCCCAAATAAGTTTCCTTAATAAAAGTGTAAGGATCAAGGCCATGTGTTTTGGTGTTGTACATGTCAAGATAGAGATTGAAAATACCTTCAAGAGGAGAAGATGTTTCACTATTTAGGATTGTTTCTTCCTCTTTGTTGATTACACAATTTTGATTTATCATTATCTCCAACTATGGCTCAATGTGGAACCTTGCTAAGGGCTAAGTCCTTATGGTTACCTTGGTTCCATTCCTTGTCCTGAAAGTTATAAAGGACCAATCAAAAAAAATGTATCCTCCTATCATGGCCATAAAGTCCCTAGACAAGCATATAGCAAAGTGTGCTAGAAGGTCCACCACCATAATTATTACATGATAGGGAAGCTTAGACAGCCATGTAAAAACACTTTCAGAACTTTTACCAATCCTACCATCTTATTTGGAGTTCCATCCAACTACAACATGCCTTTAATATGTGGCTCATAGTTCAAACCTAGTTTATCAGCCACTACTTTAGGCATAATGGTAGTGTTTGCTCCACTATTCATAATACAATTGTGGACCAACTTTTCTCCCATAATGAGTGTGAGGTAGAAGGGTGGAGGATTTTTAGCTTTATTTTAAGGCTCTAAAAGATGATTTGGATAATTTTTGAGAGCCACACTATGATGCCTTGAAGATTGAGGAGCCACTTGCATGCTTGTTAACTGCTCTTACAAAATTTCTTTTTGACCAGGTATATGTAGAACCTCCTAAAGGGATATGCTTGTTTTATTATTCTTTAATGAGTCCAAAATATTTAGAGATGGAGTATTCACGTTCTCCTAAATTTTTTATGGTAATAAAGGAGGTGTAGCCTATTATGTCTCAATCTTGGTAGCTACATTTACATTCTAATTTTGTTGAGGAACATGTCTTGTAGAAGGTGCAGCACTTTGATTAGCATTTTGCGGCCTTAGAGAGGCATCACTTTGAACTATTTATGGCTCTTGGCCTTATCCCAAGGCTCTCTTCTTAAACCTTGTATTAGTTTTAGTTGACATGCCTTGAGTCAACACAAAATCATCTTTTTCTTGAAAATTCATCATTCTCACACTTGGGCTATTGCCTTCTCCATGACTATCCCTTTAGTTGGGACATGTTTCTTATACTACCATGTAAGGAGTAGGTTCCTCATATATAGTCAAATCATAGTTGGTTCCTCCATAATCATGTTTAAACT